>CM051030.1:21467604-21687604 GCA_027627225.1 Congeria kusceri
GGTCGACAGAAATTTAAGAAGAACAGAACAGAACAGAACAAGACCTTTATTTTCACCCAAGTATATAACATATACAATTAGGGCAATATAACAAAGCAAAATTGTTAGTAAATTAGTAACTTCCGATAATTTTTACGTTAACACAATTGTGTAGATGATATACGGGGGGTATTTAAATAATAAGATACATAATCGGAACATATGATAATAATAATAATAATAATAATAATAATAATAATAATAATAATAATAATAATAATAATAATAATAATAATAATAGCAATAATGTGAGATCTATAATCAAAATCAAAATACCAAAACTTGATAAAATTATCAAAATCACAATCATTATCATATCATATTCAAAATGATCATACTAATCATAATAATCATAATAATGATAATCGTCATAGTTATCATAATCATCATAATAGTGGCATTTAAGAAACAAATAATAGTACAGTTCTATAAAAGCATTTTAATACTAGCACTGGTAAAAATAATTAGTGGTTTGTGATCATAGTTGTGCGGTGACGTATTTTCGTTTGCACGCGGCGTTTCGGATTGAGAAATTGAAACGACTACGCGTTTTAAAAGGTTTACATTTTGCGTCAGAAATTTAATTCATTATCAATACTTAAAAGACATGTTGTTGCGAAAGACTGTGTGCGTTAGCGTTTATGGTGCTGGAGCTAGCTTTGTAACGGTTTCAGTCAACAGCAGTTATTTTTGTCATGATTTACGCTTGAGACTCCTTGAGTGCACCTGCACGCGAGGTCGATGTTGAACACAAAGGCAAGATGGAGGACCTATTGTGTGTGGTAATTACTCTAATCAGCTTTGCATTGCAGGATTACAATGGAGAATGCCGTTATCTGAGGGGTTAACATTAAATGACTGATGGGGCAAAAGCAAATTATAATTTGTGTGCTGGATAAGTTTAAAGGGAAGTAACAAAAGTATAATTATTAATTTATGTACTAGAACTGCTAGATTAATTAGGATAAAGAAACAGGATTGTAGGTGAAATATAGGTATCAGTTGTACTCATTTAGAATGCAACAATTGTTTCCATTGCCTTAATTGAAATATAATATCAATATAGCAGGCAAAAATATTTAAAATGTTAACACTTGTACTTGAGTGGTACCATTTTGTACTACTCTTATATAATGCTGCAATTATTTCTGTTATATGAGTATAAGTATATAGCAATCTTACGTTAATATTGACATATAATTATGCAGTTATCATTTGGTACAAATACAGAATGAAGTTATTATTTACATTGCACAGTTTATATTTACATGCATATATTTCTAATTAAAGTAAATAATGTGATTAGTATATACATGCAAAAATATATACATTTGTGACCAGACAAATATTTTGATATATTGATTACACAAGTGTAAATGGTCACTTATATTGAGATAATATGTTATGCTGTTAACAATAAAAATACATTGAAATAAAGGCAGTATTGTTACAAATTACAATATTAGAGTTGGTGTATTAGCTGGTGGCATTGGTAAAAACAGGTAGATAAATAGATAACTTGCTATCGCTTAAACTTACTGAATATGTAGCGAATAAATTTGCTTGTATTCTTTAATAGTTGTAAGGAATTAGATGTTAGGATTTTAATAAGAGTAGCATCATAAAGATCATGTCCTAAGAATTGTTCTCTTTCAGATTTAAAGAAATCACAGTTTAGTAGATAGTGATGTTCGGAGCCAACTTGACCAGAGTTACAAAGTCTGCATATTCTTTCCTCAAATGGGGTTCCATCGTATCGACCGGTTTCAACTGGTAACCAGTGATTTGCAGTTCTAAATTTAAAGAGGTATGTATATTCAGTTTTTGTAAGTTTTATAAAGTAGTCTTCAAAGGATGGAGTTTGTTTGAAACTGGTATATATTTGTCCCTTATGTGTTTGCTGTAGTTGATTGTGCCATTGGGTTTTGAATTGGGTTAATAATTTGGCTTTGACTATGCGGCAAATATTATTTTGGGTTGTTAGGAATTGGTTATCCCATAAGTTACCTAAGTTTACTGAGGTGAGGATTTCTTTAATTTTGTTGGCCCATTTAAAATTCGAGATTGGCAAGTTCATCATGTATTTATAGATTTGGATAGATAATTTCTGATCTTTGCCTATTAAGAATTCTATTCCAAAAAGAGATCATGCGACTTTTGATGTTAATTGCTATAGGGTATCTGCCAAGTTCACCATATAAAAAAGCCATTGGGGTTGATTTCCGAGCATTCGTAATTTTTCTAAGAAAGTTATTATGGACTTTCTCCAAGATATCTACATTTTCAAAACCAAAAATTTCTGAGCCATAGATTAAAATTGGTAAAACAGTGTGGTCGAAAAGTTTAAGAATTAAATCAATAGGTAGCTCTGCATTATTTGCTCTAGTATATAGAAGGTGCATTGCTTTTGTTGCTTGCTCGGCTAAGTGTTTCCGTGCATTGAGGAAAGAACCATTGCTGGAAAGGGTAATGCCTAGGTAGTGGTAACGGTCAGTGATTTTTACAGGGTTGTCACCTAATGTGAAATGGAAGTTTTGTAGTTGTCTTGCACCAAATATTACAATTTTTGTTTTGCTAAGGTTTATTTTTAAATGCCAGTTATCACAGTATTTATGGAAGGTATTTAAACTATTTTGGAAGTCTATTTTTGAATCAGATAAAATCACAGTGTCATCAGCATAAAGTAGAATAAGTAGTTTTAGCCAAAGAGACAAATCCAGGGGATTTTCTAGTTCTATGCCAGTTGAGCCATTGAGGAGGTGCATATGTGTTTGAAGGTCATTTAAGAAGATGGAAAAAAGAATTGGAGATAGATTTTCGCCTTGTCTAACGCCAATTTCTGATACGAAGGGTTCTGAAATATTGCCGTTAATAGAGATACTAGATTTGATATTGTTGTACATGTTTTGAATTAAATGTAAAAACTTGCCATTTATATTTTGTTTAATAAGTTTGTGCCATAGGCCAATTCGCCAAACCTTGTCGAATGCTTGTGAAAAATCAATGAAGGCGCAGAATAGTTTTTGTTTTCTTTTTTTCAATATTTCGATCAATGAATGTAATGTAAAAATATGGTCAGAGCAAGAGTAGCCTTCCCTAAAGCCAGCTTGATTTTCATCTAAAATATTATTTTCATTAAGGAAGTTGTTTAATCTTTCATTGAGTATGGAAGTAAAAAGTTTACCTAGACAACTGAGGATAGTAATTGGGCGGTAGTTATTAGGATCTTTAGGGTCACCTTTGTTTTTAAATATAGGTATGATTATTCCATTTAGCCAGCTTTGTGGAATGAACCCTGTTTCCAGTACACAGTTAAATAGTTTATGGTAAACAGGCATAAGCAGATGTTTAGTGGACTTGATATACTCATTTAAAATATTGTCGAATGGGCTAGGTGTTTTAGAATTTTTAAGCTTTGTGATACATTTTTCTATTTCTTCTTCAGTAATTGGGGTATTAAGCCTGTTGCTTGTGTCATTTTGTAGATGGGAGTTTGTGTCATTGAAGCGATTGTCATCGATTGTGCTGGTATTAATTTCTTTGAAGTGATCATGAAATTCATCTAATGTGGGTATAGTTTTAACTTTAGTTTTTGGTTTAAGTTTATTTAAAAAGGACCAGTACTGTTTAGGATTTTTGTCGGACATTGAACGAAGTTTATTTGACATGTTATGTTTGCTGGCATTAATGTGGTAGTTCATGGTGCGTTTATATTCCTTACTGGCATTGATCATTCTTTGTTTGTTGTCTATAGTTTTGTTTTTTGTGTAGTCATTTTTGGCAGTATGATAATTTTTTCGTGCTTTAGAACATTGATGACCAAACCATGGTTTATTGTTTTCTGGTCTATTATAATGAAATCGTTTTTTATTTTCAGGGTATGTGCTGGTGGAAGCTTGATGGAATACTGATTGGAGTTGATCGGTTATGTGCTCAATTGTCTGCTGTGATTGTGGGTAAGTGTTAATTTGCAAGAGTATTTGGTCTATTATGTTAAGGTTAATATTGTTAACAAATTGGTTGGACAAGTCAGGATTCCATTTTGGTTTCAGATTCATGTCACTTAGATTTTTGGTGGAAATATTGGAGCATTTTCTGTGTGGTATGTTTATGGACATAGTGAGGGCATTATGACCATCTGAGAACAGTGAATCTGTTTCAATGATATGAAAATCTGAGAGAAAGTAAAAGCAATCAGATGAAGCAATTACATAATCAATTGTAGATTTATTTGTGAAAGTTAAGATAGCACAATCATTACCTGATGATAATCTTCCATCGAGGATAAAAATGTTGTTATTTTTGCATAAATCAATAAGTCGGAGTCCATGGGTATTTGTTCGATGGTCTTTAGAAGTACGAATAAGTGGGATAGATAAATGTTCAAGGGTTTTATATTTGTCAAGTTGGCTCTGTATATCATCATCAATATCGAACATGTCATTTAAATGGGGATCTGTAGTTATGTAATCTTTCATGCTTCCAACTCTGCTATTGAAATCTCCTGCAAGAATTACATATTTATGTTCATTACATTTTTGAGAGATTTCATTTTCAAAGGCCATAAACTCGTCATCGTTGAAAAATTTGGAGTTTTCGGGTGGAACATATACAGCTCCTATTATAATATTTTCATCAAGTTTCGCTAATGATTTGCAAATGGATATCCATAGTACATATTCAGAGTTTGATTGTAGGACTTTAATTGAGGAAGTAAGTTGGTCTTTAACAAATATACCAATGCCACCAGATTTACGCTTATACTCTTGTTCTCTGTGTTTGGCTAAATATTCATAGTTATTTATTTTGATCATCTTTGATAATTATTATATACTTGTACGTATATTTTATCTTGTTTAAATTTACATGAAGTATTTATTCGTAATAAATAATAATTTCATTGGACATTGTCAATTCATGGTGACATACGTATCGATATTTATTATAAATTAATTTTCTTTTATATAAATCGCGCGTGTATGTCCGTACTTCCGAATGCATGTACGTCCGTAAAGATGCGCAAACTACATATTAACAAAACAACAACGTTTTTTTTAAAACTTTTCTTTAATAAGATAATAATATGTAATAAAATGTGTTTTTATCGCGTTACATGATGCTGAAATAATATTTTTTTTTTGTTAAGATTTTGCTGTAGTGCTTCGTGATTGTATTTTTGCATTGTATCGAAATGACTAAGACGAGAGTTTTTGTGTTTCTTGGTTCTCGGGTCTGACAACCCGATTTTTTCCAAAAAGCAAAAAATTATTAATTTGTAGAATGTAACAGATATAGTAAAAATGATGCCTTGAAATGGTTTCAACCTGTTAAACGGAATGCAAAAAAAAACAAACACGCTAAAGCTTGAAAGTGGTCTTTTAACTCAGGTGGTCTCTTAATGCAGTGTGACTTGCAATGGTTGGTCGTTGGTTGTACATGTATGTATGTGATGTACCTTGGTAATAATGCTAAAGCATATACACATATACATTGTGTAAGTTCATACAAAATGAAGGAAGAATTAATGAGTTTCGAAATATGTGTTTGTTTGACTTTTTAATTTAATTTTATTTTACATTACAATGTACATGTACATGTTTTATTTTATACAAGTGCGTTAAATAACATAATCGCAGGCATTCATCTTCATGTACATGTACATAGCTTTAAATTCGGTTTTTTATACATGTATATACATAACATATAAATATGTATGTATTTACATGCATTTATTTAAATATAATATAATATTATATTTATACATATTTACACATACACATGCATACACACACGTATATTCATTCACTAACAGGTTCGCAATCTTTGTCTGCTTCACTTTCTCTCCATTTATTGCAATGTAACTCATCACTAGTGACTATCAATGAATGTAGAAGCTTATGGTGCCCTTTTCACAACCCATTGTTTTATTTTTTTATAAAGGTGGAATACCTCGCTTATGGTGATGGTTCTGGTGTCTTCGTCTTCGGCGTTTCTTTTGTTGGGTTGGATTCCTCGTTTGATTTACATCTACTTGCTGCGTCATCAAAGTACATGAAATACAACAGGATCAAAATTAAATTCATTTCTACAATACATATAAGTCTTATACACTCTCGTTATCTTTTTCACTAAAACAACTATACTTAACTTATCATTTTGGTTTTAAAAGTATTACGTTCTTACATGTACATGTATTGTCTTGAAAATGCGGACAGATAAAATTAATATAAATTGACTTTTAATACATTAAATCAAGCTATAATTACGTTTGAACATAACCGTTTAGATCGCTTTCATGAGCAACTAATCGTACAGTCTAATGTTGACATTATGCAACTAGTCCTACAGTCTAGTCACATTTTGTGGTTGAACAAAATGTTTGATTTCTCCGCGCAAAACCTATTCTCAATAATTCAATGAATACTGTTTGACTTGTTAGTGATGTATTTATCAATTTTTACACAAATATGTACCAACAACCATCATCACAATGAAATATACGGCTACAAACTTGTGATTTTTATTTCCAAAATCGAAACATTAAGTGATCGTGTCTGCTAAAACAAGTACTCTTAAATTACTAGGCTTAACCGACATAATATATTTACGTAATGTCATTTTTATGTGTTCGGAAAACTTAATTGTATTTATATTTTGCTTCGAAGTAATTATAAAATTAAAAATTGCGTAACTTACTGCGTTGTCTGCTGTTTGCAACTAACTGATAATCGGCGTACAGATCACCAAGTTTCGCTGTAGCTCACTTTTCGGTTATAAACTGTGATATTTAGACGTGGCAAAATTAAAGATGGCGTGATCGATCGGGAAGGTTCACATCACATTACGCGTTAAATGTGTGGCATAATCTGTAAGCAAAATGAGCAGTGACGACACAAACCAACTGTCACTGGAATGATATCGTTTTTCTAGTATCCTACAAAGGATTGTGTTGTGTCGTGTTAGTTTGTTTGTAAGCACTAATATAACACAGAATTAAAGAAACTAAACGTCGGTGATGTCTAAAATTAATTTGGACGCCAATATTGATAATCGGATACACGTTTGGAATAAAATACGAATAAAAGATACGTTCTGATCAGTTATGGCGATTTCGATAAAAATCTCCTGATTTAATCCCTTTCGTATCTAAACCTCCGGCTGTTGGTTATTTGACAACAAACTATGACGTAAAAGTATTATTTCTTAAGTTACTACGAATGCTAAGTATATATCCTTAAAGAAATACGGTACATGTAGCATTTTGCGTGGTATTTATTGTTTAGACGGAAACACCGTTCAACTGAGAATATTCTGTAGATGTCAAACCTTACATACCTTAAACCATTAAATGATCTTTAGGAGCATATATTTTACAAATCCTATTTTTCACATACCAGTGAAGAATATGATCTCATTTGTCACATGTTTTTATGTTTGAAGAATCGGATTGCCTAAATACGACGTACGCGTGAGGTTCATAGAAGAATATTATTTCATGGCAAATCAAAAAAAGGATATTTTTCACAAACCTCACAGAACACGAAAATAATAAGACTGTGAGATGTGAATAATACGATATAAATTTTCACACCTATGAAGAATGAGATCCTATTTTTCAAAGATGTGAAAAATATGATTTGTGAAAAACATGGTCCTACAATACTCGAAAACCATATGCTATAGAGTGTCATTTAAACCGAGTGACAAAACAAGTCACTTTCGCCGACATTCAGATTTGTATTAATGATTCTAATCTAGACGGATTTACTCGTATGTGGACGTTCATTGCCTACATATTAATACTTGAAATTATTTAATGGTATACGTGTTCCATAAATAGCGAATATAATGTGTACACTGCATTGTAGTAAACGTGCATTTCATAACACAGTCAGCGAGTGTTATTTATGGAATGCTGCCTATCGAATGCGATATTAACTGGCGATTTTACCAAGGTCATATTACACTACGTCTAGCATGATTTCTGCCTAAAACACAGACCCACCGTGGACAATTTTTCGTCAGCGTGGAAAATCACCGCGATTAAAAGGTGGTTCCATCGCGATAGAATCGCGGTGATAGTGGGTGAGCACCGCGGGCGTTATCGGGAAATCAATCTCACGGTGGACCACTGCGGTCGCGGTGAAATACAGGTACATGTGAATGAACAAGTACAGTTCGATATTTCAGACCGTATACTATTCGCAAAGTACAAATCGTCTTCTATTAACCGATACTTACCAATTAATATAATCACAGTTTGCAACTTTAATCGTTTTTATTTTGATCTCTTTTTTATTTTGATAATTTATTCCGAAGTTCCATGTTCGCAGTTGTGTTGTGAAATCGTAAACAAAGAGTCAAGGGCATTAATACAAGTCTCGCGAAAATTCGCAATCTGCGTGAATTGACAGTTTGACGTCTTCAAAGTAAAGCCGACAAGAAACCATAAAATAACACCTTTCTCGGCGATAAAATTGGCTTCTTTTGTTTAGAGAAGCGACATGCTTAACCAATCGCGTGTTTGTTACTCAGTGGCAATCGTCCTATTATGAAAGAGCACGTGCATAGCTCCGCCTTTCGAACTTTTACAGAGAACAAAGGTGTTGGTTATGTCAATCATTGTTATAAAATCACGTTTTTTACCGACATGTTAATCAATTGTTTTGATAGTCATATTAAAAATGCAAAGATTTGTCATAGAATCGGACAACAAATTTGATGAGGTCTTTGTGATTTGACTGACGCATATTTTCATTTTCCCGTTTTGTCATAATGTTCCGTATTTTCCGAAAACCATGTTCTTGGTCGTACCTGAAATAAAATGTAAAATATTTTTTAAAAAGCTCAATGTGAAATTATGACTCGCTAAAATCACCGCGATCCACGGCGATTTCTTATCAACATTTTTTATTGAGACTGTCACCGCGGTCACCGCAATTCGCCACGGCGACATCACCGCGTTCCACAGTGTTCCACGGTGTATCGCGGTGACTATAGTAGTGTGTCACGCTGGGCTGAATCACGGTGGTGCGTCGCAGAAGGCAGAAATCACGCTAGACGTAGTGTACAAACCAATGCAACTTCTAAGGTAGAACACAGAGCAGGAAATTAGTCAAAACGTAAACAAAGTTAACAGGTTGGTCTGGATGTTTCTATAATACAATAATTTAAAGCTCTGTTATGAAAAATCAGACAATGTAATTCCACGTAGAAATGATCTTGCTACTCATATATGTTGACCGATTTGCAGCTAAAAAAGAATGCTCAACCTTAATGTCATTTTATAAGTATTGACATTTGCAAATACGTTCAATTTTCGTTTAAAATACGTGTATTTTTTTGACAAAGCTGCTCGAGCAAGGATTCTGAAATAAATGCTTTAAGGCGCGAACAAGATATCTGAGCGCAGTATGGATACAACATAAATGAAGCCGGAAAGTTGCCTTTAAAACGTCTTGCAATAGATTGCCTTATTTATATACGGTGTGGTTAAAACGACGTACATATCAGTGTATTACATTTTCGAAGTTTGTATTATGGCATGTACCAATAAAAGTATATGTACGATTCTAAAATGTGATACTATTGAAATTGCTATACCTATCTCTTATACGACATTGTATTGCATTCTGATATATACGAGGGAGCTGTTTTCAGCTTTAATAGCAGTTTGTAGAATGATGCTGTATTGATATTTGATAACTTTCTGTAACATGGTGCGTTAATTTCCAACTTTAACTATTGCATAATGCTCCATTGCTCTATGAAAAATGTCTGTAGCATAATGCTGCATTGCACTTTGATAACTGTATGAATCTTATGTTGTTGCTGTACTCCCTTTTAAAAAACATTAAAAGACTCATGTTCTATTTTTTGTCTAATAAAAACAAGACGAAATACAAGTACAATGTTTTTTGTTTATGTGAACAACAAACAGAAACCAAAATTATCCTCACAATAAAAACATTCAAAATAATTAAATAACAATAGAGATCAAATGGAAGACCCAGAACAAAAATCACCTAAGCTGAGGTTTCCTCATCAACATCCAATGTCGTATAAAAGTGTTATTTACCATTGAATAAAAGTTAAGTAAAATCACCATTGACCAAACTGTCAGACAGATTTAAAAATAAACAAGAGCCGTGTCACGTATATTTTCCCCGCCGAAATGCAACTTTTCCATGCATGTATCTGTGCACTTACGATACTTGTTGGGGGACAGGATCTTTGCAAACCTGAAGTGAACGGATTGTAAAATATAACAGTAAAAGGTATACTATACATGCAATATGATATGTAGTTATCAAACAATATAATTTTGATTGATTGATTAATATATTGCTAAAAAACACTTAATATGACACACATAAAGTGTTGGTCACACATAGCCTGCGACCAACTAAAGACCAACTCCCAATCATCGACAACCAGTGGTTGCTGACGGTCTTTAAAAGGTCTTTAACAGATTGTAGAAGGTCGGCAACTGGTCTTCGATGTTGCACGGAACGCCTTTTGCCGACCAAAAAGTTCGTGCAAAGGTTTTCGTTGGTCTTTATTCGGTTGGCGATCAATCGCCGACTGGGATACGACAATTTGTTATATTTATTATTTAACTTGCATTCAAGTCAGATAATGGTTTTAAATGCCGTGCTGGTGGGTATCAACCCGCACAACTTGCCCCAGAGACACAAGTTTGCTCTCTGTCTGTGTCAATGGTTGAAAGAACATAAACAAAATTACTAGTATCTTCCGCCGTTAATGACGGTTGTGGATCTATACTTTCTGCTTTGCCATAAAAGCCATTGCTAGATAAAGGATTGCATCCCAGAATGTTTTTTTTCTGTAGTATTATGAATTGCCATGTCTCGTCAATGACACTCGCGAACACGCATTACAGTCCAGATGGTTCCCATTCTCGCACGCAATGTATAACTGATAATAGTAACCAATCGATACAGCGCCACCAAACCTTGCAGCGGTTACTTCCCCTAGCCGTTAACAGTAACTGATTTGAGCTATGGTTTACGCTTGGGTAAAACAAAAGTAAAATACAGGAACATCGTCGATCTTTTCAGGGTTTTTTGGGGTGTTTTTCCTTACATTTGCGAATTTTTAACTTCAAATTGGGAAAAATGGTCAGAAAATCGGATTGGGAATGGTACCGTTTTCCGGTACCAACTTTATATAGAGGAAAAACGCTGGCGTGATTTGGGATTTAACGATGACATAGTATAAGAGAGGTCAGGACCTCCATGAAAAAGCCGGAATGATTTTAAGGACCGGATTAGGGGAGAAAATCTGTTAGCAGAATTGGTCCCTGAGATGGCCTAACTGAAGACCCCCACTGTCGCCTCCTTCATCTCATTCTATACAATGTATAAAAGAGAGAGAGAGAGGGAGGGAGGGAGGGAGGGAGGGGGGGAGGGAGGGAGGGAGAGAGAGAGAGAGAGAAAAATTATAAAAATCTTAAAACTGTCCTAAATTGATATCGAATAATCGAAATACCCCCGAGCATGGACAACCAGTCGCCGATAAATTACCAGCCAGTCCTCACTTTTAAAATTCTTTGTATTAATAAACAGCAAATTGTTCTACACATATATTAAGTGAGATAATTTCTATGTGGAACTACATTGTCTGATTTTTTTTAAATAACGCTTCAAATTGTTATAATCAAGAATAAAACAGAACCACGTCTTAAAATGTCCCGTTCTGAGCTCCAAGTCGGAAGTTGCATTGGCTCTTTTTCCCATTCACCTCGAAATGGAGCTAGTGCTAACAGGTCGTGGGAAGGGATTTCTTTTAAATTAGCCGATGCAATATTAGGATTTATTCTATCTGGCGGGATAGTTTCAAAAAATATATTAGATTTTGAGAAAGGTCAAACGATTGGTTAGACCGATACGCCGAAAAAAAGAAAGTGATGTAAAACTGACGCCTCTACCGGTGCTTCATTCTACGATTTACGCGATGAAACAACAGTCACGCTAACTACTCGGCCAATCGGACTGAACGTTTATTTTTACGATATCTATAAAGTGAAACATGCGATTCGGAACAATACCGAGGAAAAGCCTTTCAAACGCTTTTTTGAATCGAATATATTTGTTTAATAATATTTTTTATATTGTCTCTTTTCAAAGCTATGAATGGGTTCCATTAATCAACACTACATGGCGTTTTGTTCGGAATGAGATTGTATCTGCATAGTTTACAGAGCTTGGTGGTATGACTCATTTCTTGCCAGGAAATAGTTGCGAAGAAAATGTGCGGTACATCAGAATGTATCTAACATCAGAACACTATTACAGATATAGCGTCTTGGAGCACTCAATTATTAAGACAGTGCATGCACATAAACAATAATTTTGCATTATTAAATATGCAATTATTTACAGATAATGCTAGCAATAGACTAGCTGACGAGCCGGAATATTAAATGGCATCTTTAAGTTTACTTGCATCACGATGGCGATACATCACAGCTGAATTTACTGGTGTGTGAACCTAGTATATATATATATACATTTATACTTGACAACATACATAATCTGTCGCTGCACATGCAGTTCATGTATAAAGTGTAATCTACGAAGACGCCGTTTTCTTTCTTAAAGCAATATAACAAATAATCATATATACACGGATCATTTCATGTAATACGTTGAGTGTTAAAATTTAAACATAAATTGTGAACATAATCATATAAGTAATTTTAAGTATGATATATTGACAGTTTGAGTGTTTACAGTAGATTAACATAAATGTGTTTACTTACCGATAACCTATAGTGAGTCATGATCCATACGTTAGCGCAGTTGTAAAACTTCCTAGTGGATTGTTTTCAATATGGATAGTATTTTCGTGTTTTGTTTTAAAATATGGATACAACATATCATTATTGGTGTATTCTTATCGGTAAGTACAGTGTCGTTGATTATTTAACATAATGGGTCAAGTTTTATATATAGTTGACAATGATGACATGTTATTGCAATTTAAATGCGTATTACAACAATATATTGAATAAAAGTAATATGATGGTTAAACGTTTAAATTCATCAAACTATTATATTATTATAAGTCCTCTACTTTACAGCCCTAACCAGATGCTAGCACACTTAATAAACTATCCAGTTGCATGAATTGAACGACTGAGTGTCTGCTTAAACCTAAATACACAATGGAGGTCATACATGTAATGAAAGGGATACGATAATTAGTTTAAAGCAAAGCTTTATAGGATCATATTTTTCAGAAATCATATTTTGCACACACCTGTAAAGAGTAGGATCTCATTCGTCAAATTTTTAAGTGTGAAAAAAGTGATTGGCAAAACACGGGGTATAAGTGAGAATCACATGCATGTACTACATTGTAATATGATTCAACGCATATCAAAAACTGGATGTGATCACAAACTTTACAGAACATATGAAGCATATAACTGTGGTGTTTGAAGAATAACATGTCAATTTTCACACCTGCGAAGCATGAGATCTTTGATGTGAAAAATATGATTTGTGAAAAATAAGTCCTACACAGCTCTATTACATCACTGCCGGCATGATGTTTCAAGTGACAGTCAAATCAGATGAAGCGAATTGAAATCATGCCCAAGCTCATTCTATGTCAAGTTTTTAAATTCAGAAAAAAGTATTGATTAAATTCTTTTAAAAGAACTGTTATTGAACTGATTTGAAAGAACAACATTTACAATTATTAACTCCACATTTGGTGTACCTTAACTTAACATATATTTTTTACAGCATGAGTATGAAACCACATACTGAAGTAATCATTTTAAAAACGTTATGTTTAAGTTTACAAACATGAATTTCTACCTGTATAGCTAGAATGTTTTGCATACATATTAATTTAATGCACGTAGTAAATCTGCCACCTATAGCAGGTGTCACATATCTTCAATTTGCCATTTGCTATATTCATCCGAGTTCTATACCAATGCATTTTTAGAACTAATTTCTTACAACACAAATTACACTTTCTTAGCAATACACAATTACAAAGTACATCCTAGCGAAAGCATAACTTTCAATTATGTAATGATATAATGGACTTTGTATTTGTTGGCCAAAGTAACAATACATAAAATATTATATAAAACAAAACATCTTGACTTATAGTATAACAATATACTTGCAAACAAAATAAATGCATTGTATGCATTGTATGTTCATCACACTGGCAGTTTGTAGTTCTTTCACTTTTGAACGTATCTTTAACATGTCTTGCAGTCACTTATTTATGCTAAGATGTATACGCTGTGCTTAGTTGGCATTGGTTTGTTAAATGACGTCACTATACAAAGTGCGCAAGATTACCGGACACCTGATTTAAAAAAAAAATGAGGTGAGTCATTTCAATTCGGATAGTTATTTGTTGAATATTTCCCATTTCTTTGTGCTTCTAGACACAGGACATGCTGATTTTCATGTTCAGTACGAATATTCATTACTTTACTTATTCGATCCGATGTTTATCAAGCAAATGATCCTTAACTGCGCTAGATTACCGGACAGCATCGTAAACATTCTCTGACATGGAAACACACAATGATGTTGCGAGTCGATAAAAACATTGGCTCAATAAAAATAAGAGCCAGTGTGAGCCCTGGTTAACGGTTTTAAAAAAATGGTGGCGTCCAGTTGTTTCATCGTGTCGTTTAACGATACAGAACTTATACTAGTAATTCATAAATTGTGTTGTGTTTATTGTATGACATTTCATATTCATGTTATTAAACTGTTGGTAGTGAATGACTTGGTGTATTAAATATCTATTTTGATAACGACAATTACCTTGTATAAGGTCTACGTTCTAATAGTTTACTGTTAAGATATGGCTATTTAGTATTTTGTGCCGGGTGTTAATTTAATAGCAGAATCATTATTGAAGACTCGTTGCACAAAACCCTTTGCAGGACATGGTCGAAGAAGAAATGGAGAAATTAGTTGCTTAGTTTATTACATATATATTGATTTTGACAACAATTTATGGACCAGAGCAGATGAAGAGGAAATTATTGACAAGATATCAAGTTATGATGGCGTTTGGCAGAAATTTTCAATCACTATGGGCAAGATAGGATTTTTTTTATTTTGCGCTTTTCGCTCGCCTCCGATTTTATCGAAAATGGAAAAAAAAAGTTTTTATTTTTATTTCGCTCGCTCGCTCCAATTTTTTTTGGACAAAATCCGTAGAACAACTGATCAATTTTTTGTGGCCTAACACTCGATTCCTAAGTAAACATCTACAGATTTGATAATGCAAAAAAATAAAATCGGCAACTGGATTACTTTTTTTGTGGTAGCTATGCTAATTAGTTAATAATTATATATAAGACTTTAAATTGATAGTAACAAAATACAATTACTTGATTATTAAATGATTATTATTAAATTATTTTTATAATTATGTATACTTCATTCATTTTACACACCCACATGGAACTTGCCTTTGATTGTATACCTGCAGTTCGTTCATAACAGCTAAACATTAGCTGTGTATCCCTGCAATAAGTGTAATGTTCGAAAGAATTTTAGTACTGCAGAGGATATTTTGTCTGTGCAAAGGGCAATTCTTGATTCCGAAAAAGTGGACATTTTTTTTCTAAAAAATATTCTTTTAAGTACGATGTTACATTGTTAAATGTTAACAGTACTAGATCATGCACTTCAGTTCATCAAGAATGTAATTGGTGATTATAACATACTATTCACTTATTCAGCATATTTTTGAAGTTTGGCAAGTTTTTTAAATAATCTTTTTTTTGACAACTTGTTTATGTGGTTACCTGTTTTACTCTATTTAAGATACCAATCAGTAAAATTGAGTTTGAGTTTGTACAAGATAGATTATAGGTGTTCTGGCAATGTTTATTCATTTCGTCAATATGTATTCAATATGTATTGCAATTCGTGTTAACTGTATCGCAGTATATTACAATACGGGTTTTGCCGTATTGTTGCACCCCTAACTACTACAATATATTACTTCTAGCATCCTTACACCAAATGCAGAAGATCAACCCTGAGTTATCTGAATCAGTCATTCTATATTAAAAGCACTCATATTCACTTAAGATATTATATCTAAAGTTTTATTTTAGACTGTTGCTGATTTTGTACTTTCACTTTCAGTTTCGCTTCTTTCACATTCAGACAAAAATAGTAAGCTGCATGATAAGATTGAATATTCAAAAACATGATGACGTATGTATTTGTGAACAGCAGGCTGTAATATCGAACAATCTGATTGTGTAACGTCAAAGGTATGCATACGTCACATGTTATGACAAAATCATTAATTATTAGACTTTTAGTTAAAAGGTGTCAATATTAGACGACTGTCAAAATTACCCGACATTACTCTAGCTAATGAATGATTGAAAGGACTTTCTTCTGTGAATGTATTTGTTAATAGCATAGTATATAACTGTTCTGGGTTTCAATTTTATGCTGCGGCATCTTGATGCAGGAGGCATATAGTGATCGCCTGTCCGTCCTTCCTTCCATGTTAAGGTTAAGTAGATTTTACCGTTTCGTCTAGCACCAACACCACTTACTACAACACTTTGATACTTGCACAGTTGTTGCTTATGACCATTCCCTATCCACCCATATCACCCAACCTCGCCTTGACCTAATTTGGACTTATAATAATTCAAAAGTGCCATTTCTTGGTTAACTAGATTTTACCGTTTCGTCTAGCACCCACACTGCTTACTACAACACTTGGATATTTACACAGTTTTTACTTATGACCATTCCCAATCCGACCATTGCATCCAACCTCACGGGGGCATGTGTGTTTATCAAAGACAGAATCTTGTTTGTTTTTTTAAATCTTTGTTGCAAACGATCGCATTGTATTTTAATTTATTTAGCTGTATGTTTGGATTGATCATTCGTCATTTTGTAAACTGCTAAATGCATAAGATTCATGTTTACATGAGGCTGTTAGTGTTTTACCCAGACCTAATCAGTGCGGCGCCCCTTTATTGATCCGCCACCCTGCCCTTTTTAAAGGCAATTAGCGCCTCGTGCCCTCTTATCTATCGACTGTATTGATTGTTAACGAGAGCACTTTGTGATGGCATGTTATTATAATTTAATCTGTGACCACCTAATGAGATCAGCAGTAGCGGCAGTCAGATTACCAGTTTGAGTCCAGATACAAAAAAATGAGCGTAAATTGTCTGCTTTTAACAGCCTCGTTATCATATGCAATTTCTAACATGTTTTTGTTTCTTGAATTTTTATGATAAACATGATTTCAAAGGGCAGAATGCATAAAAATGTAGACTCAATGTCGTCTTTATTCATAAACTATGAAAAAAATACATGTATATACAATATTTCTGCCAATAATAACAAAAAATCCCAGAAAGAAACGAACTGCAGAACTAGCTATAATTTTGGATAAACATATTCGGATAAATCATTTCAATCCGAATTTCAATGTTTGTGTTCTTAATGTTCTGTCTTGACTTTTGCTTTTCATCATTAATCAAATTGTACTAGCAAGGTCATCATCAACAGCATAATTCATATAAACCATAATGATGAAAATAAAAATATTTCCTACAATAAAATATGAAAAATAAAAATTATACGAGAATAATAGGTTTTTACCATTAATAAACTTGATTTTAACTTGCCCATGAACCGTTTTAGTTTAAAAGATGTCTTGTTTGATTGCCCGTTGGATAAAAAATAAATAATTTTTCTGATCTTTACGAATAATATATCTTAATAATAAGAACTTATAATATTGGAAAATTGAAATATGTTAATAAATTGACTTAATAATCATCAAATATATAAAAGGAATCAGTCAGTAATACTTTAAGAAAAAACTATTTAAATCTAATGTGCCCTTTTTAACAGTTTTGCCGCGCACATAATGCCCCTTTTCCAAATCAAGCGCCATGCCCCTCTGCCCTTCTAGATTAAACACTAGTTGTGTATTTAAGCAAAACGCTATCATATTTTCAGTTTTATTTACTTCCATTTCAGATGATAATACAATAAAAACAACAATAAAAATAAGAATAACAACGTTTCCACATGTAGTTAACATAGAACTACAACATAAATGTTATATATCAGTTATAAACAAACAAAATAGACAAATGGAAAAATTAATAATTATATGATTATTAATGAATAATAATACTAATATTATTATTTCCAACCGACCGACTGACTGTAAATGTAGTCTTTGCGTACATAAATGGTATCTTAGACTTTGAGTTAGACAGAACTTCACAGGATTGATCAGTACCAAATCTAGTTGTGCATATGATATCGCATTTTAACTCAGAGAAATACTAATTTAGTTTATCAAATAATATTAGGCATGTCGTGGGAAATATGGGCTTAATGCATGTGCGTAAAGTGTCGTTCCGGATTAGCCTGTGCAGTCCGCACAGGCTTATCCAGGATGACACTTTCCTCCTTTATGGTGTTTTCTGTTTCAAGGAAGTCTCTTCTAAACATACATTAACTGTAGGTGGAAAGTGTCATCCCGGATTAGGTAATCTTTACGTACGTTTCCATAGAATAGACATATTGTGTTTGTGTTTTGCCCATTTATTTTGTATTGAAATTGTAATAAATGTCTTTTTTTGTTACCTATAGGCTAGATATGTATTTTCTGTACTTATCGAATGACTTAAGACTTAAAATTGTAATGAAGTAAATCTACATTCCTGTCAAGCTTCCTGTCAAGCTTCCAGTACTGATGTAAATTATAACTAATGGTAACAAACTGTATTGTTTACATTAAAACACTCTCACTGTTATGACTTTTTAATCCCCCGCCGCGAAGCGGGAGGGGGGTTATAGGAATGCCCTTTGTCCGTCCCTCCGTCCGTCCGTCTGTCCGTACACACAAATGGATACTTAGGTGACTAAAATAGTCATATAAGTATCCCTTTGTAAGTAAAAACTTCCTTAGGTGACTAAATAAGTCCCTTAGGGGGCTAAAATGGCATTAGGGTTAGTCATGAAATAGTCACATTAGTATTCATTTGATAGAACGTCCGTCCGTCCGTCTGTCCATAACATTTTTGTGTCTGGTCCATATCTCCTATACCCTTTGAAGGATTTTCATGAAACTTGGCTCAAATGTTAAGGTCATTGAGAGGATGTGCAGGAGGCATGAGTCAGTCACGCCGGCTTAAGGTCAAGGTCACACTTGAAGGTCAAATATTCGAGCCACCATTTCGTGTCTGCTCCATATCTCCTATAGATGCCTTTTGAATGATTTTCATGAAACTTGGCTCAAATGTTTAGGTCATTGAGATGATGTGCGGAAGACATGGGCCTTTCACGCCAGCTCAAGGTCAAGGTCACACTTGAAGGTTAAATTTTTGAGCCGCCATTTTCGTGTCCGTTTTTCATGTCTGCTCCATGTCCTCTATACCCTTTCAAGGATTTTCATGAAACTTGGCTCAAATGTTTTGCTCAATGAGACCATGTGCAGAAGGCATAACTAAAGGTCAAGGTCACACTTGAAGGTTGATTGTTGGAGCCTGTATTTTCATGTCCGTTCTATATCTCCTGTACCCTTAAATGATTTTCATGAAACTTGCCTCAAATGTTTATCACACTGAGGCAATGTGCAGCAGGGCCTTCCCCCGGATTTTTTTTTTTTTCAGGCGCCCCGGTCCCGAGAGGGGTGGGTTATGGAGGGGTGTCCCCTCCCAAAGTGGAATTTTTTTTCGCGGCATGTGTCAAATGACGTTATCTGGTGCGTTTAAGCTCTCAAAATTTAGGCAAAAGCTTTTCATTTTTTGTAAACGTTCAAACAAAATGAAATAAACGAAACATTAAAACATTATACCTCGAGCCTTTTAGAAGCATCTGGCGTCAATTTTGTTGTGAAACTGAAAGAAGCTAATAATTTTTTCCGGATGTTTATGTCCTGTGCGCATCCCTTTTGCACAGTGACGTCATGTTTCAACCAACTATTCTCGTCGTTCTCTAATATTTAGGTTACACTTCATCTACTTATGGAGCCTTTTTTTGTTCGATTAATTATGTTCATATTGGCATGCGTTTAGTGTTTTAATACTGTTTTAATCATTACAACTGTTGAAAATAGTACTGATTGGATAATTGGTGAATTGTCACGATCTTGATGAAATTTATACATTTATATATTACATGCTTTGTTTGTGCAATAATGGCGGGAGAATTTCCTCATGCATGTCGTGCCTACGCACGTCAAATGTTAGTAAAGCACATGGTCTGTACACACACGCTTTCCATGCGTGGAACGTGAGGTCATGGTTGTCAGCAGACATTTCACGTTCTTTTGTAGAAAACAGGTTTTACATGGCATGCATGTTAAACAAGACAACTTATTTTACAAAACTACAACAGTTACACTGGATAGCCTATTTCGATTACGATTAGCGTATTTTAGACTTTTGCAGTTTATTTTTGATTGTAGTTAAGCAAATAAATAAGTGTGGATATTTTGAAATACCAAAGGGCGAGGGTTTGTTTTGACGCGAATATGAAGTTACTTGTGTGTGGGTACATGCCGATTGCGCCGATTCATCAACGATAACGTCGTTCCAGTACGAAGATAACACTAGCGTTGCTATTGGATTATGTCAATTTTACTGCATAATGAAACTCCGCCTACGGGGGCGGGGCTTCATGGTGATTGATCGCGACTTAATAATAACTGCAAATCGTAAAAATTTTCGGCTAAGTGACACTCGCTTTGATTTTTCACCGACTTGGTTGAGTGGATGTACATGTTTCTAGAGTGAAAAACTGCATATATGACGCAAGAGATTAGCTTTCACAGCAGGTTATGTCGGTCTACTTCAGTCAATATAGCATTAGCTGATTAATAGATAAAATACAGGAGCCCCGGGCAATTTTTATAAGTGAAACACTAATTTAAGGCGCCCCGGGAATGTTTAAGTTAAAATTGACCGGGGCGCTAAAATGGCTTGGGGAAGTCCCTGGTGCAGAAGGCATGAGGCAGCCAGGCCACCTCAAGGTCAAGGTCACACTTGAAGGTCAAATGTTTGAGCCTCCATTTTCATGTAAGCTCCATATTTCCTATGCCCTTTGAAGGATTTTCATAAAACTTGGCTCAAATGTTTATCACATTGAGGCGATTTGCAGCAGGCATGGAGCAGTCTTGCCATCTCAAGGTCAGTGTCACACTTAAAGGTCAAATGTTTGAGCCTCCATTTTCGTGTCAGCTCCATAGCTTCTATGCCCTTTAAGGAATTTTCATGATAATGATTAAGGTCAGTGAGATGCTTCAAAGTCACCTTTGAATTTCTAATGAAGGATAACTGCAATGGATATAGCAGCTGTCCTTTGGACTGCCTTGTTGAAACTAGTACTTAAAGATTTGACTTTCACTTGCCCAGTGGGCAACTTACTTGAACATTCTTCTTGCCCCCCGTGAAAAAAGGTTGCCCAATATTTAAGTCAATGTTTGTTGATATTTAAAGAATATAAATGCATTATAAGATGTATTACAGCAAACATGTATTAAACCCAATGATTTTTATAAATAACTTTTTATAAATAAAAACTATCAACAGAAACAATTCACAACTGTTTTATTTTCTGATGATCATTTAACATGTTAAATCGTCAACAAATTAGTCACAATTTAAAATAGTGACAAACACTTCATAGGCCTGCATTGCAATCTTCAAACAATCTTCATATTCTATGTGGCCATTTGTTGAGCCATTGAAATGTGTTAAGCCATGAGGTCTGGACAGCTCGTTTACGTGATTCTTTTAAATATTTTCTTTTTCTTTCTTTTTCTGATATCTGTCTCTTTGACATATTTTGCTTATTTTAATTATGTAATTTCTGAACAATTGGAAAATCTTATGACGCCTTTGGATTGTTACCATCTGCCATTTCGGAGAAACTGCCAAATAGAACCTGTTTAGAGTGGTTTGATTGGCTTATACCATGCAACTGACCAATCAAAGTCAGTTTTCCGTATAGCTGTTAAACAGCGATATTAACTCAAAGAAAGAAAATAATTGCAAAAGAAAAAATCGAAAAGATGTCAATACTATGATTGACTTGCCCGGCGGGCTATCTTCTTTGAAAATTAGTTGCCAGTGGTGATTTTAACCCGGCACGGGTAAGCAGGCGTCCGCTTAAGTAAACCCCTGAGTATTTATATATTTATAGTATTTAAATGTAATATTTCACATGTCCCATGCCATGTATGTTTTCTTTGTCTGTTTGTAAAACAATAAGCGTGTAATGCTTAATTTAAATAAATATTCTGTTCTGTTCAGGTGATTTTAATATCGTTTTAGTTTGCAAAGTTAACAGATCATTCAAATGTTTTCAAACTTTAAAATACATATATTTATATTCAAACTTTTGGAGTTTCTTTTTTATGGTGCAGTAGTAGTTTGATAATTTGGTCTATTTACGTATTTGCATTATATACCATTAATTCATACCCGCTTTTGTACCATACTGTTCATCAAATGTATTTACACTGTCATTATGATCCTTTTTGGTCGTTTTGGCTATGTACAATAGTATATACAATAGTTTAAAAATCTTCATTTACAACATTTGTATTTTTACTGTATTATGTATTGTCATACATAAACAACATATATCTATGGTTTTTATATTCCATGTTTTCCATACTTCTCAGACTAAATTCATGTAATAGGCTATAAGTATGCATTGCAGAGTTTTCGCTAGGATTTCAAAACATGGAGTCCAGGACCCTTCCTCTGAAAAGTTAGCGTCGCAGTATCTAATCGTCAAATCAGACCCCTACCCCACCCACGTAAAAAACACAACTAAAACAACAATACTTTGTGTCAAAAATCTTATTTCAACAAACTGTTTATTAACTACCCGCAATTAAACAATTAAATAGGACTTTATTCATTAAAAAGGAACAACTCGTACTCAACATTTTTTATAAATTGGGACAAAAAGAAAAGGACGCTGATATTTATTTACTTTCACTTTCCACAAGTACTATAAACTGTCGCTAACTTTCATGTTGCCTCAGCCAAAGTGTTTGCATATAATCCGTGTACACCCCTGTCAAAGTGGACTTCATGAGATCAATAATTGTTCATGCCATTAAGCATTATTCATGAAGTCTTCTTGAAAACCTCTAATAACAAACTTCATGAAGTTTTATGCATGAAGTGATTTAAGGAACACTTCATGAAGGCGTCATGCATTACTGAAATTCTAGAAACATTCATGAAGCTTTAAAAAGAATAGATCAAGATTTTTTTATGAATACCACCCTTAGCTCAGATTTCCGCATTGCATTTCAAGAAGCGGAGAAAATGCTGAATAGATGCGGAAATGTTGCGGAAATCATCAGTTTCCCCACATATTTTCCGCAAAAATGATTTTGGTTTTGCGGAGAAATTTCTTATATGCGGAGAACATGTGGAGAGTATGCGGAATATTGACACTTAGACATTTTACAATTGCGGAAATTCTGACTTTTCATGATGCGGAAAAGTTATACTTTGAAAAATTCACAAGCTTGTTAATCTATTTATTAAAACAAGAGCTGTTTTTAAGACATATATGCCCCCTCTAGGTCAAAAACAATCTTTAATATCAATTTGGTGAGAATTGTTGAACATACACCCATGAAACCACAAGTCTGAATTCTGTCGAATCTCTATCTGAATAAATACTGAATAAAGTCTGAGGACATAACCTGAACATCTATGTGAAAAAAGGGGCATGTATCTGTCAAAATACAAAACAGAGTTATCGGGAATGTAGAACTTGAAGCTGGAGTTGAGGACAAAGGTATATTCTAATTTTCAAGTGAATAACTTATATAATTTTGTAGTTACAAAAGTTTTAATTATAAACTTTAACTTGAAAATCTATGTGAAAAAGGGACATAACTATGTCAAAATATACAACTGTAAAACTGAGTTATTGGGAATGTGGCACTTGATGGAGTTGCTGACATTTAATGTATATTCTAAATTTCAAGTGAATAACTTTTGGAGTTTTGAAGTTACAGAAGTTTTGAATATAAACTTGAACCTGATAATCTATGTGAAAAAGGGGCACAACTATGTCAAAATATGTCAAAATAGAAAACTGAGTTATGGGGAATGTGGCACTTGATATTAGAGTTTATGAAAAATGTATATTCCAAGTTTCAAGATTATAACTTATGTAAATTTGAACGTACAAAAGGGCACAAATAATGCAATTTTATGACATTTACAGTACACCATACCATGCAATGCTATGCAGGATATGATGTCATTTATGATGTCATCAGTTGACTTGCATTGCTCAAGTCTGAAATGATTTAAACATTATTGTGATTTTAAAACAGAAATATCTATGAATACTGAACACTTGGAACCTGTGTCTGTAAGTATTATTTCATTTAAGTTACACACAAATCAATAAACTATAACTGATTTTGCACATTTGATAGGGTTTGACATTTTTAAGCAATTGTAATATATTTTCGCGACCACAAAAAGCCCAGAGGCATCAGCTGCATGTCTTCTTACTACTCACAGTTAAGTTCCTTTAAACAACAATCGTTTGTCTTATTGTTATTGTTTTCCTTACAATATAATCCTTCCATCAATGTTCTATTATATAATGAGTTTGCAAAATGGAAAATCAGTACTTTATCATTTGTCTGTATTTTAATGTTAACTATGGAAGCACAATTGTACCATAAAATTGTGAAAAGTTGCATAATCATTATATTGTTTACTGTTCCTAACCACATTGTACTTTAAGGAGATTTTTAGACATAATGAACTGGAAATGGAAAATAATGTATCTGTTATACTTGGCTGCACACAATTATGTTGTTTTGTTGATTTATATTAGCACAATTGTACTGTATCATGAAAAAAGTTGCATTATAATCATTTCCAGTTGGATGTTTATAATATTCACATATTATTTAATGTCTGACAAACCATTTTAGGGGAGTAAACCATTGAACGTTAATAAATATCAAGTGCCATCTGAGTACTTAGTGTAAAGGTCATAATAATTACTGTATCTGTGGTTATAGTCTGAATGCAGTCTGAATAACTTGTCTGAATAGCCCTTTGAATATTGTCTGGGCTCTTATGAATTTTGTCAGAATTGTTCCATTTTAAGTCTTTTCAGCAATGTCAGAAATAATAGACGCATCCACAAATGTCAATTACATTCAAATTAATCTGCAATATTATCCAATCATCGCACTGGGATATCATGTGTTTGGCGATTAAAATATTTTATACAAAAGAGCACGTGCATAATATTTGTGATATTCAAATGAGCACGTGGCAATGTTTGTGATTTTCGATGAATGGAAATTAATTCTGTAACGATAGCTGGGGTGTAGTTTTAACTATTTGTGGAAAAATCCAGATCAGTCTATTCAAAGATAAGTCCGACTCAATTCAGACAGTACTTTTTCATGAGGGTAGAGAGCGGGAACAGCTTAAAAGGCCAATTTTACATAAATTTACCCTTTACCAAATTTGATCAATACCATTCTGCACCACTGAACAAGATGGCCACAAGGAGCTAAAAATAGAAAAATCCAAGGGAGGATCACCCAATTATTCCTCGAGTGTCAATTTTCTGTGGATTATTTCCACCTGCTGAAAAACAAATGCATTAATTCTCCGCAGAAGTTCCGCATATATAGAAATGTCCACACTGAAAGCGGAACAAATGATGATACTATGTCCACTTTTTTGATAGCTCTATTATTTTTAGAAGTCTTCATAATTTTTGGAATTCTTCATGAATGTTGAAGAAAAGCACAACCAATTTATTCTTGAAATTACAAAAATTTTGTTCATGAAGTTTTCATGAATATCCGTGAATTATAAATGAGACATTAGAATAAAGAACAAAATTATTCATGAAATCTTCATGAAGTGCATAGTTTATGAAGTTTTTATGAACAAACCCATTCTTTATTTCATGCATTTTTCTGCATGTGAAAATGCATCAACTATTCATGAAGCTATGTTTTATGAATGTTTCATGCATTTGTCTCATTTATAGTTCAGTTCTTTTCCATGAAGTCTTCATGAAGCCACTGCATGAAGTATTCACAAAGATTTTAAGAAGAATTCATGAAGTATGCCTAAACATTTCACAGGGGCAGTGATGTTTTAAATAGCTATTTTATTAATAAACACTAGTAGTTGTGTTTTTTTTAACAAATGAAGACGCATGCTTGATGCGATAGGTGTACGAAAATTATTAAGTTACACAGATTCATCTTAATTCTTATAATTTGTAAACTGTTCATTTCGCATAAATAAAAATTATATTGCTTTCCTTAAATTTTTAGCAATTTATTAAAAACGCTTGTGTTAATTACAGGCACAAATGTAACGCATACCTAAACACAGCATTTTTCCTCCATATAAAGTCGGTACCGGAAAACGGTACCATTCCCAATCGCATTTTCTGACCATTTTTCCACAAATTTGAAGTTAAAAAATTCCCAAATGAAAGAAAAATTTCCAAAAGGACCATGAAAAGATCGACGATGTTCCGATATTTTACTTTTGTTTTACCCAAGCATTAACCTCAGCACACAGCTTAAATGATTTACTGTTTACGGCTAAGGTAAGTAATCGCTGCAAGGTTCGGTGGCGCTCTATCGATTGGTTACTGTTATTAGTTATACATTGCGTGCAAGAATGGGAGCCAGCTAAACTGTAATGCATTTTTGCGAGTGTCATTGATGAGACATGGCAATTCATAACACTAAATACTACCAAAAAGAAACATTCAGGGATGCAATCCTTTATCTAGCTAGCTATGGCTTTTATGGCAAAGCAGAAAGTATAGATTCACAACCGTAATTAACAGCGAAAGATACTAGTAATTTTGTTTATGTTCTGTCAACCATTGACACAGACATTGTCAGTGTGTGTCCGAGAGAAAACTTGTGTCTCTGGGGCAAGTTGTGCAGGTTGATACCCACAGCACGGTATTTAAAACCATTATCTGACTTGAATGCAAGTTAAAGAAGAAATGGAACAAATTATTTTATGGTTTATTTATTGTAACTTGTTTTTACATCCTTTTCAACAGTTTTTAATGAAAGTGGTAAAATTCCCAATTCAGGGGTTTACTTAAACAGACGCCCGCTTGCCCGTGCCGGGTAGAAATTGCAGTGGGCAAGTGATTTTTCCAAAGGAGATAGCCCGCCGGGCAAGTCAATTATCAGATAGACATCTCCGATATTTTTCCTTTGCAATTATTTATCTTCTTTGAGTTAATATCAATGGCTTACAGCTATACGTAAAACTGATTTTGATTGATCGTTTGCGTGGTATGAACCAATCTAACCGCTCGAAACAGGTTTTATTTGGCAATTTCTCCAAAATGGTGGACAATAGCGATCCAAAGTCGTCAGAAGTTTTTCCAATTTTTAAGAAAGTTTATAATTTCAATTAGCAGAATCTATCAAATAAACAGACATCAGAAAAAGAAAGAAAAAGAAAATATGGAAAATAATCATGTAAACAAACTTTCCAGACCTCATGGCTTAATGTCGTTGTTTGAATTAATGTGTGAAAAGCTTATTCACTGATCGAAAAAAATAGAATATGAAGAATGTTTAAAGCTTGCAAAGAGAGTCTCACTATTTTAAACTGTGACTAATTTGTTCATGATTTGCCATGTTATCTAATAGTTAGATTATGAGATCTGATCATTAGAAAATAACAGTTATGGATTCAGATTTGTTTCTGTTGATAGCTTTTATTCATAATAAAAGTCATTAAGTTTATTACATGTTTGCATAAATACATCTAATAACACAATTATATGCTTTAAGTATCAAAAACATTGACTTAAGATGGGGCAACCTTTTTTCACTGGGGGCAAGTCGATGTCCGAAGTAACTTGCCCCCTGGGCAAGTGAAAGTCAAATCCTTAGGTAAACCCCTGCAATTTGGCAGAAAACGCCACTAATTTTCCCAATTTGACCGTTACCGGTACCATTCCCAAAGTAGTGAGAAAAAACGCTGAAACGGGAAAGTGTTACAAATCACTTTCACCTTTACTAATTCAAATTAGATTGAGGGCGTGATAAACTTTCTATCAAAAACATTCATTTGCATACGCATTCTTATTGGCTGACTAGTTAGCTGTAGTTAAGCTTACCCCGCATGCATCTAGATTTTATCGATAATTGACACACTGGTGCAGAAGGGGAATGTGTTTATTGCCGAGTAGGCGTTCTTTGTTTTGGGAATATATGTGTACGCCAGAGAAAAGGGTTGTGTCCTAGAATCTAACACCAAGATTTATGGCGTCCTTTTCATAATAGTATGCGTCTAAATACGCCGAATTACGCGTTACCGAAAACTCTGCATTGTGCTATTTTATCTCCGATAAAGATTGTGTTATGTTATTAATATGCCAAATAAAATTGACTTGCCTTGACTTGTTATTATATGATTAAGAGATGGTTAATTGACTAATATAACAAACTGTAATTTTGGCAATAGTTTTACATGCCTAATGATCTGTGAAGTAGAAGCTTTAAACCAGTAGCTACTAACAGTATTGATGCCTAAGTAGTGTAAAAAATGAACACGTGATGCACGGGTAGAGTCCCAATGTAGACCTTTAACATTCTCATACAATCTCTTATTTATCTGGCTGGCGTGTGAGTGTTTTGTGTATAGGTCATAGTTTTCAAAACAGTGTCTTTCGAATTTTCATTAAACAAACATTATTCCATTTTTAATCAAATGCCTTTTTGGTCTCTGAATAGAAACAAATCCGTTGATCGGAGCATCTTATACACATTAGATCAAAGTATCACCAATTTAAACGGAAAGCACGAGCCCAGTACAAAATAAAATTACATGTTATTATACTTGATATTATGAACAAGATTGCATATGAAAACATTCCAGAAATTGTATCTGTTATGCTGTTATATGATACTAAGAACAATTGGATGTCGCATATTAAAGAATGCCTTACGCCAAATGTTTTCGGTGATTAATGAGAATTTTGATATTGCATCCTTTGAGAATATCAATAAAACATTGATAGATAACTATAAGTTAACCAAACATTATCATTTCCACAAAACTTAGGACATAATAATAATAATAATATTTTTTTTTTTCTTAAATTCGAATTAAAACTGCAAACATATTCAAATAAAAATACACGAAAATTCACTAAAAGGTATTTTTGCTTTAGCAAGGTTAATTGCACATGTAAACAGAATATCATATCGGGTGGCTTTCGGTTATTCCAATGTTTTTTTAAGCGAATGCGCGCGGTTTCGATTATTCTAGTAACCAGTTTTATTTTCCTTTAAAATGTAAACATTTGCATGTGAGGGATTAAAATGAAAACAGTATCTCCAATAAATAAAGCTTTACAGAGAAAATTATGTGAGTAAACACCGGAAAAAAGTAAAGAAAGGAAGAACAAGAAGAATTTCATGAACAAAGCGTAGTTTAATGTTTATTTCTATTTATTTTGTTAAATTAAATATATGTTTAAAAAAAGTGTCCAGATTTAGGTACTCTCCATCCATATTTGAAACATCTTACAGTCTGTTTTTAAACACTTCATTCAGTTACTTTTAGATAGTATTTTTGACTTATATATTGACCAAAGCTTAAAATTAAACCCTACTTATTTTGTTTAACTTTTTATTTTTGTTTGATGCAATTATCAAAAGAAATCATCCAAAAACTAACAAAAGTGTAGGGATTGACGTACTTTGCCAGTATGATACAAACTAAACTTACATGATATACGTAGTTACAGGTAGTATTTGTAGGACCGTCGCCTACTGCGCTTTGACAACTGCCCCCACAGGCTGTTTATCTAAATTTTGATTAAGATCTATACTGGTGAAGTACATAAATCCAGACACTTTTCACAGGGGCCCAAGTCGGTCACAACGTACAATGTTGCATGTTGAGCTCGTGTCACGGCTGCCTGTCCATAGGGTTTCCTGTGTGTTTAAATTAGGCTAACAACACACATCTTGTTAAACAATTGAATCGCGCAAGTATTTCCAGTTTTCTTAAGGTAATCAATATTTTAGACTTTAGACCATGTGTTTTTGCAATTAATTTGGTTTTTAGCGTCGCATTCAGGTACACAATGCAGATATGGTAGTGAATTAATCAGTTGGAGTCTGTAAAATACAGTTTTATTATTACAATAAAAAAATATGACATTTTTCGACAAATGGTTCATGTATGATTGAATCCATAACTTACCAAAATTCTTTGGAAGCATTACAAAAGCGAACCATAGCATTATTCATGTCTTATGCCTTTCACTACCATCATGAAAATTGTAACGGTTTGCATGTTAAGCTACTATCTATTGTCACGGTTGTCTGTCTATAGGGTAACGGTTTCCTTCCAATTATGGAGGAGGGATCCGAAGTGTCGTTCAAGGACGAGAGTCATCATCTTTTGAACACTGAAAGGTTTCTGTGAATCTTGAGGTAGACACAGAGTTGCATTGTCAATCAAAACGCTGACAGCATAGACTGTTAGCGTCAAAAGAAACTTTAAAAAATGCGAATTATGAGTGCTGAATGAAATTTAATTTCCAACCTTTAAATTTGAGAAAATGGCTTATATAAAAATTTATTCGTAAGTAACGAACAAATATTTTTCAAGCTAATTATTTAATGCAAATGGAATTATAATATATATATGCCAGTTAACAAGTCAGTCTTTAACGAGCCATGCAGAAAAACCGATTAGCGTGATAGTTAGGAGCATTGATTGTTAGTGATTCATAGGCTATTGACTCAAAAGTAGGTCATATGATACACGCTCATGATTTTTCATACCACAGTTTACAATTAATACATTGCAATAATTTCTTCTCAAAATATTCAGAATAAGAATGGGTAAGGCATAAAAAAATATGTTTGTTTCAGGTAACATGACCCCAAAAAATAGGGTAGGTAGGCAGGGAATTGTTTTTTTTTTTTGAACGCCTATTGTCTGTCGTGCGTGTGTGCGTGCGTCCATCATCAACTTTTTATTCAAACGACATCTCCTAAACCACCTGGCAGATTTTTACCAAACTTCACCGGAATGATCATTGGGTGACTCTCTTTCAAAGTTGTTCAAATCGTTATGGTCCGCTACATATGTAGGTCACCGGAGCTGAAAATAGATTTAAAAAGTGTAAACTTGAAAAATCTTTTCTAAAACCGCAAGGCCCAGAGGTTTCATATTTGGTATGAAACATCCTATTGTGGTCCTCTGCAAAGATTGTTCAATTATGACCCTAGGGTCAAAACTGGCCACGCAGCGGGGGTCACATGGTTTATATAGAATATATAGCAAAATGACTTTACAAATCTTCTCATCTGGAACCGCAAGGCCCAGAGGTTTCATATTTGGTTTGTAACATCCTTTAGTGGTTCTTTACAAAGTATGTTCAAATAAGCCCCTGGGGTCAAAACGGCCACGCCCCGGGGGGTCACATGGTTTGTATAGAATATATAGCATAATGACCTTAAAAATCTTCTCCTGAAACCACTAGGCCCAGAGGTTTCATATTTGGTATGCAACACCCTATAGTGGTCCTGTACAAAGATTGTTCAAATTGTGCCACTGGGGTCAAAACTGGCAACGCCCCGGGGTCACATGGTTTATATAGACTTGAATAGCAAAATGTGTTAAAAAATATTATTCTCTGAAACCACAAGGTCCAGAGGTTTCATATTTGGTATGTAACATTGTATAGTGGTCCTCTAGAAACATTGTTCAATTTATGCCCCTAGGGTCAAAACTGGCCACGCCCCGGGCTCGCATGATTTATATACACTGAGGTAGCAAAATGACTTTAAAAATCTTCTCCTCAGAAACACAAGGCCCAGAGGTTTCTTATTTGGTATGTAACATCATATAGTGGTCCTCTACAAAGATTGTTCAAATTATGCCCCTGGGGTCAAAACTGGCCATGCCCCGGGGGTCACATGGTTTATATAGACTTGAATAGCAAAATGTCTTTTAAAATCTTTTTCTCTGAAACCACAAGGTCCAGAGGTTTCATATTTGGTATGTAACATCCTATAGTGGTCCTCTACAAATTCTAGTCAATATATGCCCCTAGGGTCAAAACTAGCCACGCCCTGGGGGTCACATGATTTATATACACTTAAATAGCAAAATGACTTTAAAAATCTTCTCCTCAGAAACTGCAAGGCCCAGAGGTTTCTTATTTGGTATGTAACATCATATAGTGGTCCTGTACAAAGATTGTTCAAATTATGCCCCTGGGGTCAAAACTGGCCACCAGGGGAGGGGTCACATGGTTTATAAAAAATTAAATAGCAAATTGTCTTTAAAAATCTTCTGCTGAAACTGCAAGGCCCAGAGGTTTCGTATTTGGTATGTAACATCCTCTGGTGGTCCTCTACAAAGATTGTTTAAATTATGCCCCATGGGTCTAAACCGACCACACCCCAGGGTTTGCATGGTTTAAATAAACTTACATAGCAAAACGACTTAAAAATTCTTCTCCTCTGAAACCACAAGGCATTGAGGTTTCATATTTGGTATGTATATGTGGTCCTCTACAAATATTGTTCAAATTATGTCCCTGGCATCAAAACTGGTCACGCCCTGGGGGTCACATGGTTTATATAGACTTAAATAGCTAAATGACTTTAAAAATCTTCTCCCCTGAAACGGCAAGGCCCACAGCTTTCCTTTATGAAGTATGTAATATTGCATAGTGGTCCTGTCCAAAGATTATTCATATTATGCCCCTGGGGTCAAATCTGGCCACACCCCAAGGGGTCACATGGTTTATATAGACACAAATAGCAGAATGACTTTAAAAATCTTTACCTGGAACCGCAAGGCCCAAAGGTTTGTTCAAGATTGTTCAAATTATGCCCCTGGGATAAAAATAAGCCACACCTGGGGGATGCAAATTCCAATTGGGTTACAAGGTCTCAGGTTAGCGTCCTAGGGACTTCAGGGCCCTTTTGTTAATAACAGCGCCTAAAATCGTCATAAAACATATCAAATCAACTCACCTTCTGTCAGTGTTTCCTACTACTGCCTGTCATTAACACCACCTTGGAAGTATAATTGGCTCTTTTTCCAATGCAACTCCAAAGAGGTTGCGCCAGTGATTACAGACCATGTATATTGCACCTGTCAATTGCCAGGTAATTAACAGTAAGATACTTGTCTGATGTGGGTCATATATTAGGCGATGACATTCAGCTGTCAGAGCTCGTCTCTGTCATTGCCCGTACTCAGGTGAGCGCTTTGGGCCATTATAGCCCTCGCTTTCATTTTAAAATTCGAGCACTCAAAGCTTGCATGCATTACTAATGAAACAGTCACAAAGCTGCTTAAATTCACTGTTGTCAGAATTTTAAGAAATTTCAACCTGGCCAATTAGCATGTGAGGCTAAAAGTGTGCAGTGCAACAGGGTTCGACACTAAGGCACGTCCGAACATCAACATGTGTTAAATTCTCAGACCGTTCTAGCAAACACGACGGTAGCTAGTCCGATTGGTCCCATTATGAATTAATCAAGCAGTAAACATAATTCATACATACCCGAAAGTTTTCTTTAATATGTCATGATAAAAGTACATCGTTATTGATATTTTAACAGCGTTTCCATTACTGTTATTGAACCAGGAATCTTGTGAGACTGGATACTCATTTTTTATTGTTGCCTTGCTTGATGATGCAAATTATAAACTGGCTTTCTAAATGTCGTAATATGTGCAAGGACGGACAAGACCGCGATGGTCCAAAATGCAAATTGATGCATCTAAACGAGTTGCTGTATACATGACTATATTTGAGGTTATATTTATTGTAATACAAGCGTAAAAAGTGACATTTGGCAGCATGAAATATGGCCGTTCTGACCCGACACCGTTTGCCTTAATGGCAATGAATACTGGTGTACGATATTGTTTACCCATTGTAGTATGTATTATTCTAATGTTTTAAGTAGTAAAAGCATTTGTCAAACCCTCATTGTCGCACATTGTATTTTATAATATTTTAAATACATGGTCTAGTAGACATAAGGTCAGGTCTAGTAAGGTCTAGCAGTTACTGGTCCGATGGTCTGGTAACAAATAAATTTAATGTCGAATACTAAGTATAACCTTATGCTTATCATTACTGCTGTTATCAGATAAACAAGTAGTATTATTATGAAAAATATAATTAAGCAAAATGATAAAATATTAACTAATACCATATAACAGGTGACATAATAAAAATGAGCTTTACTACAATATTAATGTTTTGTATTTCAGCATATTGCAATGCCTGTCCAACAACCAACACTTTTTTTGGATGGATTGGGTCTTCACCAGTGTTCAACTACACAACTAATGTAACTGTGGATGGAGCTGTTAAACTCAGCTCTCCAAATAAAAGCTCTTTATTTTTGGTGTCATACGCAAAAGGAACTGTTTTCAATCAACCATTCTATAATAACTGTTCCTTAGCACCAGGAGGAAACATTGATGCCGGTGTTCTGAACATTCAGTTGAATCCATTGCAAACAGGACAGCAGGGAACATACCAGTATGAACGTGGTGCAGTTGTACTGAAATGCATTGATGTCTTCATTTATGGTAAGTTAAGTCTTCCATTAGCAATTAGTTTTAAAATGATACATTAATTGTAATGTATTCAAACATTGTATAATGAATAGCATGTCCTTCATGTTCTATGAAGCTGTTTATTCTTTATTGCCGATGTTTGTCTTATATTATTATGACACATGTAATGGTCACACATTGCAATGACTTGGTTATTCAGTTTTATATGAAACAGTAAACAAAGTATATGCTGTTCCCCCATTAAACCTACATCAATGTAGTTCAGGATGTTTGCATTTGTCATTATTGTTTGACACCATATGTCTAATTATATTGAATCATATAATTATATCTTCATATACTTTTCCAAATAAGGCCATACCAATTTGATTCTATGTTTAGCGTCCGCTGGCTGGTAGGTTTTCGGATGCCTGAACGAAAAAATGACAATGTTAAAAAAATGAGTTGGAAAGCATGTAAAATATGCCTATAATGACACACTTTGTGTAATTTGTTTTTTAATTTTATGACCTCAGTCAATGAATAACATTGTGTCATGATGCTTAGTTCCAGTTATATTAAAGTTTTGAATGAACCTTGTTGGTGGGCATCCTGCATTTTGGGAATGTGTATCACTGCAAACAAGTTGACTCTATTACACAATTCTGATTTGGAATCTTGCATTTGTCAGTAATTTATCTACAGCTTTATAGATCTAAACACTGAACTGGTATGTTTTGTCTTATTACTTCTTTGAATTGCCCTTTTTAGAAAATACTTTATCTAGCTATGACTTTTATGGCAAAACAGAAAATATAGATCCACAACCATCATTAACAGCGGAAGATACCAGTAATTTTGTTTATGGTCCGTCAGCCATTGACACAGTCATTGTCAGTGTCGAGTCTGAAAGCAAACTTGTGTCTCTGGGGCAAGTTGTACAGGTTGGTACCCACCAGCGCGGCATTTAATACCATAGTCTGACTTGAATGCAAGTTAAAGAATAAATGGAACAAATTGTTTTATGGTTTATTTATTGAAACTTACTGTTTTTACATCCTTTTAAACAGTTTTAATAAAACTGGTTCAATTCCCAATTTGGCGGAAAACGCCGCTTATTTTCCCAATTTGACCGGTACCGGTACCATTCCCAAAGTGGTGAGAAAAAACGCTGCTACAAGTGCATATTGCTTTGGCGTCTGTAAACTTGTGCAAGAAACTGATAACACAGTTATAACCAAAGATCAGTTTTGTATGTGTAGTGTATTTGTTGACCATTTCATACATTGCAATTCAGTCAATATACTGTGAGTAAACATGTCCAGTTTAATCTGGGATTTGATAAGGGTGTCTAATAAGGAATTTACCTGGGAATTGAAAGAAACCCATATGTACATGGATCTTCCCCAACGTTTACATCATGTAGTTATTTCTTACCTATTAAATTGAAATATTCACGATATGTCAATGCAATTTTTCCGATCAGAATGTCTACCCATTTATTAAGGTTTTTGATAATTTTTTACTCACTATTTAAGCACTCATTCTCCAATAGTTATAATAAATAAGTTCGCTGATAAATAGTGGTTAATTAAATAGCATTCATGGTGAACAATCTCGCCTATCACCTTAAACTCATGTTTCCAATGTATTTAAGAATTTGTCATTTCAGATTTGGGAATTTATTCATTCCAATGGGGAAAAATAAACCATATAGTTGGCATTGGAAATGGGTCAATGTACTGGACCCAGTTAAATACGGAAAATAATCACTGTCTATCAACTCCAAAGCCAATTTTAATTGATTACATGTACCACCACACTGATTATTCAATAAGGCTGACCGTATACCTGATTATTCAACCTGATTAACACAGAGCATTGTTTTTCACACCTAAAACAGACTCCAAAATATCACATTGATAAGAGAATATTTGCGACTGGGCCGTGAAAACACCATCGTTATACCCGAAACTTCGTTACGTACGATATCGTTACAACCAAAGTTAGATCAATTGAAATATATAGGGATTTCCGTATTAACCCTTTGTTTTGGGAAACCCCTATTTTTCGGAAAAATAATGATTGTTTGAGTCCATTAATATTGGGACACTTCTGAAATTTGAAATTTTCCTTGTCCATAAATATTGGGACACAAAAATATAATGGTCAATTGTCTTCAATTTTGCCAGTTTAAAATAAATATCTTTCGATTTCAATATGATCAGAGTAGTATAGATCTACTGTACACCGTATATTGCAATAGATATTCTGCAAATAATAAGAGTGTACCCCTTTTATGTAATAAAAGCTACAAAGAATACCGTTTTCAATATTGTAATGCATGTATTACAGTACAGCTCACGCGAAACCAACAAAACACTCGGCTACGCCGCGGACATAATTTTTCTACCGCGGCGAAATGCCGCACGCCACGGCGAATCGCCGAGGCAACAAAACACTTGGCTATGCCGCGGACATAATTTTTCTACCGCGGCGAAATGCCGCACGCCACGGCGAATCGCCGAGGCACTCGGCATCGATCCGCGGATTGCCGCCGTGTCCATTCACGCGGCGGGACACCGAGGAGAAATTTTACACTTTATACATGTACAATGTACATGTATAGTGTGTAACTGTACTGTCTGCATATAGGCATGTTCAAACAATATGTTATAATTAGGAGATAATTGTCATCGCTAACAAAACAACATTTAAAGTTATTGGTACAATTAAATCTTGGTTCTTGATGTGGCTTCAAACTGCTAATTATCTCAGCTCAAACATGTTGGCGAAAACAACATCTATGTACGAAAACGGCTACTTTGCGTCCTGCACGTCTTGTATTTACATTTTAAAAGTTCATCATGTCAAAATAAGTATTAACACCAACTTAAAGCAAATTAAATTGCCCTCTGATATAAGTTTCGTATCTTGATCAATATCAGTTGCAAAACGATCAATTTATAAAACGCTGACTTTGTCGACAATGACGCTCCACCCACTGAATTTCGGCTGACACGCTGACCTCGCGTTATCTGTATATCTGCTTTGTCATTTGCGGATTGTAAAGTTCACATGAATATTAATGCGCGTTCTTGAATTATTTTTAGAAATGATGAAATTTCTATACTATATTCCCCAATACTAATTCGGAGCAAAGAACACGTGTACGCTGTAGCGAACGCCTAGTAACAAAGTTATTTTTAGCAGTCGGTGTCGAAAATCTATAATAATTTTTACGTGACATAAATTTACCAAATAATACACTTATAACAATTAGATTATTGTGAACCGGTGCCAAATGCTATATATTTTTTCATAATACAAAATTTTACCACAGAAAATATTGATATCACAACAACTGCAACAATATAAAAATGTAAATTTTATGTATCACTTGAGAATGTCGCAAAAACGGGTTTTAAATCGAATTACGGCAAGTTATACGTACACTGTACTTTGAAAACAACAACACAGTAAAAGTAATTGTTTCGGAATATACATGTACATGTAATTCAATTATTTAACAAGGTGATACGCGGGATGCCTCGGCATCATGCCGCGGATTTCCTCGGCGAACAGACGCGGATTGCCGCGGCGAACAGACGCGGATTGCCGCGGCAAACAGACGCGGATTGCCGCGGCAAACAGACGCGGATTGTCTCGGCGAATAGACGCGGATTTCCTCGGCGAACAAACGCGGCTACGATGGTAGACTCCGCGTCGACTCGCTGCCTTTGAACGCCGCGGATCGCGGAATTTGTTGGTTTCGCGTGAGCTGTACTGTACGTCATGTGCGTAAAATAATATTCATATTAAATAATTTATTGAACTTCTTATAACAAACTATAAAATTGTCAATTAATGTCAATTAACAGTTACCAGTATTAAGGTAACTACCCGGTAGTATGTGATAATTGTCGGGTCTCTCATGAAGCCAATTCGTGTGCCACATGCGGCGTTCTTATCGCTAAACAAACATGTCTAGGGCCTGTTTAATTGACTGGTGGTGCAAACTGTGTACTACTAACACACTATACTACCCGGTGTTCTTAATTGACACGCTCCACTCAGTTAAGCACGCGGCATAACGGCAATCAGTGTGTGTGTGAAAATACATTGGGTCAAATAATAACCCTATATTTTGGGACATATTTAAGGGAATTAATTTTTTATGATCCTTTATATTGGGACAAGAAAAATTGTAAACATTTTTACCATTCGAACATAGTATAATGTATATTTTAATGTATATTTTAATCCGGCTGTACCTGTCTGCCAAAAAGTGCAAATGCATGTTTATAAATATGAACAAATATAAAAAATGTACTATACAATCATAAAGGTTGATGGAATTTTATAGGAGACTGGACACAGTGCACATTCCATACAAATACAGTTTGAAATAATGAAATTGATACGGAACATTTTAAAAAATCTGTTCATAATGCTTGTTAGATTTTTAGCTCGAATTTTTGAAGAAAAGGCAAGCTATTCTACTCGCCCTGGCGTCGGCGTCAGAGCTAGGTTAAAGTTTTTCGGTAAGCTAGTTTCTCAGGAATAGCTTCAGGGATTTCATTCAAATTTATATATTCCCCACCTCAAAATAAACCTATAGGCCAAGTTTGGTAACTCTAGTTTGAAATTTGTCAAAATTATGGGCCTTTTTACACGTTGAAATTTTACATAATTTGGTCCTGTACACAGATTATTCAAATGATGCCCCTGGGGTCAAAACTCTAAACACCCCGGGGTCACATGGGTTTATATTGACTTGAACAGCAAAATGACTTTAAAAATCTTCTCCTCTGAAACTGCAAGGCCCAGAGGTCTCATGTTTGGTATGTAACATTGTATACCAATGTGGCTCACATGATTTATATAGACTTAAATAACAAAATGACTTTAAAAATCTTCTTCTCCGACATTGCAAGGCCTAGAAGTTTCATATTTGGTATGTGACATTGTATAGTGGTCCTCTACAAAGATTGTTCAAATGATGCCCCTGGGGTAAAAACTGGCCACATCCCGGGGGTCACATGGTTGTTATAGACTTGAATAGCAAAATGACTTTTAAAATCTTCTCTGAAACCGCAAGGCCCAGAGGTTTCATATTTGGTTTGTAACATTGTATAGTGGTCCTCTACAAAGATTGTTCTAGTGATGCCCCTGGGGTCAAAACTGGCTACACCCTGGGGGTCACATGGTTTATGTATACTTAAATAGCAAAATGACTTAAAAATGTTTTCCTCTGAAAGTTCAAGGCCTAGAGGTTTTATATGTGGTATGTAACATTGTATAGTGGTCCTCTATAAAGATTGTTCAAATGATGCCCATGGGGTCAAAGCTGGGCACACCCTGGGGCTCACATGGTTTATATAGACGTAAATGGCAAAATGATTTAAAAATTGTTCTCTGAAACCACAAGGACCAGAAGTTTCATATTTGGTTAAAACATTATATCGAGACCTCGATTAGGATTGCATATGGGGTGGGTGGGGTCAAGGTCAAGGTCACTGTTATTAGATATAGAAAAATGGTTTCCGCTCAATAACTTTAGAACGCATTGAGATATTTTAATGAAATTTAATACATAGATACCTTATATTGACACCTCGCATGGGATTGCATATGAAGTGGGAGGGGTCAAGGTCACTGTAACTAAAAATATAACAAAAAGTTTCCGCTCAATATCTTGAGAACGCATTGAGATATTTTAATGAAACTTAATACATAAATATATTATTTTGAGACCTTGATTGGGATTGCATATTGGGTGGGTGGGATCAAGGTCAAGGTCACCGTTATTAAATATAGAAAAATGGTTTCCGCAAAATATTTTGAGAACGCATTGAGCTATTTGAATGAAACTTAATACATGAGCACCTTATGTCAACACATTGCTTGGGATTTCATATGGGGTGGGTGGGGTCAAGGTCACTTTACTGAAAATAGAAAAACAGTGTCCGCTCAATAACTTTATAAGGAAAGCATTGCGATATTTTAATGAAACTTATTACACATATCTTATAACGACACCTCACTTGGGTTTTCTTATGGGGTGGGTGGGGTCAAGGTCACTGTTATTAAAAGTAGAAGCACGGTTAAGGTCAATAACTTAAGAACGCATTGAGATATTTTAATGAAACTTCATACGTAGATACCTTATATCGAGACCTTGCTTAACATATGTGGTGGGTGGGGTCAAGGTCAAGGTCACTGTTACTTAAAATAGAAAAACAGTTTTCGCTCAATAACTTGAAAACCTATTGAGATATTTTAATGAAACTCCATACATAGATATCAGGTGAGCGACCTAGGGCCATAGTGGCCCTCTTGTTACTCTTAGAAATTTTACATATATAATCTATATGGACAGGTTAAAGTTTTCGGTAAGCTAGTTTTTCAACTTTTTGTTTCCATTCTCTAACTCGAGAATGGTTTAACCTTTTGTAATGAAACTGCAAACATAGATACCTTATAGCGAGACCGTGCTAGGGATGGGGGATGGGTGGGTTCAAGGTCACTGTTGCTAAAAACAGAAAAACGGTTTCCGCTCAATGACTTGAAAACAAATTGAGATATTTAAATAAAACTTATTACATAGATACCTTATATCAAGACCTCACTTGGGATTGCATATGGGGTGGGGGGGTCAGGGTCAAGGTCACTGTTACTATAAATAGAAAAACAGTTTCTGCTCAATAACTTGAGAACGCATTGAGATATTTTAATGAAACTTTATTCATACATACCTTATATAGAGACCTCAATTGGGATTGCATTTAGGGTGGGTTGGGTCAAGGTCACTGTTACTAAAAATAGGAAAACTGTTTCCGCTCAGTAACTTTAGAATGCATTGAGATATTTAAATGAAACTTAAAACATACAAACCTTATATCGAGACCTCACCTGGGATTGCATAAAGGGTCAAGTTCAAGGTCACTGTTACTACAATAGAAAAACGGTTTCTGCTCAATAACTTGAGAACGCATCGAGATATTTAAATGAAACTTTATACATAGATACCTTATATCAAGACCACGCTTGGGATTGCTTATGGGATGGGTGGGGTCAAGGTCAAGGTCACTATTACTAAAAATACAAAAACGGTTCCCGATCAATAACTTGAGAATGTATTGAGACAGTTTAATGAAACTTAATACATAGATACTTTATATCGAGACCTCGCTTGGGATTGCATATGGGGTGGGTGAGTTCAAGGTCAAGGTCACTATTACTAAACGTAGAAAAACGGTTTCCGATCAATAACTTGAGAATGCATGGAAATATTTTAATGAAACTTTAATACCAGGGCTCGCGCTGGTGATGGCCATTTAAGCCATTGGCGAAATAATTCAGAAATTGGCTCAATAAAATCTCAATTGGCTCAAACACCCATAAACCCCCGACTTTGAAACTTTGGAAAAGCCAGATTTGAAAACAAAGAAAACGAAAGTAGCGAGAGCGAGATCTGCTCAGACTGGTTTACAGTCTAAATAGTTTCAGCTGATAACGCGAGTAATGAATCGATCAGACACAGTCACGATTAACCTCACGTGGTGTTAATTGGTGTCAAGTGGGATAATGGCTCTTGTGAAAACAATGTTTATGGTCGACCGTTTGTATTTTAATTGCTCCCAATTGTGGTTCATTATCACACAGGCTGGGACTGAATCAACTTGTAATGAAAGTTGTTATGGATTAATGAGAGGACTAAAGGAGGGATTATAAAAATGGAGTTAATTAGCAAAGCGCCAAAGGTAAATGTTTTTACACTAAGTCGGTATCTATTCTGTCATGTATTGTTGTAATTTAATGCTCAATTATGACGATTAAAGACTTATGTAGCATATATATGAGGGTTTATAAATATATTTCAGTGCTAACAGAACAATACTTCATTTCATAATGTGCATTAGACATTTATATGCAGCAGACCAGTGACTTTCTTTAACTTTTGATGTAATCTTTAAAATTAAATGAAAATAAATATGCTATTTATGTATGAAAGAACTTGTTGTTAACCTCATTTATTGATTTGTTTATTTTATTTCTATTAATGTGATTTAATATGTACATTAATGGTTAAATCATATTTATGTAGCAAAACAATGTTACCTGATTTATTAATTGTTTTTATTTGATTAGAATATTATGTGAACATTTATTAGCAGTACCATGTAATGCAATGATATATATTAAGTTATTTGTCAGATTCATTGAAATGATCTTTGCCCCATGTTTTTTTTTAAATATGAAATAAATATTAAAGATGTATAGTTCTTGTTATTAGTGACTTATGATGAAACCACGCGAATAAGCAAATCCAACCTCGCGAAAAATTGGCTCAAGAAAATTTTCAGCCAGAAAATCCAACCTCACTTGGGATTGCATATGGGGTGGGTGGGGTCAAGGTCTTTTTTACAGTTTCAGTTTCAGTTTATTGGCAGAAGCAGCAAAAACATGCCTTTGGCCAAATACAACACATATATCCACAAAGATGGCCACACATATGAGATACTGAACAAATATGATCGTGTTGATTTTATAACATAAACACAACATTTAAAATACAAACATATATAAACGGTTAATATCAACATTATACCTCAAATTTTACTAAAAATTTGATTGATGTGCTGACTTTAGTGCATTTCATTAGAAAAATTTGGTTTTTGTGGAATTTCCATATTTCTTGTTTTAGAAAGAAAATGCCAGTAACTCTGACAGGCACAAGAAAAGTCGAGCGCGCTGTCCTCAGACAGCTCTTGTTTATTTCTGTTTCAGATAAGTTGCATGCATTTCTGCTGGTCTGATGTGATTGTTTGTTAGCATGGCTGTTATACACATACATGTGAATAATGTATGCAATTTTAATGCGCGTATTATGACGTAAAGACACTTTAATTCAATTATAGTGCTTTGTTTATACACCAGTCAAAATAAAGTCACAGAGGGTTTGCGACTTATATTTCTGCACAATTTTAACATGGGGCCTTCCGCCTACGTTGTTCGGTCGAAAAACGAAGTGCGTGTCAATTAAGTAAATAATTTTTGAAAGCATTATAAAGCAATAAAATATACATCCCGACACCTGGACACAAATATATAACGAAATAGCATAGTGTGTTAACCCAGTGAGTGTCTCAACATAACGACCTATTCGACGAAATTTAAATAATAACTGCATTATTGTGCTATGTTTCACTGGAACACACGAGCTCAAATATGGCACCTGTCGAAGCCCTTTTTTGAGTTTGTGTAACTAGCAATGTGGAATTATATAAAAAGTTCACATTTAAACAAGGATGGAGATTTTTAAATGAATCTTTTTTTAAATGTTTTGTTTGGCAAATACAAGTGCAGTTTAATGATTAAACGCGCTTTATCTACGTTTACCATGTAATAAATGACTGAATGGATGCTTAACCAGCCTAATTAGTAATTATGCATTTAATAAGACTGTGAAAACATCCATAAATACACAAATATACGAATATCTTTTGTTCCAAGCGACAAATTTTGTTACAAATTGCATATACATGTCTCATTTTATACTGAAACTAAAACAGTCTTGAAACATATGGGTTGCTGGCCTTGTTCTGGAAATATTTGGTTTTGAGAAATGTACCTGTCGAAGCCCTTTTTAGCTCACCTGAACACAAAGTGCTCATGGTGTGCCTTTGTGATCGCCTGTTGTCCGTCGTGCGTGCGTGCCTGCGCCGTCAATTTTTCATTTAAACAACATCTCCTCCTAAACCAATTGGCAGATTTTCACCAAACTTCACAGGAATGATCCTTGGGTGGACCTCTTTCAAAGTTGTTCAAATCTTTCCGGTCGCTGAATATGTAGGTCACCAGAGCTAAAAATAGATTTAAAAAATGAAAACTTAAAAAAATCTTCTATGAAACCACAAGGCTCAGAGCTTTCATATTTGATATGTGACATCCTCTAGTGGTCCTCTACAAAGATTGTTCAAATGGTGCCCCTTGGGTCAAAACTGGCCTCGCCCTGGGGGTCACATGGTTTATATAGACTTGTATAGCAAAATGACTTTAAAAATCTTCTCCTCTGAAACAGCAAGGTCTAGAGGTTTTATATTTGGTATGTAACATTGTATGGTGGTCCTCTACAAAGATTGTTCAAATAATGCCCCTGGGGTCAAAACTGGCCACACCCCAGGGGTCACATTGTTTATATAGACTTATACATGTATATCACAATGACTTTAAAAAAATCTTCTCCTCTGAAACCGCAAGGCCCAGAGGTTTCATACTTGGTATGTAACATTGTATAGTGGTCGTCTACAGAGATTGTTAAAATGATGCCCCTGGGGTCAAAACTGGCCACAACCCGGGGGTCACATGGTTTATATAGACTTAAATAGCAAAACGACTTAAAATCTTCTCCTTTGAAACTGCAAGGCCCAGAGGTTTCATATTTGGTACGAAACATTGTATAGTGGTCCTCTACAAAGATTGTTCAAATAATGCCCCTGGGGTCAAAACTGGCCACGCCCCGGAATCACATTGTTTGTATAAACTTATATAGCAAAATGACTTTAAAAATCTTCTCCTCTGAAACTGCAAGGCCTAGAGGTTTCATATTTGGTATGTAACATTGTATAGTGGTCCACTACAAAGTTTGTTCAAATGATGCCCCTGGGGTTAAAACTTTCCACACCCCAGGGGACACATGGTTTATATAGACTTAAATAGCAAAATGACTTTAAAAATCTTGCTCTCTGAAACCGCAAGGCCCAGAGGTTTCATATTTGGTTGGTAACATTGTATAGTGGTCCTCTACAAAGATTGTTAAAATGATGCCCCTGGAATCAAAATTGGCCACACCCTGGGGGTCACATGGTTTATATAGACTTTAATCGCAAAATGACTATAAAATTTTCTCTGCTGAAAACGCAAGGCCCAGAGGTTTCATATTTGGTATGTAACATTATATAGTGGTCCTCTACAAAGATTGTTCAAATGATACACCTGGATTAAAAACTGGCCTCACCCTGGGCGTCACATATTTTATATAGACTTAAATAGTAAAATTACTTTAAATATCTCCTCTGAAACTGCAAGGCCTAGAAGTTTGATATTTGGTTGGTTACATTGTATAGAGGTCCTTTACAAAGATTGTTAAAATGATGCCCCTGGGTTTAAGATTGGCCACATCCCGGGGATCACATGGTTTATGTAGACTTAAAAAGCAAAATGACTTTAAAAATCTCCTCTGAAACCGCAAGGCCCAGAATTTTCATATTTTGTATGTAACATTGTATAGTGGTTCCCTACAAAGATTGTTCAAATAATGCAGTTGTGGTAAAAACTGGCCACACCCCAGGGGTCACATGGTTTATATTGACTTAAATAGCAAAATGACTTTAAAAATCTCCTTTGAAATCTCAAGGCCTAGAGGTTTTATATTTGGTATGTAACATTGTATACCGTAAATACACAGTCATAAGTCAAGAAGTTAAAATTCTATCCATAAACGTATTTCTAATAATGACCATTCCATAAATCGATTTAGAATGATCATAAAACACCATTTGAAAATTGGCCAGAGTGTGTGTGTGTGTGTGTGTGTGTGTATTTCGAAGTTTATGAGGTCCTTCCGCGCCTGAGGCGGCATTATGCTAGGACCCGGAGTGTGTCCCAGCACTCATACCTAATTAACTTACTAGAGACTCACGAAAGTTGGGACGAATTTTGAATCATAGTTGCAATTTTCAGCTATTTATTTTGTACTGAAAGATATTTTAATTTTGGTGTGGTCTTGTGCTGTGGGGGGAAACCGGAGTACCCGGAGGAAACCCCACCTGTCTGGTATGGTGACCACCAACCAAACTCACATGCGCCGGGAGTGGGAAGCGAACCCGGGACGCCTAGGTGAGAAGCGAGTGTACCAACCACTGCGCTAACCGGACAGCCAAATTGGCCAGAGTATGCCCTATAAGTAGGTATATAGGTACAGTCTGCAGTAAATGCCTTGAAGTGTGAAATCACTGCCTTATCCTCTTTGACAGGTCTTGATGTAGACAAATACCGGTTCCAGCCAGTTTAATTACCAATATGCTATACGCAAAAATCATGGGTTTTGTCTGCAGGTTTATTGATTTTTCGGTGTAGCTGTCTAAGATCACTTTTGACCTAGATTTCTTGCGATAATTTTATGCAGCGGGAAAATTGAATGCCAATAAAATTGGGCAAATTTTCTAATTTTAGGGAATTCAAACTTACAACAATAGTTTGATGTCTACCAATAACTGTTGCATACTTTTGGGGATTAAAATTGTTTACATAAGCGGTTAAAATAAAGTTATAAACATATCTTCGACATACACTCTAAAATTGAACATAATTATGAACAATTTTACTCATTGAATGTCATGAACAGAATGTAATATTCATTCACATAATGAAATAACTATTTTGTTTAGCCTAACGACACGCTTTATAAATAGCAATTATATTCTAGAGAGTTCAACAAACTCCAGGTCATTCTAAATATAGCGCGCGTTTGGCAGCCGGTGTATAGAGTCTGGATTGGTTGCCCTTTTGTAAATATTATAATAGAAGCTTGGTACCAGACTGGCCGGTGTATTGCTGTGTTACATGCATCAATTAGCGTCCGAAGAATCATAAGCTCGAATATTTCAATAAATGGAGAATTCATGTTTATAAACTTACTAGTATGTTTATTTCATTTGCGGTTGCGTTTTATTAAGAATTATTTAGAATTGCAAATTTGTATCAACTTGCAAATTTGTATCAACTTCTCCATTTTTGATACCACAAACAAAATATTTCATACGACTACATGACGATTTAAAATTATATTCGGTAGGAATATTACTGAATCTATAAAAGTATATAACATCTTTTTGTAATACAATGTGGTGAAAGAAGTCTCGGAATACGTCAATATGTTATTCATGTTACTTTTACTTCGCGTGGCATGAATACATTATTTGCAAAACTACTTCTACACAGAAACCCAGATATATTCCTACCGAATATAAATTTACTTCACCATAGTCTTATGAAATTTTATGTTATGTTATCAAAAATGAAGTCATCATTATTTGTAATGCGCTGAATGTTCCCTGAAGATTGCCTTTCAGTAAAGGATACACAGAATATGATTCTTTGACTTCGAAAGGTTTATGTATTAGATAACTTCAGAGATGAACGTAGGGTATATTACTTAAAGACTTTTGCAACCTTTTTTTTTCAATGACATATTTTCTTAAAAATTTGCACAAACATGCGTCAATGTATCCTAAAACTAAAACAGTCTTAAAAAATAGGGATCACCAGGCTTGTTCCGGATATAACGGTACCTGTCGAAGCCCTTTTTCAGTTTGTGTGATTTGCAGTGTGGAATTATATAATTCGTTCATTTTCAAACAAGGATGGTGGTTTTTTAATGTATCTGTTTTAAATGTTTCGTTTGGCAATATACAAGTGCAGTTTAATGATAAAACACGCTTAATTAATGGACGCTTATCTAGGTTAATTGTTCATTAAATTTGCCTGTGAAATCGTCAATAAATAATCAAATATACAAATATCTTTTGTTCCAAACTACAGATTTTGCTAAAAGATCCCATATACTTGCTTCATTTTATACTGAAACATAAACAGTCTTAAACAATAGGGGTCACCGGCCTTGTTCTGGAAATATTGGGTTTTGAACACCGTACCTATCAAAGCGCCTTTTTTGCAGTTTGATTTTTTTATCAATGTTTAAAGTATATAGGATAATTTTTTTCAAACAAGGTTACGGTTCTTTCAATTGATATGTTTTACATGCTTTTTTTGGCAAAATACAAGTGTATGTTGATAATAAAAACGCTTTACCTACATTTACTGCTATAATAATGAATTTGACTGGACATTTAAGTGTGTCAAATGCGAACTTATAACGCTATCTAAAACTTCATTTTTTATCAAATGCATATTTTGTTCCAAGCTACATATTTCTTTAAAATTTCGCACATACATGCATCAAAGTATACTTACGCCAAAACATTAATAAAAAGGATGCCTTACCAAACTTGTTTAGGAAATATTGGATTTCGAATAGGGTACCTGTGTTGCCTTTTTCCTGTTTCGTTTTAACATGGTTTATATAAACAACGTATCAATTACGGATAGCATGGAAATATTTAAGTGATCATTTCTGAACTGATTTGTTTGGAAATTCATTGCATAAGTGTGTTTTTGATTATTAAATATGCTTAATGAACTTTTACTATTTAAACAATTTATTTTGAATGGACATTAGAGATGAAATTAGTATATTTTAACCTATATACAATAAAGAAAAAATAAAGCAAAAGGAGAAAATACCCCAATCATTTCCTTTTTGTTGCGAACGTCTTTCAGAATAACTACACTCATCTGATACAAAATAGTTTTCACACATTCCCGCAATTCTTGTTTATTAGTTAAATTTACCTAACAAATAACCATTATGTTAACGTAAATTATTTAGGTTATTAATGTATCACTGGTAAAAGCATGGGTTATCACAGTACAATAATTAATAATGATTATTCATCTTAAATTTATATTGGGGTTCGTAAAGTTGTCTTATGGTGTCCGAAATATCTGGGGATCCGAGAAGTCTTCTTATATAGGTGGGGACCGAAAAATCTGGGGTCCGAGAAGTCACCTAACCGATCATCTTGGCCCAATTGTATTATGTTTATGATAAAAATGATATATCAATATAAATTTCAACGCCGATTGTCTTTTTTAAAGACATTTCTTGTTTATTGGTGGCTGATAGTCTAGCTGGGGCCTAAAGTGGGGAAGTGAATTAAAATAGAGTAGATAGTTTCATTCACATATTGCATCTTATTTAATAATGAAACAGTTATGCATTTTGTCTTAATTGTGGGTAATTAATAGAAAGGGCAAACTGTGATAATTATGAATGGATTATAGTGTGTGAATTAGCAAATATGCAGGTAAGAAATAATATGCATTTGACAAATATTTCAATATAATAAGCTAAGATTTTTTGTGAACTGCCTCATAAGTCCAATTTACTCTATAACTACGATTTTAGAGGCTTAAAATCTCGATTTATGACTGAGTATTCACAGTAGTGGTCCTCTACAAAGATTGTTAAAATGATGCCTCTGGGGTCAAAACTGTGCACACTCTGGGGGTCACATGGTTTATATCGACTTAAATAGCAAAAGAACTTTAAAAATCATCTCCTCTGAAACTGCAAGGCCCAGAGGTTTCATATTTGGGATGTAACGTTGTAAAGTGGTCCTCTACAAAGATTGTTGAAATGATGCCACTGGGGTCAAACTGGGCTACCCTGGGGGTCACATGGTTTATATAGACTGAAATAGCAAAATGACTTTTAAAATCTTCTCCTCTGAAACCGTAAGGCCCAAAGGTTTCATATTTGGTATGTAACATTGTATGGTGGTCCTCTACAAAGATTGTTCAAATGATGCCCCTGAGGTCAAAACTGGGCACACCCCGGGGGTCACATGCAGTGCTCCAGCCAGGATTTGAAAAGGGCAGTGTGCTAAATCCTGAAAAGGGCACTTTTGCGTGTGTTCTTATTTTTTGCAAGGGTATACCAATAAATATACTTTAGAAAATACACAAACATAGGTTATATATTTGTTTCATTTATAAATATTTTATCATACTTTGTTTATTTGGAATGATTGAACTAAGTTATGTGTAATAAGCAATACAATTATTGTACTATTATATTATTATATAATTTTAAATTTTCAATCTATATATCAAGCAAAATTCATGGTTTGAAAGAATATCCCTTATTCTTTTTATACAACATACAATCACACAACATACAATCCTATTTTCAAGCAAAATTATTTGAAGTTGTTTATAAGAAACTTCAATATATTTATTTAAAAGAAATATCTGTAATTATAACCCCCAAATATTATCAATAGCATTTAGATTTAACAGTATTAACTACACCTAGTGTAAATGTAATCAAATGCATTGGATTGTATTTGCTATATACAAACATACGTCCGAAATGAAACGTCCGAAAACATGTATATTTCATAAAATAATCAAACTGTTCTATAAGTTAGTATTTCAATATAAAACTTAAATATGTGACTGGAAACTTAATAAATACTTAAAAACAAAATGGAAAACATGCATTTCATTACAAAGTACAGTGTTGGACTGTTCATAAAATTTATTGGTAATCGCGAACGATATTTCGATAGTTGTATACAGTTGTGGAGAAGGTAACTACAATAAATCAAATGCATTTACAATTCATCAAATTACGAGAAACACATTTATTCTGTATTTGAATGTTGATACGTATTCAAATGCTTATTTACCAATTTTTTTTACGATTAATTGATTGTAAAACGCTTGAGTCAGAACCCGAACGATCTCTCGCTAACCGGCGTTGCGTAAAAAAATACATTTACATTGAAATTACGGCACATTGTCAGTTTATAACATGATCTTGTTACAGGACACGTTTGTGGTAAATATTATACATGTACGAAAGCGTTTACCAGCAGCTGTACACGTGCTTTCCACGAGTATTTCGTGACATCTCTGGCGTTAGGAAATAGTACGCGCGTTTCATGCACGTTTTCCACGAGCATTTTATGACGTCGCTAGCGTTAAGAAATATTTAGCGCTTTTTTCCAACATTACACTATTTGGTCACAGAGATATGTAATTGTCATTAATAAACATGCAGTTGTGAAATTATTTTAATTTGATGTTCCACATTTGTAAAACAACGTGAGAACCCAAATTTCATAACCGCTCTTTAAGTATATGAAATTAATAAATATCTTCATTCCAGTAAAAATCCAAATTAATTTCATTCTTTACAAATTAAATTAAACTGTTAAAACATCCATTGTTACAATTCACACTTTGGCATTTACTACCCTACCCATTTTTTTAGTACTTCCAAAATCCTTTTTACGCGATTTTAATGACTAGTAAGCTGCACACGATTTTGTTTGAGCAGCAAAATGCAAAACACGCCTTTGATGTGAAGCAGACATAATATCGACAAGTTACTGATCACAAATGTAAAAGTTTACGTCAGTAAACATGAAAATGTGTTGTGTTCTTGTGATGTGAATGGGAAAGTACAGAATTATGATGCAATTTGTCGTGTTTCATATTGAAATGCTTGTGGTTTTCTATGCTGGGATAATTTAGATCGGATTAAAATATATTATGATACGGTAAGAGTTTAACTTATTTTTATTAACGTAGAATCTACGGGCGATATCTGGGTTTGATGCGCTCTCAACTGCTCACAGTCTATTTTAGTAATAATTTCTCATTACACAAACACTTGTGAACTCAGAACCGTATTTCTGACATGTATCTCCATGCTAAAAACGTGTTTTGCTAGAAATTCTGCAAGGTCAAGGACACCTCGTGGAAAACTTGCATGCATTCGCCAGATGCACAAACTGCATATACATGACTAATTTCGTGTACGGATACCGTATGTCAAGTGACGATATGGTAAATCAATAGCCATTTTTATTAACAGCGTCCAAGCGTCATAATCCGATCACCAAATGAGCGAGCGCTTTACTTGAACAACGGCGAGATAGGGCGAGATAAATGACATAATATACATGTATCCACGGATTTTGTTGATCGGTATTTACTCAGGAGATTAAGTTGACACAGCGTGCATCCGTTTGGTTCATTGCGTAGTACATGTATATAGACACGACGGCTCAGTAAACTAGAATATGGTTATATAAACAGCATAGCCGAGACCAAAGAGGGCAGGGCGGTGTCGAGGGCGGCAGGGCGGGGGCAAAGAGGAACGGGTCCGGGTCCTGCTCCCTGCTATTTAGACCTAGCTGGAGCACTGACATGGTTTATATAGACTTAAAAGTTAAGTAGCAAAATGACTTTAAAAATCTCTTCTGAAACTGCTAAGGCCAGAGGTTTTGTATTTGGTATGTACCATTGTATAGTTGTCCTCTACAAAGATTGTTTGAATGATGTCTCAGGGGTCAAAACTGGCCCTGCCCTGGGGGTCACACTGTTTATATAGACTTAAATAGCAAAAATGACTTTAAAATCTCCTCTGAAATCGGAGTGTTTCATATTTTATATGTAACATTGTATAGTAGTCGTCAACAAAGATTGTTCAAAGTATGCCCCTGGGGTAAAAAGTGGCCATGACCCGGGGGTCACACGGTTTATATAGACTTATATGGCAGTTGGGCCTTTAAAATCTTCTTTTTTAAAACTGTATGGCCCAGAAGTTTTATATTTTTCGTGAAATATTGTGGAGTGGTCCTCTACAAAAATTGTAGCCCCTGGAGGTCACATGGTTTATATACATTTAAATAGCAAAATGACTTTAAAAATCTTCTCTGCAACCGCAAGGCCCAGTGGTTTCATATTTGGTATGTAACATTGAATAGTGGTCCACTACAAATGTTGTTCAAATTATGCCCCTAAGGTTGAAAGTGGCCACGCCCTGTGGGTCACATGGTTTATATAGACTAAAAAACTTCTGAACCTGCAAGGCCCAGATTTTTATACTCATGTAAGGGGTTTAGTGCCATTTTGTCTTCTTGTTATTAGCCATTATGATGCCTTAAACTCAGGTGAGCAACCTAGGGCCATCATGGCCCTCTTGTTTCAGTTTGGATTATTATCAATGTTTTACGAACATATTGTTCTTTCAAACACTGACATGGTTATTTCAACTGATATGTTTGAACGTGTTTTATGGTGTTTTGTTCGGCACTTTACACGTGTATCTTAATAATAAAAACGTTCTTCTTACATTTACTGTTAAAATGATGAATTTGACTGGACATTTAAGTAGGTCAAATGGGTACTAAAATGATATCATGCTTTCTGAAACGTCATTTTTTATCAAATGCATCTTACGTTTTGTTCCAAACGACAGATTTTCTTAAAATTTCGCACATACATACATACATACATACATGTATACTTACACCAAAACATTTATAAAAAGTATGGGTCACCGAACAAGTTTGGGAAATATTGGACTTTAAATAGGGTATCTGTGTAGCATTTATCATGTTTTGTTTTAACATTGTTTACGTTAACATCGTATTGATTGCCAAAATAGAATGGAGACATTTAAATGGATCTTTTCTTAACTGATTTCTTTAGAAATACATTGTATAACTTTTTAAAAGATAGGTTGAAATTATTATTATGTAGATTTTAAATTGGTTTCAGATGTTTTGACAGTATGTATGGATATTGTGATTAATGACACACTACATAAACACTAACCATTGACTGGAACTTAGATTTACACAGATACACAGTTATCAATTGAAATTAGTATATTGTAACCTATATACACTAAAGAAAAAAAAATGAAGCAATTTTTTTATTTATTTATTATGCTTCCTTTCATTTATATATCTATAGAAATGAAGGGAAGCATAATAAACGAATAAACATAAGTAAAGTGCTAAATAATTTTTTTTTATCATACTATTCTTTATGTTTCCAACGCAATAACAGACGTTTAGTGATGTAACGATATACCGGTACATACCAGTTTATTGCAGTGTCAGACCTTGCGGTCATATATCGCGATATGTAAATTTTATACTGGTATTTAACGATTGTACTGTGCACCAACAAGTCGTGGTGGATCCGTGGTCTAGTGGTAACGCACTGGTTTCACAACACAGGGGTCGCAGGTTCGAGCCCCCGGTACACCCTAACCTACTAACTCGTCTTTCGCATGAGATGTTAAACTGAGGAGCAGTGTACTAGGTGCTTCACACCGGGCACTAAAAGACCCAGTGTCGTCTCTGGAACGGGGCGTCTCCTGTATCTTGCACTATCCCTCGTAACCCAACTAACAAGTCTTCTGGGGGTGATGGCCATATGGGAAAGAATCCCGGTGCACTCGATAAAAATGTAACACACACACCAACAAGTCACTTTTTCAGTCTCCTAATTTTACGCTTCTTAGTTCCGTGATGTTAATACATTTCAACACATATTTTTTAATTTGTACCTTTATACGTTCAGAGGAACGTATAAAGGTACAAATTAAAAAATATGTGTTGAAATGTTAAAAAAAAAAAAAAAAATACAATACATTCCAGGTAGTACGAAACCTGTCAGACAATATCACATGTGAGACAAAATATAATAGTGTCTGACAAAATTTATCATAAACCTTATACCTATTATTATTAAATGTTAGTTTTGACTTTTGTTTGATACATAAAGGAATTATTACTGCAAAAATCATCTGTATGCATTATCATATTCCAGATAAATAAATAAATATCAATTGGCTAACAATTTACATCATGTTTACAACATGTGGCGTATGCTTTACAAATCTGTGTCTGACAGTTGATGTTGAGGTTCACAGAGTCTGAGATTCAACAGATAAATGTTTAAAATTGTCTTTGAAAACAATACCAGCACTTTATATTTAAGTAAGAAATCAGTTTAAAAAGATTTAATTGAGATATATGGTATTGGATAACTTTTACTACATACAATAACATTTACCTGTTTGACAGCCACAATGAATAAACAATCAACAATTTTATTTTCATAAAATAAACAACAATTTCATTTTCACAAAATATCAAACTTACTTTATCAAGCTTGGACAAGCTGAAGTTTAACACACTGTTGTTTTCCTTCATCTCTGCTGAAGTTTTACTGCAGAATCAAATGTTCTTTCATAATCTGCATACCTGTGTAAAGAAAGAGATACATGTATTAAGTATAAAACTGCTATTAGCTATTTACAAATGAGCATTAAAGGGACCTGTTCACAGATTGGCAAATTGATAATTTTCAAAAAAAAAAATCACAGATCACAAAAAGAAAAATACATTATATATAAACGAGCAAAGTTACACTACTGACAAAGAAATATATTGGAAATATACTGTTGTTTATGAAAAATCATCAATTGAAATGGATCCAATTATAAAGCGTTTGTAGCGCTTTTTGTCGGTATTTTGTAAAACGTGTATCACTAACATAGCGTTAAAAAATCATCTCAATGATCGGCACTCAAAAAAGCCGAGTGGTTACAGTGACAGATTTTTGATCCCGGCGAACGTGGTTCGAGTCCCGGCGAGGGCAATTTATTTATTTTCTCTATATAATATGTGTTTTGGTCAATAAAATTTCTTTGGTTTTTGCAATTAAGACGTTAAATGACATTTAAAAAAAATACGATAATCTGTGAACAAGTCCCTTGAACGAAATCTATTTTCATCCTATTGCAACTACTGGTATTTGGCCAATCTACTGCAGGTAAAATTAACATTATAAATTATCATAGATCTACATGTAAATATTTGGAATAAGATGTATAGCAGGTTTACATATTATGTTTAAGGGCATTGATTAAGTAGAACGGCATTAACACACATGAATTTGCTGTTCATTTCTTGTGTAATTAAATATTTTAATATTGATTATAATGATGAATAAGAACATGAAAATTAATGCAAGGCATATAAAAATGAAATATATTTCTTATAGTATGTGTATGTGATTGCTTAAGATAATTCATGCGTGTGTACTTCACAACTCAACAATTAATTTATTGCCATATGGTGTACATTTTAATAAATTATGCAACTTCAACAAAAGCAACTATATTGTTTTCCTACTGATAACCCATGCTTCATTTGCACAAAGATTACATGTACAAAACAACACACACATAGTTGTGATAGGTGAAGATACATTTTTAAATAGTCGCGAAAATACATGACACTAGAGATATAATTACTTCAAATATGATTTTAAGAGCATTTATGATAATTAAGTTATGAAAAACTATTTTTTAAAGTGCAAAAGTCAAATTAATTACTTATTATTAAAAGAATGCAGACTGCATTGTGCTCCTCTAAAGAAACTCAGCAGTTGACAAAACAATTCTAAAGTCAAAATGGCCGCTGTGGATAACTGCCAAACTGACCGATATAGGCATGTTTGCTGGGACCCATATGGGTTTGCTATTGTTGGGCCCATATGTTAGTTAAGATGCTATATGGTCTCTCTTACTGGGACCCATATGGGCTTGCTATTGGTAACCCATCTAGGTCTGCTTTTTTGGGGGCACATATGGGCTTTCTTGCTGGGACCCATATGGATTTCCTTTTCGGGGACGCATATATGCTTTTTGGTCTGGGTCTTTCTTTGAACTGTTATGGGCATGATAATGTATGTGGGACCCACACAATGCCCATGTGGTTAATAAACTTAATAAGCCAAGTTATAGCCCATATTGGGCCCACATAGGCTGGCTTGCCGAGACCCATACAAGCTTACTTGCTGGGGACTCATTTGGGCTTTTTTGAGGGGACCCATATTGGGTTGCTTGTTGTGGTGCCGTATGGGCATGCTTGTTGGGAACCCATATGGGGATGCGCTATGTGACCCATATGTGCTAATTTGTTTGGTACCCATGTGGGCTCGGAACCTCTCCTGTTGAGACCCATATGATATTGCTGTTGTTAACCCATATGGGCTTGCTTGTCGAGACGCGTTATGGGCTGTCTTTTTGGGACCCATCAGGGCTTAGTTGTTGGGGACCTATATAGTTTTTTTGTGCAGGGTCCCAGATTTGCTTTCATATTGGGCGCCAATTTGGGCTTTCTTACTGGGAACAATGTGTGTTGCTTTGATGGGACACATATTGGGTTGCTTGTATGTAACCTATATGGGTTACTTTGTTGGGAACCCATATGGGCCTTCTTGATCGGACCACTATGGGCTTGCTTGTTTGGTACCAATATGGGCTCTATTGCAGGGACCCATATGGTCGTGCTGTTGTTGAACCCAAATGGGCTTGCTTGTTGGGGATCCATATGGGTTGTTGTGCTGAAACCCATATGGACTTACTTGTTGGGGACCTATATGGGCTTTTTTGCTGAGATCCATATAGGCTTGCTTGCCTGTGACCTTACTGGTTATGATATTGGCAATACAACGCATATGGGTCCCACATGGCGCAAATGTGGTGTATAAGCCCAGGTATAACCCATATCAGTCCCACATGGGATGGCTTACTGGGACCCACATGGACATACTTTTTAGGAACCAATGTGGCTTTGCTTGCTTGGTCCGATATAGGCAGAAACATATTGTATGGGTCCCACATGGGGCCCATATGGTATATTTTTTCTAGGTATAGCCCATATTGTGCTTGCTGGGTTATAGTTGTCCATTAGGTATAATAACTGGCATACTTCTAAAAGTGTGAACATATTGTTAATTAAGGGCTGTTTGTCGGCTCATTATGAATTGGCTTATTAGTGTCAGTTATATTCGCTAATTAGCCTTTAATTGGCATACTTTTTTAAAGTGCGAACAATTAATAATACATATAATTGCAATAAAATATTTAATGAATACATGTATGTAACTATAATTATAATATAGTATAAATTAAATTGTGTTTATATATATTCAGAAAATGCATGACTGTATAAGCGATCGCCGATAAATACACTATATCGACCGCGATGTCGGGGTTGACAATAATTGTACAAAGGAACGATTGACCGGGCGGTCAAAATACTGTAGGAACCTATGTCCAGGATATCAAAATTAGTTAGGATCGAGTGTCCAGGGTGTCATAATCATGTTGGAACCATTGTCCGCCTTTGTAAAAAAATAGAAACGATTGTCAGTAGGAGCCGATGTCCGATAACCTAAAATTGACATCAAAATATACTGACATTAGCTTGGAATTTGGTGTTTCAGTGTGAAACCAGTGTATTTCCAGTTTATACATCCACGCTGTCAGGCTTATATTTTCATGTTTTTTTTAGCTCACCTGAGCACACCGTGGTGAGCTTTTGTGATCGCCTTTTGTCCATTGTCCTTCTTTCGTCGTCAGAACATTTGTCCCAATGATATCTTGGCTGAGTTTGAATCTGGGTCATGTTGGGTGAAAAACTAAGTCACTAGGTCTAATTGAAGAAAAAGCTTGTTAACACTCTCAGTCACATTTTTCGCCCAATCTTCATGAAACGTGGTCAGAACATTTGACTTAATGATATCTCAGCGGAGTTTGAATCTGGGTCATGTTCAGTGAAAAAACTAGGTCACTAGGTCAAATTGAAGAAAAAGCTTGTGAACACTCTAGAAGTCACATTTTTTGCCCAATCTTCATGAAATTTGGTCAGAACATTTGTCCCAATGATATCTCGGCTGATTTTGAATATGGATTATGTGGGATCAAAAACTAGGTCACTAGGTCAAATTGAAGAAAAAGCTTGTTAACACTTGAAGTCACATTTTTCGCCCAATCTTCATGAAACTTGTCAGAACATTTGTCCTAATGGTATCTCGGCCTAGTTTGAATCTGGGTCATGTGGGGTCATAAACTAGATCACAAGCTCAAATTGAAGAAAAAGCTTCAATTTCAATATGTACTTTAAAATTTTGAATGTCTATGGTCACTTAAATTTTTAAAACCATGATGATTAGACCGCCTTTCCATCAGTCTGTATCAGATTATCAATATCCTTATAAAAATCTAACACATGGAATATTGTTGGACTAATGAAACTCATGCGAGCGACCCAGGGCCATTTGGCCCTCTTGTCTGCAAATATTTTAAGAAATATCTCTAAAAACTGTGCACAAGAAAGTGAACAAACTACTGGAGATTGTCAGTCAAATCACTTGTAATTTTGATGTGTTAATTTTACCCATTGGTGCAGTGGTTTATACAAACTTTGTGTAACTCAGGTCCCCCAACTCGACCTACTATCGGTTCCGATGCAAGCATTGCATACGAAGGACAGTCTGCAGTTCTCACATGCAGTAGCACATCCACAACTGTACCCATTGGTCACAACCTGAGAATGACTTATGAATGGAAAAGAGACGGAAATACAGTCAGCACAGGAGGACGATTCACTCTGGAACCAACCACAGGAAGAACGCTCACTATTACGAACATCAACAGAAATGACACGTACAGTTTCTCTTGTAGAGCCACAGAGCAGGGTGGCAACTCATCTCTACTAAGTGATGGGTACAGCCTGACAGTCGGGTGTAAGTTTATGGTTATACAGATAAAACATTGCTTTGTTTCATGTATTTATAACTTATTTAATATAATTATGTTACTACATTAATTTGATTTTAGCTGGATTAAGTGTGTCAGCTCCTCACATTATAGTAATGGGAGCAACTTCACCAAAACATTCTAAATTCTTCCTTGCAGAAAAAACCAGCAAAACAAAACCGAATTGTTCTAAGACTACATTTATTAGAATTACTTACATACATTTTAGCGCACTGTGCACGAAGTGCTCGGTGAGCTTTAGGAATAGGGGGACTGTCCTGCGTCGTCCGTTGTCCGTAATGCGTCAACATTTGGGATGATGGATGCGATTAAAGACTTTACTTTTCTTTCAATCTTGAACAAACTTGCACAGTTTGTGTACAACATTAATATGTCAGATGGGTTCGATAATGGTACAAATTGGACCAGGAACACCAGAGTTATTGCCCCTTTTTTATGAGAAAAAACTGCAAAATAGAATGTGTGCAACATACAGGCTTCATTTTTCATCCGATCTTGAACAAACTTGAACATCATAGGATTCCAGATATTCCAAAAATGGTCTAGATTGGGGTACACACATCAGAGTTATTGCCCAATGTTTGTGAGAAAAAAAAATGCAAAAAATGGACAATATGGAAGATAGAGACTTTGTTTTGTCTTATCTAGACCAAACTTGCACTGTTTGTGTATAACTATAAGGTCTCAGTTGAAGTTGAATATGAGTCGGACTAAAACACCAGAGTTATTGCCCTTTGTAAAGAAATCAATAATTTGTAAACAATCGGTTTTCAGTCTCCATAGAAAATTAACTTTTCATTCAGTGTTGACGAAACTTGCCCAGTTTATGTATGACCATAAGATCTCATCTGGATGCAATGATGGACCATAAATAACCAGGAACACTAGAGTTATTTCCACTTTTTTTAAGAGAAATCTTGCAAACAATGGACTTTGTGCAATATAGACACTTAATGTTTTCATCTAATCTTGATCAAACTTGCACAGATTGTGTATGACCATAAGATCTCATAATAAACCAAATAATTGCCCAGAGTGGGGTACAAACAACAGTGTTATTGGCCATTGTTTGTAAAAAAAAAGCAAAAACTGGACTATGTTCAGGATAGCGACTTCATTTTTTACTAGGGTGGCAACAAATAGTAAATCAGTAAATGGTTAATTGGTTTTGGTATTTGAACTGTTAACCTGTAAAGTAAACATCATTATGACACCTAAACACGCAATTAAAATGTAAATACATCCACGATGATTATCTGTTTGATTGACTAGTCACTTGGATACTTACACAGTTGTTGCTTATGATCATCCCAAATCCACCCATATCACCCAACCTCACCCTTACCTTGACCGTGACCTATTTTGCACTTAGAATAATTAAAAAGTGCAATTTCTTGGTTGACTAGATTTTACTGTTTCTTCAGCCACTAACACCGCTTACTACAACACATGGATATTTACACAGTTGTTACAACACGGCTTACTACAAAAACGCTTGGATATTTACACAGTTATTACTTATGACGTACCGAATCCACCCATTTCACTCAACCTCACGTTGACCTTCACCTAATTTGGACTTCGATAATTCAAATTGACTATTACTTTGTTAACTAGATTTTACCGTTTCGTCTGGCACCAACTCCGCTTACTACAGCACTTGGATACTTACACAGTTGTTGCTTATGACCATTCCCAATTTACCCATATCACCCAACCATACTTTCACCTTGACCTCATTTGGACTATTTCAAATGGGCTGTCCAGCACTAACCGGAGGCATTTGTGTTTATTGAACACAGTGTCTTGTTTTAACTTTTAAATGCCAAAAAGGCAACTTAGTTTTTGATAAGAAATCTGACCTTATTTTGTGGCAGACACGGCAGATTGATTTCCCTGAAGATGATTGTTAGACATTAATTATAGCAAGAAATGCCAGGATGATCGGTAATGTGACTTCTCGGACCCCAGAGTTTTCGCTCCCTACTAAAGAGACTGCTCGGACCCCAGATTGTTCTGTCCCTACTTAGGAGACTTCTCGTGCTCTAGATATTTCGAACACCATAAGAAAACGTATCAGCCCCAAAATTTATTTTCGAGATAAACTCAATCATTTTTAATATCTGGACTGTGAATAAACCGATCATATACAGCCCCATGTTTTCACCAGTGATACATGAATAACATAAATACTAGTACTTTAGGTAAACTTTATTGATACATGAATTTGGCAAATTTAAGAAATAAACATTGTCAGAAAACAATAGAGGGAACAAATGAAAATTATTATATAGCAGACAAAGTGTACATAGTTACGTTAAATGCTGCTGGAGTGTTTTATACTCGTTAGAATTAATTCACGGGCACGACAGTCAATCACAACGTACAATAATATTTTACACAATGATAAAAGAATAGGAAATATAAGATCCATCACGTTTGCTAACATTGTGTTGCTTATTTATCAGAAAAATACCAGAAATTTACCACTTTATAGTTTGTGCTTGTCACAAGAAACCTTAACACTATTGAAGGGCAGACGTGACGTGACCTCAACAGGCAACATTGTACGTTGTGACCGACTGTCGTGCCTGTGAATTGTTGCATTGTAATTGCTATTGATAGAGCTTCCCGATTATGTCGGCTAAACAAAATAGTTATTTCATTATTTGAATAACATTCTGATCATGACATACAACGAGTAAAATTGTTCATAATTATGTTCAGTTCTAGAGCGTGTGTCGAAGATATGTTTATAACTTAATTTTAACCGCTTATGTAAATTTAAATCCCCAAAAGTATGCAACATTTATTGGATTAAACCATTGTTGTAAGTTTGCATTCCCTAAAATAAGAAAATTTGCCCAATTGTATTGGCATTCAATTTTCCGCTGCATAGTTAACGCAAGAAATCTAGGTCAAAAGTGACAGCTACGCCAAAAAATAATAAGCTATATAAGCAGATATAACGATAGCATGCATGTGTCGTTAAATATTCAAGAATTAATATTGAAAAACATTTCATAAACCTATATAGAAATTTACTTTCATGCCATTAAATCATTGTCACAGATGGCCCTGACTCGGTGACCCTGTCTCCATCTACCATATCCTATACACTGAATGAAAATCAACCCCTAAATGAAATCAGCTGTTCTGCCAGCTGTTATCCAGCCTGTAATTACAACTGGACAAAGTCTGGAGGAGGCATAGTCAGCGACACTGGTGATCTGTCGCTAGGGACTCTACAGAGAGGAGAGGCTGGTACTTACTGGTGTACAGCAAGCAATGCAGCTGGATCTATGAAAAGCCAGAATATTAACATCAGTGTCATTTGTAAGTATAGACTTTATGTTATATGCAATTTTTTTTTGCAAGGTTCTTTACATATGTAAAAAAATGGAATTGGTTACTTGGTGGGTTGTATATAATATGCAATTTACATTTCATTTGTGAGGCATTGTAATGTGTAAGTTCATGCTGTAATATGTAGTTGACTAGCATTTGTTAATAAAAACATGTTTGACATCCTCAAGACGGCCCAGACTCGGTGACGCTGTCTCCGTCTACGACATCCTATACACTGAATGAGACTCAGACCCTGAATGACATCAGCTGTTCTGCCAGCTGTTATCCTGCCTGTACCTACATGTGGACAAAGTCTGGAGGAGGCACAGTCAGCAACGCTGGTGTACTGTCACTAGGGACTCTACAGAGAGGAGAGGCTGGTACTTACTTGTGTACAGCAAGCAATGCAGCAGCTTCCAAATACAGCCAGACTGTTACCATCAATGTCAATTGTAAGTTGAAGCTGTGTTAATTAGATTGGGGTATGTCCTTGGGCTGATGGATGGGTTGAGGTAGGCAGGGTAAACTTTTGGTTTTCACTCTCTAACTCTAGAATGAAATGAGCCGATGTAGTGAAACTACATAGTTAACTTTAGCAAGTTCTTGCAAGAGATTTGATATGGGGTTGCTGGGGTAAAGGTCAAGGTCACTGGTATTAAAGAGAAAAAAACTGTTCTTGCTCTTTAACTTGAAAATAAAATGAGATATTGCTATGGAACTTCATATGGAGATAATTATGCCCCCCTTTGAAGAAGTGGGGGTATCTTGCTTTGCACCTGTCCGTTGGTCGGTCGGTATGTCCTACGATCATGAAAGTTGGCATGCTGGTTACATGGTAGAAAGGATGGCGCCTATACATTTTGAAGTCAACAGGTCAAAGGTCAGGGTCACCGTTGCTAAAAATAGAAAAACCGTTTGCGCTCAATAACTTGAGAATGCATCGAGATATTTTAATGAAACTTAATGCATAGATACCTTATATCGAGACTTCGCTTGGAATTGCACATGAGTAGGGTGGGGTCAAGGTCACAGTTACTAAAAATTGGAAAACGGTTTCCGCTCAATAACTTTAGAACGCGTTGAGATATTTTAATGAAACTTCATACATTGATACCTTATATGGAGACCTCGCTTCGGATTGCATATGGGTTGGGTGTGGTCAAGGTCAAGGTCAATGTTACTAAAAATAGAAAAACGGTCTCTGCTCAATAACTTGAGAACGCATCGAGATATTTTAATGAAACTTCATACATAGATACCTTATATAAAGACCTTGCTTGGGATTGCATATAGGGTGGGTGGGGTCAAGGTCACCATTACTAAAAATAGAAAAAAACGGTTTCCGCTCAATAACTTGAGAACGCATCGAGATATTTTAATGAAACTGCATACATATATACCTTATATCGAGACCTTGCTTGGGATTGCATACGGGTTGGGTGGGTCAAGGTCACCATTACTAAAAATAGAAAAATGGTTTCCGCTCAATAACTTTATAATCCATAAAGGTATTTTAATGAAACTTCATACGTAGATGCCATATATAGAGACCTGGCTTGGGATTGCATATGGGGTGGGTGGGGTCAAGATCAAGGTCACCATAACTAAAAATAGAAAAACGTTTTTTCCTCAATAACTTGAGATCGCATCGAGATGTTTTGATGAAACCTCATTCGTCTATACCTTATATCGAAGCCTTGCTTGAGATTGCATATGGGGTGGGTGTGGTCAAGGTCAATGTGACAGTTACTAAAAATAGAAAATGGTTTCTGCTTAATAACTTGAGAACGCATCGAGATATTTTAATGAAACTTCATACATAGATATCTTATATTAAGACCTCTCTTGGGATTGCATATGTGATGGGTGGGGTCAAGGTCACCATGACTAAAAATAGAAAAACACTTTTCGCTCAATAACTTGACAAGCATTGACATATTTTAATGAAACTTTATGCATAGATACCTTGTATCGAGACCTCCCTTGGGATTGCATATGGGTTGGGTGGAGTCAAGGTCACGGATGCTAAAAATAGAAAAACAGTTTCGGCTCAATAACTTGAGAACGCATCGAGATATTCTAATGAAACTTCATACGTAGATACGTTATTTTGAGACCTCTCTTGGGATTTCATATGGGATGGGTGGGGTCAAGGTCAAGGTCACCATTACTAAGATTAGAAAAACGGTTTCCGCTCACTAACTTGAGAACGCATAGAGATATTTTAATGAAACTTTATACATAGATACCATATATCGAGACCTCGCTTGGAATTGCATATTAAAAAAATTTCTTAACATTTGCACATATTCACAACTTGGCTGCAAGTCGGGGGGCATACATGTTTTACAAACATCTATTGTTTATATTGATATGTTGCTTGGTATATATGTAGTAATATTGGGTGGGTGGTGTCAAGGTCACCGTTATTAAAAAAAGAAAAAAGGAATTGGGCAATACGTCGCGTAACAATTGAGCTATTGTAATAAAATTTAATACATTAATAATTTATATCAAATGCATATGTGGTGGGTGGGGTCTGTGTCACTGTTACTACAAATAGAAAAGCTGTTTCTGCTCAATAACTCGATATCGAATTGAAATATTATACAAAAACTTACTTTAATATTTGATAGCTGACATTGAGCCCTTGCATGGGTTTGGTTAGGCAGGGTGAGGTAAAGCTCACTATTAGTGAAACTTAAAAGTGGTTTCTGCTCAATAACTTGAGGACAAATTGAGATATTGCAATGGAACTTTATATGTCAAGACATCATATGGGATAGGTCAAGATCACCATTACTGCATACACTGCAGATCCGTTATATAGCGATCCATTATTTCGCGATATCCAATTTATTGCGAATTGGCCGTGGATCCTGATTTTTAGCTCGACTTCGTGGAATTTCCATATTTGTTTTTTTAGAAAAAAATTGCTAGTAATCTGTGTTAAGCACAAGAAAAGTGGAGCACGCTGTCCTCCGACAGCTCTTGTTTTTCATATAATTCAATATTTTACTATTACACGATGTTCATAAATACATCCAGTTTGGTTCGGATTTGCGCGCCTATATCGCTACTCTTTCATTCACACTCTTGTAGTGCTACAAACAATAACCCGACCTGCTCAACATTAAAGTGTAACAGTTTCACGTAATCAGCTTACAACGGGCATGCCACCTATGATAACATCCTTTCACTTCTGTCGCTTTAATCAGCAGCCGAATTACACGCCGTCCACGTGGAGGGTGTATACAATAACCATGTCATAAATAAATACTTAACCTATCTGAACTACAATAAGGTTATAGATACGGCGTAACTGATTCTGTTTTGTTTACGAGGAAATGCTTACTGCACATCGTTCGCGATATAGATACCCAATTGTGTTGTTATGTGCTACGAAACTCGCGATATAGATACCCAATTGTGTTTTTATGTGCTATGAAACTTATAGAAAAGTAAAGATATCACTGTTGTCAGGGCTACAAAGTTTTTATTCGACAATCAATACACCCATGCATTCCATGCAGATGACATGACGTAGTACATGTCAGCATAATTTGTGCGCGCTTTTCTAGCAGAACAAAGGATTTACCTCAAATACGTGCGCAGTTTAATTTTAAATAGAAATCGTGTTTACATCATGTGAACAGTAAAATTCAGATAGGCATTTCGGATTTTGAATTTATTATATGCAATTTGAAATTAATTACATGGAATACTTTTTATATAAAAATGTAATATTTTACATAGGGATATAACTTATTGTGGATGTTAACAACAGTGAAAAGGGGAGTTAATTATGTTTATGTTTTGAGATCATGAAAATAATCTATTGTATATATGTATATCTATATGTACATGACAAGTAATATCGCGATTCAACTATATCGCGATCCATGGACCCCGCAAATTGCAATTTCAGGTATCCGCAGTGTATATAAATAAGGTGTCTGCCCTATAACTCATGTAGGAAATGAGAAATTGTAGCAAACTTTGTATATGAATACTTTTGATATTGAGTCCTCACTTAGGATTTCGTATTGGTTGGTGGGTCAATGACATATTAATAACTCAGGAATGAGATGAGTAATTGTCATGAAACTTCATACATTGTTACTTTATAGTAAAATGTTGCTTGGGATTGCATGAGGGTTGGGTGTGATTTAGTTCCAAATCATTGCTACTAAAAATATTTAAACAGTTTCTTCTCATTAACCCGTCAATGGTTTGTGCTAGATATAAGTAGCTTATATTGAGACATAGCTTGGTATTACATGTAGAATGGATTTAGTGAAGGTCAGGGTCTGTGTTATTAAAATTAGAAAAAACAAATCCGCTTTAACTTGTGAACGATTCAAGATATTGTATTGGAGCTGTATGTATAGATACCTTGCATTAAGATTTTGATTGACACGCGCGGTGGGTAGTGTCAACAGGTCAATTGCTAAAATAGATAGCGAATTGTAATGCTAGTTTAAGGTGTGTTGAAAAGTCCTTAAAATCGTAGTTGTTCTTGAAAAGTCCTTAAATCGGGTACAGCTTTGAAAAAATGCCAAAATGGTACTTGAATTTGACACAAAGTCCTTGAATTTCTGTAAACAGCCTTGAATTTACGTTTGCCATAATCAAAGTATAAGTACACAAAAAAAACAACAAGACCAGCGTTGAGGTTGTTTTTTTTTTGAGCTTTTTGTAAAAAAAGTTAGGCCACGCAGAAGTATGAATACGCTGTAGGTACGTTATAATTTGGGTACGAATCGAGGCCTTGTGTACTACATCATAATTGCAAATGGCGGCACCCAGTGAAAATGATCTGGATGGGTAAACATGTAAAACAGTGTTCATTCAAAAAGAACTACAGTTGGTTGAAGTCAATTCAATTTTTATTGTAATATAAAAGATACAAAGATTGAATTGAATTGAAGTCAAGCAAATTATCAATGTTCGGTTTAACGATTAATTTTTCTACATGGGCGAAAGTGCACTGTCATCAGATAAAAGTAGAATACAGACGTATAGTAGTCGAAAATATGAAAAAATGTTGAGCTTACTGCGCCTTTTGCAAATGATTTCATGTTTTTCACAAAGCAAGAGAACTCCATACAAGTTTCAAACTAAGACAAAGCTACCAAAGTGATAGTGGATGCATGTGGACATTACAGTGACAAATTATCATTCTATAATTAAAATTGCACATACACAATTTTGTGCTAAGTACCTAGGCAAACTACCATTGCAGGCAAGTTAAGTTACTTGTAAAAAATACTAGACAGCTTTCATGTATTTGGCAGTGTTAGTAATTGCTTCTTAATTTTTAGAAACCTGTAAGTCTAAGCATCCAATTTTTGGTTTGATTCAGTGATGTTTTTGTGTTGTAGCTGTGTTGCACCTATTTGCTTTTAACAGTGAAGGCTACTGATTATTTTGTAAAGATAATATTTTGTCTTCAACATTTCAGGTAAGTTTATGTAAAAATAACGCATAAACTGGTCCCAAATGTTTAAGTGGTTTATAGATGACCGTTGCAAAGTTGTTTTTAAAGTTTATACATGCAAAAATATTTACCTTGAAAATCACAATTCTACCCTTGAAAAGTCATTGAAATTGTATGCAAGATTTAAGTATGAACCATGGGTGTTGTATAGTGTAAGGTGTTCCTTGCCATAGCTGTATGACCCTCACCTTGGATCAAGAACTTTTGATTAAAGTATTGACTTCGTATGCATTTCATTCATAGAAAAATAGGTTTTCATAGAATTTCTACGTTTCTTGTGAACACATTTTTAGATGGGCGTCCAAAGTTAAATAGCAAGCTGGTTCCCTACAATAAACTTGTTGGACACGGCACAGAATAACACAAAATAGTGCATATTTGTCATGGAATATGCATTATAATACATGTGTTTAAAAAACAGGCAGTTTTTAAGCTCTACTGGCCAAAGGCTAGTTGGGCTAGCAAGCTTATGGCTCGGCAGTTCGTGCGTCGTGTGCTCATGTGTCCATGTGTCCATGGGTGCGTAAACTTTTCCTTTAAAGGACATCTCTGAAACCAAACCTCACAGAAATGTTTCTTGGGTGGTTCTTTACCAATATTGCTTAAATGGCTCTGGTCCGCTGCACAAGATGGTCTCCAGAGCTATAAATATAAACATTCTTTAACTACTTTTCCTCCTAAACTCCTGGGTAGATTTTCAAATAATTTCAGAGAAATGATCCTTGTGTAGTTCTCTACCAAAGTTGCTCAAATGGTTCCTCTCCCTTAAAAAAAGTGGCCACCAGGGGGCGGTGCCATTTTTCCTTATACGACTATTTAACAATTTGAAAATCTTCCTGTCAGAAATCACTGCTTTGATCTCAAAATAATTTCCCAGAATTATTCCTTAAGTGGTTCTCTACTAAAAATGCTTAAATGGTTCCACTCTGTTAAATAAACATGGCCGCTAGGGGGCAGGGCCATGTTTTTATATATGGTTATAATTGTCTAAAATTGGTCGCAACGCTTGACATCAACCTGCCTTAAATCGGTCACAACGCTCTACCCGACCTGCCCCCCCCCCCCCCCCATTGCCCGTTGTCCGTGCGTCCGTCGTCAACATCTCCTCCTAAACCACTCGGCAGATTTTCACCAAACTTCACAGGAATGATCATTGGGTGTCCCTCTTTCAAAGTTATTCAAATCGTTACAGTCCGCTGCATATGTTGGTCACAAGAGCTAAAAATAGATTTAAAAAGTGTAAACTTTAAAAATCTTCTTTGTAACCGTAGGGACCAGAGGTTTCATATTGGGTATGTAATATCTTATAGTGGTCCTCTACAAAGATTGTTCAAATTATGCCCCTGGGGTCAAAATGGGCCACGCCTCAGGGGTCACATGATTTATATAGAATATGTAGCAAAATGACTATTAAAATCTTTTCTTCTGAAACCGCAAGGCCTAGAGGTAGAGGTTTCATATTTGGTATGTAATTTCCTATAGTGGTCCTCTATAAAGATTGTTCAAATTATGCCCATGGGATCTGAACTGGCCACGCCCTGGGGGTCACATGGTTTATAAAGAATATATAGCAAAATGACTTTAAAAATCTTCTCTGAAACTGCAAGGCCCAGAGTATTCATATTTGGTATGCAACATCCTTTAGTTATCCTTTACAAAGGTTGTTCTAATTATGCCCCTGGGGTCAAAACAGGCCACGCCCCTGGGGTCACATGGTTTATTTAGAATATCTAGCAAAATGAATGTAAAAATCTTCTGCTCAGTAACCGCAAGATCCAGAGGTTTCTTATTTGGTATGTAACATTGTTTAGTGGTCCTCTGCAAAGATTGTTAAAATTATGCCCCTGGGGTCAAAACTGGTCACGCCCTGGGGGTTACATGGTTTATATTAACTTAAATAGCAACATATCTTCAACAATCTTCTCCTCTGAAACCGCAAGGCTCAGAGGTTTCGTATTTGGTATTTAACATCCTTTACTGGTCTTCTACAAAGGTTGTTTAAATTATGCCCCTGGGGTCAAAACTGGCCACGCCCCGGGGTCACATGGTTTATATAGCATTCAATAGTAAAATGACTTTAAAAATCTTCTCCTCAGAAACCGCAAGATCCAGAGGTTTCTTATTTGGAATGTAACATTGTGTAGTGGTCCTTTACAAAGATTGTTAAAATTATGCCCCTGGGGTCAAAACTGGCCATATTCCGGGGGTCACATGGTTTATGTAGATTGAAATAGAAAAATGACTATAAATTGCCTTCTCTGAAACAGCAAGACCTAGAGGTTTCATATTTGGTATGTAACATAGTATAGTGGTTTCCTCTATAAATATTGTTCAAATTATGCCCATCTGGTTACATGGTTTATATAGACTTAAATAGCAAAATGACTTTTAAAATCTTCTCTGAAATGGCAAGGCCCACAGCTTTCCTATATTTGGTATGGAGCATTGCATAGTGGTCCTCTGCAAAGGTTGTTCAAATTATGCCCCTGGGGTCAAATCTGGCCACAACCCGAGGGGTCACATGGTTTATATAGACTTAAATAGCAAAATGACTTCAAAAATCTTTACCTCAGAAACCGCAAGGCCCAGAGGGTTGTTTAAGATTACTCAAATCATGCCCATGGGATAAAAATAAGCGGTGCCTTGGGGATGCAAATTCCAATTTGGTTACAAGGTGTCAGGTGAGGGCCCTCAGGGTCCTCTTGTTTGTAGATTTTCTCCGCCTTGAAGGTCTGTCATGATCGCTGGTTGTCTCAAAAACTTGTTTATTTCATTAATACGATTGTTTTTGGATGCGAACAATATCACTTGTTTTCAGTTTAACTACATGCCGTCATAAAAAGCTGAAAAATTCCCATAATTATTAAATACTTGAATACGCGATTCTAAATCAACATAAAATAAGGTCATGTATCTCCATGTCGACACAAAGTCGCGTCAACTCATGATAAACGTTCATGTGCGATTATGAAATATTAAAAAATGCTTGTACATTTACCCTTTACTTGGCAAGCGCTAGTTTTTGTTGTTCAACGCTTACCGTATTTTATTGCTTACTGAGGTCATTGTGGGCAGGACTGCACTGTTCTGTTACTGGTCAATCACGCTGTTTGAAGTTGGACCTTATTGATCGATACGGCATTCGTTTTTGACACTTTGATTAAAGATCTGTGTAATGAGATCAAGAGATTAATGGTGGTCATTTTGAAAAGGGCCTCAAGGAGGCAATCTCTTTAAAAAATCTGAAATTTAGATATTAAAACTGGCATGTAATAAAGGTTAAAACAGGGTATATATAATGGGAAAAGAGTGTCAGCATTCTGAGATAACAATCAGTTTATAATAAGGGTTTTGTTTGTTTTGCCCTTTTACTGTTTACATTTTGACGTCAGAATTGTGAGCATTTTGTATAACCATTTGTTTTCACACGACTCCTTACCAAGCACGGTAGTGCAGTTGGTTAAAGCGCTGTCAACTACTCATTTCTTCATATGGCTCCAAAGTCGTGAGTTCGATTCCCGCTATGGGTTTTAATTTTTTCAGACTTTTTTGCTAAATTGTTTGTATGAAATATAATATTTTGTATCATATTATTTGTTATTTATGTGATGCACATTGTTTAAGTAAAGCGCATTTTCATCAAATAATATAATTTATAGTGCAGTTGGAAGCCAACTTTTCGTTGACATAGTCTCTTTAAGGCATGTCGGCGTTATTTAAGCAAGTCAGCAAATGACCAACTGCTTTGAAGGCCCGAAAAGCGAAACAAGCCTGCGGGAAACCCTGGGATACATTGAAAATTTTGAAAATCTTCTTGTCAGAAACCACTGTTTAGATTTCAAAATAATTTCAGAGAAATGTTCATTGGGTGGTTATTAAGTTCCTCAAATGGTTCTGCTCTGTTCTGCCCTTTAAAACAAACATGGCCACCAGGAGGCAGAGCCATTTTGTCTAATACTGGTATATTTAAAACTTTGGAAAATCTTTGAGATGATTTCACAGAAATCGGCCGCTCTGTTTCACACCCACCACCTTGAATACGGCCGCAACGCACGACCCCCCACCCCAAGAAATCGGCAGCTTTGCCCGACTCCACCTTCCCGAAATCAACCGAATCGCCTGACCCCACTTCCCTGAAATGAGCCGCTTTGCCAGAACCCACAATCAAAATCCCGGTGCGACCAAATTGGCAGTATCGCTTGAACTACACCCTCACTAAACTACCTAGCCTATTGCTTGATAAGCACCTCTCCAGACATTGGCCGCTGACAAAGTTGATTAAGAATGAACACCTTCTGAATCGCGAAAATTTAGTATTCAAGGGCGTTTTAGTGTATATTTGTGCAGTAACATAATTTTTTTTCATGTAATTAATTGTTTTTGGATGCGAAAAAAAATCAGTTACACTACATGCAAATATTAAAAGCCAACAAAAAATTGTTATTAAAAACTGGAATATGCAATTCCTAATTGACATAAAATACAGTCATTTATCGCTGTGTAAAAGCATGTTTTGCTACGAAAGCGCGCGAAAATTATATCGCCATGCAGAACGTCACGGCGCCTCATGAAAAATGTGCAAGCACTGGCCACGTGCTTAGTTGCAGTGTTCATGTGAACAAAATGACGTCTGAAGCTGCCAAATTGTTTATTAAAATGAGGCTATATAATACATTATTTGTTTCCATAGTTTTCAGGGATGGCATCGAATACCAAAATCAGTATTCGAATATTCGCTTTTTCATTCAATTGAATATTGAAATATTCGCGTAAATTTGTGTATGAACTACTGTGAACTTTGTGGCCTACACGACATAACCATTATTTTTTTTATGACATGTTAGAACTGAATAGCAGTACTGTGGTATCTTCATTAATAAATTGCGCTCTCTAATCAATGCATAAATTGAACAGTACAAAATCAATAACAACTGCGGGACTCAATTAAAGTGTTCTTTTAAGCAAAAACAGTTGTCAAAACATCACACATCGCTCTGATAAGCATAAGTTTATCAGCAAATTTGAGCAACATTTCTCAATTATAATGACTGTTAAATGTGTGAATGTGTGATTGCAATTCTTTAATGTATTATTTGTTACTCTATTCAGAATTCTAATTGTTAGTTGTAATAAACAATAAACAGTTATGGTCTCCTACTGATGGATGTAATTGTGTATTACTGGCCACTAGATGCGTGGAGACTGACACCGACCCGTATATTCAATATCTTTCGGTCTGACACGTTACACGGGCCCATTCTAGTGAAAACATGGTATTATGTATCTATTGGTAAAATACTGCCTTTCTGTGGACAGAAAAATACTTTCTACTATCAGAAAAGTATTGGATTTTAAACCGCTATAAATATTCGAATGACGTTTTAACTGTTCAAATGGCGACTATTTAATCGAATATTCTAATAGTATTGCCATCTCTAATAGATTTGAATGTCAATGTGTGAAATGGATAAGGAAATAACCGGGATAAAATAGTGGTAAAAATAATAATTATCTGTTTTAATATGCCTATTCGTTTTTCCCAGAAAGCGCTAGTATTTGTTGTCATACACTTTTCGTTATTAAATATAAACTCCGCCCTAAAAATCACTGTATTTGATTAGCAAATGAGATTATTGTTGGGGGCACTACACTGTTTAGTCACTTATCAATCCAACTGTTGGAATTGAGACCTTATTGATCAATACGGCGTTTGTTTATGGTCCTTTGATTAAAGATCGGAATGATTAGATAAAAGGAAAATTAAAGCATGTTGGCGTTATTTAAGAATGTCGGCAAATGACTAACTGCTTTGAAGGCATGTCGGGCACGACAAGCAAAACACGGCTGTGGGAAATCCTTCATCTTAAGGAATGCCGTCTTGAGTGTGCTATCAGCAGCGGGGAAAATCGACCTAATCTTTGGAGCTTGTAAGTATTTTTAAACAATTGGTGCGAAATTGTATTATAAGGTTCCCTGCCCTATAGTAATCACCTATCTTTCTGTCTTTCTGTCCATCCACATGTTTAGCTCACCTGTGAACTATTGTGGACAGTCATTGTCTGGCGTCCATCGTTCCGTGTTTGTTTTCCGTCATCCACAAATAGCTTGAAACAACTTCTCTCAAACTGCCTTGTGGATTTTAACCGAACTTGGCAGGAATGTTCCTGGGTGGTCCTTTACCAAATTCCTCCAATTTATAGTCATATGTGTAAAACTCAGGTGGCCACATACAGCAAAAGCTTAACAAACTAGCAAACTTTGAAAATCTTCTTGTCAGAAACCACTTGCTGGATTTCAAAATAGTTTTCACAGAAATGTTCCTCGGGTGAACCTCTACCAAATTCCTTTAAATATTTTTTTATTATAAAACATTGCCACCAGGGGGTGGGAAGTTTGACCATATATGGCTGTAGAGGCAACTTTGAAAATTGTCTTGATAACTACTTACGGGATTTTGAAATAATTGTACAGAAATGTTCATTGGTTGACTTTCTACTAAATTCATTCAAATAATCTTGATTTGTCAAGAAACATTGCTTCCAGGGGTTGGGAAAGTTGATCGTTTATCCTTTAAAGGCAACTTAGACAAACTTCTTGTGGGAAACCACGTATTGGATTTAAAAATACTATCATAAAAAATGTTGCTAAGGTGACCCTGTACCAAATGCCTTTAAATAATGTTGATACGTTAAAAAACATGGCCACCAGGAGGTAGGGAAGTTTTACCAGATATGGCTGTATAGGCAACTTTGACAATCTTATCATAAAAAGCCACTCACTGGATTTTGAAATAATTACATAAAAGTATTCCTTGGGTGACCCTCTACCGAATTCCTTCAAATAATTTTGATTTGTTAAAAATATGGCTGCCAGGGGATGAGGAAGTTTGACCGTCGGAAACCACTCGCTAGATTTCAAAATTATTTCATATAAATGTTCCCCAGGTGACACACTACAAATAGCCTTCAAGTAATTTTGATTCATTTAAAAACATGGCTTCCAGGGGGTGGGGAAGGTTTCCCGTTTTTCCATTTATGGCCACATAGGCAACTTTGACAATCTTGTCGTCCGAAACTGCTTAAAGGATTTAAAAAAAATGTATACAAATGGTCCTTGTTTGAGCCTCTACCAAATTCCTTCAAATAAGTTTGATTTGTGAAAAAACATGAAAGCCTGGAAGTGGGGAAGTTTGACAGCAGATGGCTGTACAGGCAACTTAAAAATCTTCTCTTCAGAAACCGCTAAATAGATTTTGAACACAATTCATATAAATATTTCTTGGGTGAGCGTCTACCAAATTCCTTGAAATAATTTTGATTTATGAAAAACCTGGCTGCTAGGGGATGGGGAAGATTGACTGTATATGGCCTTGAAGGCATCTTTGACAGTCTTTTTGTTAGAAACCACTCACTAGATTTTGAAATAATTACATAGAAATATTCATTGGGTTACCCTCTACCAAATTCCTTCAAATAGATTCGTGAAAAAACATGGTTGCCAAGGGGTGGGAAAGTTTATCATATTTGGCTATAGGACACTTTGACAATCTTCTCGCTGAAAACCACATTGGGTAACACACTTCCAAATTCTGTCAAATTATTTTGATTTGTTAAAAACATGGCTGCGATGGGTGGGGCTGTTTGACCATATATCGTCATATAGGCAACTTTGACAATCTCGTCAGGAACCACTTAGTTGATTTTGAAATAATTCCACAGAAATTGTGATTGGGTTACCCTCAGGTTCTGCATGGGTTGATTACAGTGTGTTTTTGCTTACAATCAGATTTATGTTAAGATATGTACGAGAACAGTTTCAAAGGTTTATATTGATCTGATGTGTTTCCGGTATTCTTTCTACAGGTTTAAATATTACCTCCTATAAAAGTAATGTATGTTTCACATTCAAATATCTTGCTATACCTTTTAGCTCACCTGAGCACGAAGTGATAAAGAGTGAGTTATTGTGATAATTCACCATCCAGCCGCAGTCATCCGTCGTTCGTACGTCGTCGTCAACATTTTACGTGAACCACTTCTTTTCTGAAACTGCTGGTTTATATTGACTTAAATAGCAAAATGATTTTAAAAATCTGCTCCTCTCCAGAGGTTTCCTATTTGGTATGTGACATCGTATAGTGGTCGCCTACAAAGATTGTTCAAAGTGATCAAGAGTGAGCTATTGTGATAATTCACCGTCCAGCCTCAGTCATCCGTCGTTCATACGTCGTCTTCAAAATTTTACGTGAACAAATTCTTTTCTGAAACTGCTGGTTTATATTGACTTAAATAGCAAAATAATTTAAAAAATCTGCTCCTCTCCAGAGGTTTCCTATTTGGTATGTGACATCGTATAGTGGTCGCCTACAAAGATTGTTGAAATTATGCCCTTGGGGTAAAATGTTGTCACGGTTTATATAGACTTCGATAGCAAAGTGACTTTAAAAATTATCTCCTGAAAGTGCAAGTTCCAGATCTTCATACTCAGGTGAGTGCTTAAGGGCCATGTGGGCCTCTTGTTTGTCAGTACTCTGGATTTAAAATTATGAAGGGATATTTGGAAAACTAAAGCTCTCTTCACAGAATAAGAGAAGACATTTGCAGAATTACAATATAAAAGAAAAGTTCTCCATTTGCAAAATAATTTGTATGCATGTACACAAAGCGGCGCTATGTAGTTATGCATTTACTTGTTAACATATCTAACTATGTCCACTGGTTATTTATGCAAACTTTCTAAATCTCATCAACTACAATTTTAGGCTATTGAGCCCCATGAATGACGGAAAATAATCCATTAGGAAGGAATGGTCGGTATTGTGGAGCTACTGCTTGTCAAAGGGGAATAATTTATCGTTGACACACCGGTGTTAAGCTGGCCGTACCAGATGATAACATCATCGGGGACAACTCTTTCCTATGGGATTTTCCTGCAGCGAGCAACTTAGAACAGGGAACATGTATTAGTGTGGCATTGTCTGCATTTATCTTACAAGAGCTTATGAACATGCCCAAAAGGCATATTTGAAATTTGGACTTTGTTCATCTACATGAACTTCATCTTTCAACAACAATAGTACAAACAGAAACTGTATGTCTCTGACAAATATCATTGTATACCGTTGTATTCATCCATTTTTGAAGCACTACTGCTCGTTGATGGACTATTAGTTAATACGTGTGTACATAGGATTCCATACTTTCTGCAAACATTGTTGTGCTTGATTTGTCTACACACACTTCTGAAAGTGACAATTCTATAAGTAGGTAATATATGATGTACTTACAAATGTTTGAAATCAGGAATAGCAATAGCAAGGATTTGATGTTTTCAGTAAAGGTTTGAAAAGCAAAAATACAAGGACAAAGTAATGCCAGTCAGATGTAAACATGTGTTATGATAATAACTGGTGAATTTTTGTTGTTGACTTATGCCCCCCTTCGATGGGGGGTATTTTGGTTTGCTAATGTCAAGTCGGTCGGTTCTTTAAGTGCAACAGCTTCTTTAAGTGCAACAGCTTTCATCCAACCTTCACCAAATTTTGTGGAAATCTTTGGTTTGGCATATCTGGATCAAACTCAATAATCAGCCGAATCGTCTCAATAATGTTGGAATTATGCCCCCTTAATTATCTAAAATTAGCCTATTTAGCTGTTTTCGCTATCTAAGTTTAACAGTTCCTATCTTCCCGAAACTTGATGAAAATGTTGAAGATTATATAATATCTTAGAAAAGTTCGATGATCAACAAAACTGCCAAGGAACTGCAGAGTTATGGCCCTTTTTTATATAAAATTTGCCTTTTAAGCAGTTTCCGCTTCCTATGTCTAATCGTTCTCATCCAATCATCACCAAACTTGATATTTTAAAGATTGATTTAAACATACAGGGGGCATAATTGTTTTCCAAACAGCTCTTGTTTAATGAAAGCTGGAGAGGAAAGGACATGCTGCTATCTTGGGAAATTGCTTGTCATAATGATAAGTACGTTCACATGTCACAAACCAAAACGAAGGATATGAAATACGAAAGTAACATAAATGATCACAGCAGGCATTCATTATCTTCTGATAGATGATTGCAAACTCAATTACTTCAACTTTTTAGCTTAAACTTTTGTATACATTTATTTTGCATGATTTGTCAAAATCCAAAATCTGTTACTTGCAACTCTTGTAAAGTGCACATTTTTTAGAATACCATTTTTGCAAAATATGTTTAAAAGTAGAAAAAGCAGATTTAGTTGTATGCAATTATGCTGAGTAGTTGGGTTCATGTGCAAATGTTGCAAAACATTCAGACCTGTGTTTATGTATGTATAGATTGGTGTGATCTCTCGTACTTTCAGCTGATCTGCGTTTCAATAAAAACAACTGAATGATAATAAAGTTAATTGTCATCATGTTAATTTGTGAGAGCAGTTGTATATAAAGATTGTTCAATATTAGTTTCAGGAAAATATGGTTTCTTGTAGGCCAATGTGCTCTTAAATGTAAATATCACTCCACCTCAACAACAACATTGTAGGAATACTGAACATAATTAACTCTTCATTATAATACATTTGTTTTAATGGTGTGCTAGATTCCTTAGGTGTTTCACTTACAAGGTGTTTGTAAATGTATGGTTTCCTATAATAAAATGCTGTTTGTTATATGATTTAAGATGGCCCAGTCTCGGTGACCCTGTCTCCATCTACCACATCCTATACACTGAATGAATATCAGCCCCTGAATGACATCACCTGTTCTGCAGACTGTTACCCTGCCTGTAATTACAACTGGACAAAGTTTGGAGGAGGCACAGTCAGCAACACTGGTGTAATGTCACTAGGAACTGTACAGAGAGGAGAGGCTGGTACTTACCAGTGTACAGCAAGCAATGCAGAAGCTGATGTTAGCAAAAACACTCAGATTGTAACAATCAATATAAAATGTAAGATACTCGCTAAATGCTTTTTTTTTGTCTTTTGATCACGAAATAAGATTCGTGCATGATTTACTACACAAACTTACAATATAGCTGGTCAGTTTTGCTGTCATGTTAGTTTTGATTTATTCGTAGTGGTACCATAATGGGTAACAAACAACGTGGAAATTCCACGATCACCAATGACATGCATACAATTCAATACTGTTACAAAAATAAGTTATGGATGCAAGGTGGAGGTCATAGAGCTATGGTAAGGAATTATACATACACACAATTATTTACTAAATTACAACTTAAGTTCAGAAACTGGTTTAGACACTAGTACCCTATGGGTGGAGGTATGCTATTATGGTCAGTCATCATGGAAAGTTCATCGTTTTCTGTCGTCAATAATTTACTTCAACAGCATCTTCTGTGAAACTGCATTGTTGATTTTAAACAAAATTTACCGTCAACAAATGTTTTCAATTCATTGGAATATAATTATGGTAAACTCTGATTGCTCTGGCAACCAAAAGCAGGGTTACCCTCTACAAAAATACTTAAAATCATTTTGATTCGTCCAACAAACATGAACCCTTTGGGTTGAGGGAGTTTTCATAGTATTATAAAATATGTCCATATTGAAAACTTTGAAAATCTTGTCAGAAACATCAGTCTGAATATCAAAATAATTTTACCTAAATGTTCCTTGTATGACCCTTTACCAAATTCTTTCAAATTATGTTGATTCGTTTTAAGAATTGAAATGCTCTTTTTAGCGCTTCATCGATTTATGAAGGTCAGTTTGTTTGTATCTACTTTGCATAAAGCCGAAAGCTTCATACATCAATGAATTGCCCAACAGAGCGTTTCAAATTCTTATAATTACAATTATAATTACAACTCTGTGTATACTTTAAATTTTTACCCTAATAGTGTAAATTAATTTGAAATTTATTGTTTTCAATTCTCGCATCAATACATTGAAGAATGATTAGTAGGCTCCGCCCTTTGCACTGCGTTGTGTACAGTTTATTCATTAGAGGCTATACCTGCAGCAGTGTCTTAAATTATAGTGATAAAATTTACTTTTGTTTTGGTTGATATTTCGTAAGAGCAATTTTTGAACATGGTGTTTTTAGCTCACCTATGCACGAAGTGCTCGTTGAGCTATTGGTATAGGGAATCTCTCCGGCGAAGTCCGGCGTCCGTCGTCAATTTGCTGTCAACAATTCGGACCGTTATCGCGATAAAGACTACAATTTTTTCATTCAATCGTGACCAAAATTGCTCAGTTTGTGTACGACCATAAAATCTTGGAGGAGTTAGATAATGGGCCAACTCGGACTAGGAACACTGGAGTTATTGCCCTTTTTCCTGCAAAAGAAGTGCACAAGTGCCCTTTTCCAACGTATAGACTTTATTTTCCATCCAATCTTAACCAAACTTTCACAGTTTGTGTATGACCATCAAATATCAGCAGTCGTCAAAAATGGGCCAGATCGTTTTCAAACAATAGAGTTATTGCCCTTTGTTTATTATTCAGGATAGAGAGAGACATTTTCCATCCAATCTACACCAATCTTGCACGGTTTGTCTATTACCACGAGATTACAGTTGAAGTCGAATATAAGCAAGACTGGACCAGAAACACCAGAGTTATTGCCCTTTGTTTGTGAAAAAAAATTGGCAAAAATGGACATTATATAGAATAGAGACTGCATTTTTCATCCAATCTTTACCAATCTTGCACAGTTTGTCTATTACCATAAGATTAAAGGTGAAGTCGAATATAAGCAAGATTGGACAAGAAACATCAGAGTTATTGCCCATTGTTGGTAAAAAAAAAGGCAAACATGGACATTATTCAGAATAGAGAGATTATTGTTCATCCAATCTTCGCCAATCGTGTACAGTTTGTCTATGAACGTAAGACTACAGGTGAAGTGGAATATAAGCATGATGGGGCCAGAAACACCAGAGTTAATGCCCCTTGTGTTTTGAAAAAAAAACATCAACAAGTTATCAATGATTGGCTTGCACACACGATTTTTGATTCAATGTTGACCAAACTTACACAGTTTTGTGCATGACCATAAAAATTGATTGATACATTTTGATTTCCAACTTTGATGTCTTCAGAGCCTGCATTAACATTATTTATAATGATTGGACAGAAAATTATCAAAGAAAAAGCAAAACTTGACCTTATAGCATAGCCATCGCAATTATCGCATTCCAACTAGTTTTCCAAAACTGTTTGCGACAAAAAGACTTCAAAATCTACTGTTTGTGCAAATTCCAGAATTGTCAATGATTTGAGAAACATTAGCAAAAATACGCACACCCACTCATACTTTAGTAGCCCATTGCACTTACCGATGTTTTAAATCAAAATTGATCCTACCCCGCTGTATATTGTTCAGATACCTTAATTTTCAAACCTGTCACCACAGTGTGGTCGTGATCTGTATCAGTTCTCAGATGAGCGCTTTGGGCCATCATGGCCCTCTTGTTTATTCTTATTATGTAGCAAGATCACAATAGACGGAAATATTTAAACGCGTTCCTGTTTAGATTTACGACTGAAGACTAAACGAGTCGAAAGTTGGTTTCAGATGTTACAGTTTTGTAAACGCCCATATACATGTGGTTGGAACAGTACTTTAGGCGTAAAGTATATTTTAGTAATTAATGTTTATTTTTATATTTGAAATGCAATGTTTCATAACCGGGTCGGCTAGTTCAGTTGGTAGAGCGCTGGACTACAAATCCGAGGTTCGCAGATTTGATTCCCATCGCAGCCACATAACTTGTGTGGGGATTTGTCATGAAATTATTTCTACGGCCATTCTCCCCTTACCTCTGATTGAAGTAGGGCAGTTGTCAGTTACTGGCATAGGGTTAGGGTTGTGTGGTCATGACATTATTTCTACGACCATTCCCCCCCCTACCTCTGATTGAAGTAGGGCAGTTGTCAGTTACTGGCATAAGATTGTGCACTCAGTACTGGTAAACCAGCTTACCCAGGAAAAGTGTGAGTAGTTAACTGACCGCCGTTATATGACTTAAATACTGTTGAATACCCGAAAAATCCAAAGAAAACAAACAAAACAAAAAGCAATGTTTCATATGTATGTTAATTTTATTTTATTTATTTCTTAAAACGCCCCGTTTTGGCCCTCGATTGTAGTCAATATTGACACCCATTATTGCATGCATTGTAAAACCGTATGCTGAGCAAATATTTTAACACCACACTTTTTTTGCACTTAGTGTTGAAACGTTTTGTGTAAGAAATTCCGCAAATCTAACTTGCAGTTTGAATATAATATCAAGACGAGAAAAAGGTAAACAGCTTTTATTATTTTACTACTGATTAAAGAATCAAATCTTTGGAAATGTATTAAATCGGCCGAAAATATCAGTTTACTGTACAGTATGCTTTTCATTAGGTGACACAATTTTGAAAGATTAATTTTTATGCATGTAATTTGCATAAAGCTATGGACATGACTTTTTTTTTTAATTGTTTTAGTCAAAGCTCTTAGTAAATGACATTTCTTTGATTTTGAACTCACCTGAGCACGAAGTGCTTTGTGAGCTATTGGTATAGGGGACCTCTCCGGCGGCGTCCGGCGGCCGTATGCAGTTAACAATTCGGACCGTTATAGGAATAAAGACTACATTTTTTTATTCAATCTTGACCTTACTTGCACAGTTTGTGTATGACCATAAAATCTTGGATGTGATTGTTTTTGGGTCAGATCACACCAGTAACACCAGAGTTAATGACCCTTTTTCATGCTACTAAAGTGCAAAAATGACATTTTCCTATGCAAAAGACTTTTTTTTCTATCCAATCTTAACCAAACTTTCACAGTTTGTGTGTGACCGTCAGATCTCAACAGAAGCAGAAAATGGGACAGATCGTGTTTCAAACACCAGAGTTATTGTTCTTTGTTTATTAAAAAAATATACAAATGGGTATTATTCAAGACAGAGAGTTCATTTTTCATCTAATCTTCACCAATCATGCACAGTGTGTCTGTTATCATATGAGTACAGTTGAAATCAAAATTAAGCAAGATCGGACCAGAAACACCAGAGTTATAGCCCTTGAATAAAATATGCAAAAATGGTCATTATTCAGGATAGAGACTGGATTTTTCATCCAGTCTTCACTAATCTTGCATAGTTAAATAATAAATAATAAAGGTGGTGTTGAATATAAACAAGATCGGACCAGAAACAACATAGTTATTGCCCTTTGTGAAAAAGATAAGCAAAAATGGACATTATTCAGGATAGAGACCAGGCGTCTCGATCTCCGTTTTTTGATGCCGAAATTCGGCATCATTCCCCCAACGAAAAAGTGTATATTTTTCCCCCATATCAGGCCAAAATTTCCCCTAAATGAACTGCCATCGAATTTGTTTTCGTGTTGTTTATGGGAGTAATTTTCGGGGATCAGATTTACTTAAGCACCGTAACAAACGGTTAACGATAAAAGCCGAAGAACATCATATGGTCATGTTAAATGACCGTTTTGACTTGTCTGGTTCCAGATTATTTGTGCTTTCATAATAAAACTTCATTTATATACAGTTAACTGCTAACTTGTTTGCCGGGAACAGTAATTTCTGTTTTGGGAAAATGGCTTCTGCTTAAAAGTTATCAAAACAGGTGAAGCAAAAAGGCACAAATACCGTGTCTTACAGTCGAAAACACAGTTTATTACTGTATTAGAATTAGTATAAGTAGTTTAACAAAATTAAGGTTACAAACTGGAAGTTAAAAAACGATTTAAAAATCGGAAGTGAAAATCTATTAAATTGCAAGAAAAATTATCTGTTGCACTGCTCCACCTTATAATGTTCAAGTGGTAGACCGTAGATGGTTTAAATTTGACTAGTTAATATAATATTCAATTTATTGATAATTTTCATGAATGAAGTTGTCAGGTAAAGACTTAGACTAAATAAAGTGATTTAAAAAATATATTTAATAGTTTTTATTTTTGACTCATTTGCTAAGTCAAAATTTCCGTTTCTGTGTGAAAGGACGCTAAAATTCCCCCGCTTGAGGGTACAGGTACTCTTCCCCCAAACCAGAGAGAGACCCCTGGAGACTTTATTTTTCATCCAATCTTCGCCAATCGCGTACAGTTCTATAAACATAAGACTACAGGGGAAGTTGTATATAGGCAAGGTGAAGGCCAGAAAAACCAGAGTTATTGCCCCTTATGTTTGGAAAAGAAACATCAACAAGTTATCAATGATCTGCTTGCACACAAGATTTTTGATTCAATGTTGACCATACTTACACAGTTTGTGCATGACCATAAAAATTGATTGATAAAATTTGATGTCCATCAGTTGTAAACCTTGCATGCAGTTATTTTAACATGTAACATTGATCAGATGGCTTCAGAGCCTGCATTAATATCATTTATCATATTTGGACAAAAAATTATCAAAGAAGAAGCTTAACTTGACCTTATAGCACAGCCATCGCAATTATCGCATTCCAACTAGTTCTCCAAAACTGTCTGTGAAAAAGACATCAAAATCTACTGTTTCTGCATTTTCCAGAATTATCACTGACTTGATGGAAAGGGTCAGGTAAGAAGTTCGAGAAAAATGATTTGAGAACCATTAGCAAAAAAAAAACGCACATCCACTACCCAACTCATACTTTAGTCACCCCATGGCACTTAACCGATGTTTTAAATAAAACTGGATCCTATCCCCATTTGCTTTTTATTCAGATACCTTAATTTTAAAACCTGTCACAACTGTATGGTCTTCATCTGTACCAGTTCTCAGGTGAGCGCTATGGGCCATCATGGCCTCTTGTTTTTTGTGTGTGACAGCACTGCATGTAAACAACAATAAAAAGTAGTTTGTCGTGAATAGTAATAGAGGCAACCAGCTTCAATGAATTGGCATACGCTGGTATTTGACCTAATTGAAGATGGAGATCCAGACCACTGTTTTAGCAAATTGAAACTAATAGTGCACGTCTAATTCAATGCTATTTATTTTCTTCTTTTTTTTTTAGCTCACCTGAGCACAAAGTGCTCATGGTGAGCTTTTGTGATCGCCCGTTGTCCGTTGTGCGTGCGTGCGTTCGTGCCTGCGTGCGTCCGTCGTCAACTTTTCATTTAAACAACATCTCCTCCTAAACCACTTGGAAGATTTTTACCAAACTTTACAGGAATGATCATTGGGTGAATCTCTTTGAAAGTAATTCAAATTGTTACGGCCCGGTGCATGCATATTTAGGTCACCAGAGCTAAAAATAGATTTTAAAAGTGTAAACTTAAAAAATCTCTGAATGGCCCAGAGGTTTCATATTTGTTTTGTAACATCCTTTAGTGGACATTTACAAAGTTGTTCAAATTGTGCCCCTGGGGTAAAAACAGGCCACGCGTGGGGGGGGGGGTCACATGATTTATATAAAATATATAGCAATATGAGCTTAAAAATCTTCTCCTCTGAAACCGCAAGGCCCAGCTGTCTCAGATTTGGTATGCAACATTCTATAGTGGTCCTCTACAAAGATTGTTTAAATAATGCCCCTGGGGTCAAAACTGGCCACACCCTGGTAGTCACATGGTTTATATAGACTTAAATAGCGAAATGTCTTTTAAAAAATCTTCACTGAAACCGCAAGGCCCAGAGGTTTCATATTTGGTATGTAACATCCTTTAGTGGTCCTCTACAAATATTCAATTTTATGCCTTTTCGGTCAAAAATAGCCACGCCCCGGGGGTCACATGATTGATATATACTTAAATAGCAAAATGACTTTAAAAATCTTATCCTCAGAAACTGCAAGGCCTGAGGTTTCTAGTTTCTTGTTTGGTATGTAACATCATATAGTGGTCCTCTACAAAGATTGTTCATATTATGCCCCTGAGGTCAAAACTGGCCACACCCTGGGGGTCACATGGTTTATATAAACTTAAAAAGGAAAATGACTTTTTAAATCTTGTCCTCTGAAACTTCAAGGCCTTTAGGTTTTATATTTGGTATATAACATTGTGTAGTAGTCCTCTACAAAGATTGTTCAAATGATGCCTCGGGAGTCAGAACTGGCCACACCCTGTACCTCACATGGTTTATATAGACTTAAATAGCAAAATGACTTTCAAAATCTTCTGCTCTGAAATCTCAAGGCCAAGAGGTTTCGTATTTGTTATGTTACATTCTATGGAGGTCCTTTTATAAAGATTGTTCAAATGATGCCCCTGGGGTCAAAACTGGTCACACCCCAGGGGGTCACAATGTTTATATAGACTTAAATAGCAAAATGACTTTAAACATCTTTCCTGAAACCGCAAGGCCTGGAGGTTTCATATTTGGTTTATTATGTTGTATAGTGGTCCTTTACAAAGATTGTTCAAATGATGCCCATGGGGTCAAAACTGGCCACACCCCGGGGCTCACATGGCTTATATAGACGCAAAAAACGGCAAAATGAAGAATTCTTGTCTGAAGCCACTAGACCACGAGGTTTGTTATTTGGTTAAAACAATATATCAAGACCTCGATTGGGATTGCATACGGTATGGGTGGGTCAAGGTCAAGGTCACTGTTACTAAAAATAGAAAAACGGTTTCCGCTCAATAACTTGAGAACGCATTGTGATATTTTTAAGAAACGCAATACACATATCTTATATCGAGACCTTATTGAGATATTTTAATGAAACTTCATACGTAGGTAACTTATATCGAGACCTTGCTTAACGTATGTTGTGGGTGGGGTCTAGGTCAATGACGCAATGCCGTCACATTCAAACCCACATTTCTCGTTGTTCTCGAATCATAAGGTTACACTCAATCTAGTAACGGGGCCTTTTTATTCGATAAATAATATTTCTACTAGCATTTGTTTAGTGCTTCAACTGTTTTTAATCGTTACCTTTGTTGAACTCATAGTACTGATTGGATAATTAATGGAGTATAAACATCTTGATTTAAAAACATGTATGCTTTATTCTTGCAAATACAGTGGGAAAATTTCCTCGTGTTGACGTGCCAACTTGCGTCAAATATTAAAATGCACATTATACATTTTGCACTTTGTTTAAATCTTTTGTTCTGCAAGAAAATTATGCTGACATGTACAATGTCACGTCATCAGCATGGAAAGCATGGATGTATTAATTGCCATATAAAAACTTTGTAGCGCAGAGAACTGTGAGATCTTTACTTTTGAATAAGTTTCGTAGCGCATAACATCAAAATTTGGTATCTGTATGGCGAACTTATGCAGTAGACATTTCCTCTTTAACAAAGAAACAAAACAGCCGAATCGATAACGTAATTGTCGTTCATATAGGTCGGTATTTATCTACGACATACAGATACTGTATACACCCTCCACATGATGACTAACAGCAATTAGCGACTGCGGATTATCTGACCCCTGTCTGCGAAAGCGTTACAAAGGATTAATAAACCACTGTTTGCGTTATCATAACTGCTCCTCGTCAACACGCAGCTAGCGGGCATTGTTGTCATAGGGACAATTAAGGATTTAACAAAAAGAAGTAAATTGTTGGCCGAATGCAACTTTTATTGCACATTAACATCAATTTTCATCATTAACCGGGACAAAATGCATCTGAGCGGGACTCGGGGACAAACGTCGCAAAAGCGGGACCATCCCGGCAAGACTGGGACGTATGACAAGTATGCCATATAGGCAACTTTAACAATCTTCTTGTCAGAAACCACATGCAGGATTTTGAAATATTTTCAAAGTAATGTTCCTCAAATGACACTAAATTAAGTTTATTTAGTGAGGCTTAGATAACCTAACTCGCAAGCCTTGGTAAGTGGTTTAGGTTTTTGTGTTGAGCAAATCAAGTTGTCTGTAATAAATTTATCTCATCATTTTCAGTCTTTATGTTCAAAATAAACAAAAGAAAATCACTGAATAACATAATAAACATCAAATGACGTCACAAAAATAAACAAAATGACGCCAATAGAATGCCTGTGTTTGCCTTGTATTCAACGAGGTGGAAGTACAGCTAAGTTTATCCCACGGGATGTTATTTCGTCAACGCAGGCGTAAGATGGGATAAAAATCAATGTGATCTGTTTCAAAACAAGGTTGCCAGGGGGATGGGCAGTTTGATTATATATGCCTATGGGTGTCAGGTGTCCATCGTTTTCATTTGTGTTAACATTAACTTCAAACATCTATGTACCCGCTATTCATTTATAAAAAGCCATTACGATGCCTTAGACTCAGGTGAGCGACCTAGGGCCATCTTGGCCCTCTTGTCTGATTTGGCAGCCATTTTGTAGGCCGTTTAATATAATATTAATTATTTTATTTCCGTAAAAATCAGTTGCATGTTTGTCAATACATTTTCTATCAACGCATACATAATTATAGTAACGCTACATATTGAATTGCCAATTTTAAATTTGTGGCGGCCATCTTGGCGGCCATATTGAACATTCAAAATGCACAATGATGACAAATTTGCATCATACAGTTTCTAAGTAGGGACATGGTATATATTCATTTTATGCAAAAACAATTTGTGTGTTGTACTGCCTTTTTGGGTTTAGCAACCGGCATACTGACTATTTGTTCTCATGATATCCTGGCCGAGTTGGAATGTGGTTCCGGTCCGTTGAAAAACATGGCCACCAGGGGGGAGGGCAGTTTTCCTTATATGGCTTTATGAAAAGCTTGTGAACACTCTAAAAGTCAAATTTTCTGCCGGATCAACATAAACCTTTCTCAGAACCTTGTTCTTATCATATCTCGAAAATGGTACCGGTCCATTGAAAAACATAGGGGGGGGGGGCAGTTTTCTTTCTATGGCTATAGGACAAGCTCGTGAACACTCTAAAAGTCACACTTGCTCAGATCCTTTGTTTTTATGATATCTTGGCCAAGTTCGAAAATGGTTCAGGTCCGTTGAAAAACATGGCAGTCGAGGTTGATGGGTGGAGCAGTTTTCCTTACATTGCTATAGACAAAGCTTGTGAACACTCTAAAAGTTATATCTTTTGCCCAGTCAAGATGAAAATTGCTCAGATGCTTTGTTCTTATGATATCTTGGACAAGCTCAAAAATGATTCATTTACCTTGTGAACACTCTTGAGGCTATATTTGTTGCCCAATCTTCATGAAACTTGCCCAGAACATTTTTCGCATTGATATCTCGAACCAGTTTGAAAGTGGGTCATGTGGGGTCGAAAACTAGGTGACTAGGTAAAATTGAATTTAAAAGCTTGTGAACACTCTTAAAATAATATTTTTTACCTATTTTTCTTGAAACTTGCTCAGAAAATTTGTTTCAATAATATCTGCATCACGTGGGGTCACAAACTAAGTCACCAGGACAAATTGAAGAAAAAACTTGTAACACTAGAAGTGCGATTTATAGCTTAATCATCAAGACACTTGCTCAGAATATTTGTCCCAATCATATCTCAGACGAGTTTTAAAGTGGGTCATGTGGTGTCAAAAACTTGGTCAATAGGGCAAATTGAAGAAAAGCTTCTGAACTTTCTTGGTCACATTTTGTGCCCAGTATTCTTGAAACTTGCTCAGAACATTTGTTTCAACGACACCTCGGACGAGTTCGAAACAAGTTCATGTTGGATTAAAAATGTCGCCAGGGCAAATTGAAAAAAAAAGCTTTTGAATACTCTAGATGCCACATTTATAGCCCAATCATCATGAAACTTGCTCAGAACATGTGTGTCCAAATGATATCTGGGTCACAACGAAACCAGGTCACACGGGGTAAAAAATTAGGTCACGAAGACAAATTGAAAAAAAAGCTTGTGAACACACTAGAGGCCACATTCTTAGCCGAATCTTTATGGAACTTGCTCAGAACAGTTGTTCCTTAGCTTCTCATGTGAGCGAACTAGGGCCTTATCGCCTTCTTTTTTCTTCTCTTAACAATTGTAATTAATTGTGTGGAGTGGTTAACCATACATTATTATCCTGATTCAAATTATGCCCAATCGTTTTAATTTCCCTAATAAATGCCCGTTCTTTATGAATTTGACACGTTTTGTGTGATGAATAAGAAGTTGTTGAGCCTCTGATTTCCATCAGTAGAGTTTCCAGAAAAAGTTTGTCATCAATTTGAAACTATATCTGCATTACAAACTGAGGAAATATTTTTGAATTATATACTGGCAATGCATATTGTACTTTTTTTGATTGATTTTATCATGAATGTAAGCAAGATAATCTTTATCTGAAAGAAGGGAGTTGTCGAATTTCCAAAGTCATTTTTCATTTGGAATATTTTCAAAATCCAAAATTAAAGTAACGACTGAGTGATCAGAACGATAACTAAATTCCTACATTATGATCCCTGATATGAAGTAAGAAATCACTAGGAACCAAGTAAAAATCTAGCATTTCCTGTTGTAAGGGTTTGCCCTTCGCCATGAGAACGTTTTCAAATCTCCGTGTTTTACTCGGAAAGGGTCATGTTAAAAAATTCTGCAATTAAATTTGTTAAAATGTTTCTTGCTTTTATGTTCTTATTGTTAAATTTGTAATTACTGTAATCAAGTTTGTATTTAACACTGAGTTAAAATCGCCATACCACATAAAGGATTAATTCCCTATATTTTCAATTAGGGTAAAACTATTTTGATAGAAAGTGGGGCCATAAACGTTAATACATGTTAACTGTTTACCTTGTAAAGAATGATTTAAAATTATATAGTTGCCTTTATCATCTGTAAAAACTTGGTTAACCTTGCCATCTAATCCTTTGGTAAACATAATCCCCACCCCTTGGGCATTTGATTTTGCAAAATTAAAAAAGGCCTCTGCATTCCACATGGACTACAATTGTTTGTCCATGTCCGATGTAAAATGTAGATATTGCTAACAAAATATATGAGAATTAGTTTCTTTTAAAAACTGATAAACATCTGATCTTTTTTTTTGGGATCATTTAAGCCTCTTCAATTACATGAAATAATCTTTAATTTATTATCAACGGCTCTTGTAGGTCGCCGCAGCCAATTCACCACTGTTTCACAGTGATATGATGCAATCTGTTATGGTTGTAATATACTAGTGTCAGGTATATGATACGGTAGCAGACGATTACTTGTGATTGTTAACGTTTGTCCTAGGATTGTAGTAAGATTATAGAAGATTTGTCACGATAAATCTACAAGTAGCCGACAATTCTCACACTTTACTGCGTTTCCAGGCGATTTGGACATAACGATGCCTCGTGCATTATCGTGACACCAACTTAGACAACGTAGTGAGTGCAACAAATTTAGTGTTACTATTAATATAGGGCTAAATTCGTTGGAACGTCTAATCGGCGAAGGACCTTTTATGTGGCGGAAACCCTAAAGATTAAATTTTGATGAATTCCTATTACGTGCTACAATAAAAAATATATCCATGTTATTAACATAGACAACACCCGAACTGCTTTACATATGCCGAAATTTACCTAGGAAATGCATACATTTTAATTTAAATCTGAGTATACATCTACTACATTTATGTACAGACCGCCATTATTTTGCCTTGTAAACACCTTAAACTTCATAAATATAATCAATTGACCAATAAAAATGACACAATTCCCTGAGTTAGCAGATTTATCAATAAAATTGAACACACTGATACACAGCGGCGGTTATCGAGATTTATTTAAAAATGAAAAAGTGTGTAGGTTTAAATTGTTAATGTGTCCATCATGAAAGTGTCATTATAAAAATATTTATGGAACATTAATTAGGAATGGATTATCTGCCCAAGTATGTTATTTTTATTGCAATCCGTTAACAATAACTATCTAATTTCGGGACGTGAAAGTTGCGATCAAAATCCTGTGGGAACAATATAGACAAAGAAGGAAAACTTTCCACCACAGAAATAGTTCTTCCCCGGTTATGAGCTGCAGCGAATATTGTTCATAGAAAAAAGGAGCTCAATATTCGCCCAGTGCTAACAAGTTATGCTAAGAATTATGGTAAATATTGTGCCCTGACACCATTTTATTTGTCAATATAAGAAACTGTTGAAAACTAATTATATATTCTGTTTGTTAAAGATTCCCCAGATGTAGCACTATCAAAGTCAACTCTATCTTCAAATGAAGGACAACCATTAGACCTGATTTGTGAAGCATCTGGTATACCTGCTGTTTACACATTTACGCCTTTGACTCAGAAGTTCGGTGAGGTCCAGATACCCAACTCACATATCAGCCATGGCAGCACAACGTCGCAATCAACCCACACAGTCCATATTCCTGCACTACAACTACAAGATACAGGCTCATATACATGTCATGCGCAGAATGGAGTCCAAGATATTAGTGGTAATCTGGTTCAGACCGCATCAACGTTAGTAATGGTCAACGGTGAGTTAATTTTTATGCTCCCCAAAATAGTGAGAGCACATAGTCGTCGCTTTGTCCGTCCATTCAAATTCTAACAAAACTGTGATTCGTTTTGTCCGGTTGTCAAGTACATTTACCCGACAATTTTATATGTCAATCTTTCTGGGCATCCAACTGTCGTTCCGCACTAACGGGAGAGTTGTTAAGCGGCTACTACTAATGGACAGTTTAGATGAAAGCTGTTTATTAGGGTTAGGGTTAGTCTTGTATGTGACTTACAAATGCCTTTATGTGGCTATTTTATTCCCATAACTATCTTTCTAGCCACTTAGATAGCATCATAAGGATGTCTGTCCATTGTTTCTGCGTGTGATCTCGGTAACTATTAACTCGAATGTAATGAAACTGCAGCATTCTTATGGAGCATATTGTCAATGTGGGAGCATATTGTCAATGAGTTGCAGTATGATAATTTTTCAGAGTTACTTCCTTTTGATTATAAATTAGAACATTTGGATGAGAAAATTTCCTTTTTGTGTGGGATTTCAAAAACTAATAACACAAATTTGATGAAACTTTATTTGCAGCAACCCTACTATGGGGACATGCACAAATTTTCCGGGCGTTCCGGTCTGATGATTTTAAATGGAGTCATTGCCTTTTTGATATATGTTGGCTTTTGTGCTCGTCTGGACTATAACTTGGCCATGGATGGAGGGATTTTAAAACAAAACTTGGCCTATAGCTGCAATTAGTGCTATGTAGCACTTATGCATTCGGTCAGTAGGTCTAAGGTCAAGGTCACGCCTAGAAGTAAAAATTCAGAATTGGCACTTTGCTTGCCTGTACTTTAACTTGTTTCATAAAGTTGTTTTTCCAGGCCTTTTAGAGTAATAATCCTTTGACTTAGACATCTCACACATTAATATTTTAAATAATATTCTTTAATAACAAAATGCACACATGAACTAATAGTTCTTAATTTCTGCAATTAACCTTATAGGGATTTCCTAGTTTTTCTGTATCTGTCTAATGTTCAAATTTGGTTCTTATATATACACAATTATGTTGACATGTAGTTACTCGCTTTTAATATGTTAATACTTGTTTCAATAATTGATAAAAGCATACCTGATACTTCAAAGCATTGTTTATAACAAAAGGATGATCCAAATTGCACGGTATATGACCATGTTATACCGTAAAAGTTCATGGTTCTGAGACCATGGTCAACCATGGACTGTCATGGTTGGCCATGTGCAGTAATTTGCATCAAAGTTTACAACCATGGTCATACTTGACCAAGGTCGACCATGATCCTTCCATGGTTGACCAGTGAACTGGTCTTTTGAAAAACCTCTACATAATTCCTTGAAATTATTTTGGTTTCTCAAAAAACATGGCCTCCATGGTGCAGGGTAGTTAGCCCGTTTTGCCCTTGATGACAACTTTGACAATAATTTCAGCCGAATTTCTGCTAATTTCTCGCATATAAGCCACACTTTTTTCATCCACGTCTTGGACGCAGATATAAGAAAAATGTCCTAGTTTTTCTATAATAAATATCGTTCTTTGTCTTTTGGCCGCCATTTTAATAGACGCTTGATCGAAGTCACTAAGATGCTTATATAAGCAAATATTTGTACCCAATACTTTTCACACTGTTTTATTCGTACCCAATACTTTTCACACTGTTTTATATTGGGATCTTTTTTAAAATATTAGTATATAATATATATTTCTTATTGTGTGTGTTTTATATTTGTATTGGTTATTTTTTACAAAATCAAAATATATGTGTAAAAAATAACATAATACACCAGGAGGCCGTTTTATCAACGGGTCGTAGGGCAGTCGTACGTAAGATTCGGTCGCATGACAGTCGTAGGACCGGTGTACTGCTTTATCAACACAATCGCAGCTTTTTGCTTAAGATTTTTGCTAAAATGTACGACTGGTAGAAGGCACTCTTAGTGGTCGTAAATATGGCTACTTCATATCAAATCACAGCAAAGCATTAATATCAAATGTGCATTTTAAACGTTTATAACATAAAAATAGTTCAAAACAATCAAATAGTATCGGTGCCATCAGGAATCAGTGTTATTTTGGCTGATGAGCACAGCAAGCACCGATCATATATAAGTAATGAGGGCGCATTGCTGGAAAAATTAGATTCTACAGTTTTCATCCACTTGAAGGTTGAATGTTGGCTTGTTGCAGCTTGTCTATGATTTGGAAATCGTCTTACCTCGAAAGTTTAAAATCCAAGTTAATCAATCATTTGTAACACAACACAACAAAGATATGATAAGCCATTTTCATACATTTTCCACAAAAATTAATAGATATAGAATTCATTTCATAAAATTAAACATCACAGAATGAAGTTTGTCTTTCAAAATCATCCACAGTGGCGTAGCTACAGTACATAAATGGACATACCCTTTTACAATATAACTATTATTTCAGAATGAAAATATTTTCTCCAAAATGTCACATTGTCAATTGTATTAGTCTAAAACATTGTAACTTTTATCATTTAAAAGAAAATAATAATTCAATATTGTATAGTGTACCATTCGTAAACAAACTATGGTCAGCTACGCTAGTGTAAACTCTGTTGCTTCATACAGTTGGTCACTTCTAAGAATTGTTGACTGAAAATATTTTACAACTACATTTTAAAGAAGATTAATAGAGCGACACGTTCAACGTTATAAATGGTAACACCGAAAATTGATATGCAGTAACGCGGTAACAGTGAAAATTATAATTATCTTCATGTAATTATTAAAACTCGTTTTGTCTAAATATATCTAGCTAGTTCTGCAGTAATACTTAGACGAGTTTAATTCTACTTATCAGTTTAAATTTAATCATTAAAACCATCTCGGAACTAGATATAATCAGATTTCAAACGTTAAAAAAATCGGGAAAACATCATGACTTTCAGACTGGATTCACGTTTTTCATGAATAATCTTAGCTGCGACCGAACACTTACGATCACCTTCATAAAACGGTTGTATGCTGGTCGCAAGGTCGGTCGTAAACCCCGGACTTAATATAAGATCAGTTTAAGATACGATCTGTTGATAAAACGGCCTCAGGGGTCTAACCAAACAAAGTGTAAACACCACCTGACAAACTACTTTGTATTGCTTTGCAAACAATAATGTTGGTGTCATGGATGATACACTGCAGATCCCTCATATTGCGATCCGTTATTTCGCGATATCCAATATATCACAAATCGGCCGTGGATCCTGATTTTTAATCATGATAACTTCAATATTTTACTATTACACGACGTTCATAAATAGATTCAGTTTGGTCCGGATTTTTGCATCTACATCGCATGTACACTCTAATAGTGCGACAAACAATAACTTGATCCGCTCAACATCAAAGTCTAACAGTGTAACAGTTTGACGTCATAAGCTTAAATCGCGCGTGCCACCCGTGACAACGTCCTTTAATTGCTGTCGCTTTAATTAGCAGGCGAATTACACGCTGTCCACGTGAAGGATGTATACAGTAACTGTATGTCATAAATCAATACTGACCTGTCTGAACGTCAATAACGTTATCGATACGGCGTAACTGTTTCTTTATTTCTTTTAAGAGGAAATGCTAACTGCACATCGTTTGCGATATAGATTCCCAATTTTATTGTTATGCGCTACAAACCTTTCATACAAAATTAAAGATCGCAATGTCAGTCAATACACCCATGCTTTCCATGCGGATGATGTGACGTTGTACATGTCAACATAATTTGTGCGCACTTTTCTAGCAGAACAAAGGATTGACACGAAATACATGTGCAGTTTAATTGTAAATAGAAATTGTGAACAGTAAAATTCAGATAGGCGTTTGGGATTTGGAATTATGAAATTAATTATATTAAGGAAAATATTATATTTTTGTATACAAATGTAATACTTTACATATGGATATAACACATGGTGGACGTTAACAACAATGAAAAAGGTGCGGTAGTGACGTTTATATTGTGAGATCGTGAAAATATGCCAAGTGTATTCATGTATATGTACATGGAGGACCTGACAAGTTATATCGCGATCGCAATCAATGGACCCCGCGAATCGCAATATGATGGATCAGCAGTGTACTTGCACAACTGATATTTTTTGTCAAACAAACAATTAGTGCTTAGGGTGTTATTAAAGGTGTTGACACTGACTGAGACTTCTCTACACCACAATCCAGCAAAAGCACATTTAGTGTAATGTATCCGCATTTGTAGGTAGCGACTTTTACGACAAAAATATTTTGAGTGTCTGTAAACAATGGATGCGAAATTTACTATTTGTCTGTGTAAGGAAGCGTTATGAAGCTTTTGAATCATAGATTTTTTTTCCGCAAACTATGCTCTGAATTTTAAGGTGCGTCTTAAACGCGGGGGCGTGGCGTCTTGTACGCAATAATTTACAGTACGGCACTTATTTTAATCAAACATTACAAAACATTATTGTGCCCGAAAGACTCTTTACTAAATTCTTTCATACGATTTTACGGAGTTAAAAACATAGTCACCCAGGGATGTTGAATTTGCAGTGCTGGGCTATAATGACAACCTTGACAATTTTCTATACTGCTACAAACTGGAACTCATTTTATTAAAGTAAATAAAACCCATCTGGCCAAAATGAACAATCATGAAGTACAAATAACACTATATTTAATTATATAGTTGCTGCTAATACTTGTATATGTAGTTAAGAATTTATGCTGTTTAATAGATGATATACATAATTTGTTACTTTATGAATAATTGCATCGCTTGTTGATCCCATATTAGATTAAAAGTTAGAAACATAATTTCAAGAAAATTCTCTCTTTTTTCCGTTATTTTGGTTATTGTTAGCTCATGGTGAGCTTTTGTGATTGCCCGTTGTCCGTCGTGTGTGCGTGCGTCATTTAAACAACATCGCCCAAACCGCTTGGCAGATTTTCACCAAACTTCACAGGAATGATCCTTGTGTGGACCTCTTTCAAAGTTGTTTAAATCTTTTCGCTTAAGATATAGGTTACCAGAGCTAAAAATATATTTAAAAAGTTAAACTTTAAAAATCTTCTTCTATGAAACCGCACGGCTCAGAGCTTTCATATTTGATATGTGACATCCTCTAGAGATCCTCTACAAAGATTGTTCAAATGATGTCACTGGGATCAAAACGGGACACGCCCTGGGGGACATAATGGTTTATATAGAATATATAGCAAAATGACTTTAAAAATCTTCTCCTCTGAAACCACAAGACCAAGAGGTTTCATATTTGGTATGTTACATCCTATAGTGGTCCTTTACAAAGATTGTTGAAATTATGCACCTGAGGTCAAAACTGGCTACGCCCCGAGGGTTTATATAAAATATATATAGCAAAATGATTTTAAAAATCACTTCCTATGAATCGGGAAGACCCAGAGGTCTCATATTTAGTATGTAACATTCTTTTGTGGTCCTTTACAAAACTTGTTTAAATTATGCCCCTGGGGTCAAAACGGGTCACGCCCGGGGGATCACATGGTTTATATAAAATATATAGCAAAATGACTTTTAAAATCTCCTGAAACCACAAGGCCCAGAGGTTCCATATTTGGTATGTAACATCCTATAGTGGTCCTCTACAAAGATTGTTCAAATTATGCCCCTGGCGTCAAAACTGGCCACGTCCGGGGGTATCATGATTTATATAGAATATATAGCAAAATGACTTTAAAAATCTTCTCCTCATCCTTTAGTGGTCCTTTACAAAGTTTGTTTAAGTTATGTCCCTGGGGTCAAATCTGGTCACGCCCGGGGGTCACAAGATTATATACTAAATAGCGAAATGATTTTAAAAATCTTCTCCTCTGAAACGGCAAAGCAGCTTACCAATATTTGGTACGTAACATTGTATAGTTGTCCTCTTGAACGATTGTTCAAAGTATGCCCCTGGGGTCAAATCTGGTGGCACCTCGAGGGGTCACATGCTTTATTTAGACTTAAATAGCAAAGTTACTTTTAAAATCTTTACCTGAAACTGCAAGACCCAGAGGTTGTTCAAGATTGTTCATATTATGCCCCTGGGATAAAAATAAGCCGCGCCTCGGGGATGCAAATTCCATTTCAGTTACAAGGTCACAGGTGAGCGTCCTAGGGCCCTTAGGGCCCTCTTGTTGGTTATTACATTGGCCTATTTCGTTGGGCGGGTGGTTGTAACGTAGCATTTTCCATTTCCGCTCTCTAACTCGAGAATGGATTGAGCTATTGTAATGAAAATTCATACACAGTTACCTTTAAGCGAGACCTTGCTTGGGATTGACATTACGATTGAGCCGAATTAACCATGCCCACCAATTTCAAGGGAGTCTACTCTGTTTATGTCAGTCAAAAATATAACATGTAGTCACGAGTCAGTACGCTATTCAATATACCGGTAGACTCTGGAATAATGTATTTTAAGTACAATGCACAAGCTTTTGTGTCAGCCTCTTACGTTGAAAAAATGTAACACGAGGAAGCAATAAGGAAATAGTTAAGTTCACGGGCAGATCTTACCTATAGTGCTGTCAAAATGTCAAACATAAATAGTCACACTGTCAATAAGTCGATATGTTAATAATATTGAGATCAACAGAAATATACACGTATAACAGAAATCTTTCTGCAAATGTAAACAATGCAGTTTTCTTTAATAACCTGTATGGATGTGTGTTTTTCAGTTTCATATACATTGGTTAGATCCTATCTTACGTCCGGTACTTTCATGTGCGTCCACAGTGTGTCCTCTATTGGTCAAAGAGGCCTAACAGACAATGTATGCGGGTACACGTTTAACCCACAAGGCATTGGTGGTGGTTATCTGGTCGAACCCGTATTTTATCATCCGTATAGTAGTAATATTGATTTATCCCTCCTTATTATTTATTCCTCATACCTGCTTTAAGTTGGTTCATGTTGCTAAGCACGCAGAGTCTCCTGTTGTTTACATGTGATTCTTGTCTTTAACGATTCTCTCACTGCAAAATGAATCCATTTAACCAGCAGATATCACATTGCAATTGTTCATTAGACATAAGATATTGTTTTGTTAAGTATTTATTTCCAGTAATCACATGGAAGTGCTCATTATTGAAGAAGTCTTCAGCGTTCTTGAGCTTTCTCAGGGTGTCAATTTGTTTTGATGGTTTGTTTGCGGTCAGTTTTGGAATGTTTTTTGTACATGTTACTGCCACTTTTAAATTCTTGGTTGATCGTTTTGTATCCGATCGGCCTATAAACAAACGTCTGGCAAGGATTCAAATCTTATTTGGTTAGTCTCGATATTGAGGACGTGAATTTCATACAGAGAGCAGTAACCATTCAAGATGGTGCCGAAAAGTGTCAAATTTAAATCCAATTTTGGCAATAAATCCGTATAAAACGTTATAGAAAACTTTTTTAAGTATGCGTAATCCATTTATGAACACTCTTTCAAAGTACATTTTAGAGAGTTTGACAATTTAACACAGATATATGAATGTATTCATGTTGAAATCTGCCTACACCATTTGTGCGTTTAAATCCTGTGACTGTGTAAACTGAATCTATTACATTGGCCTATTTCGTTGGGCGGGTGGTTGTAACGTAGCATTTTCCATTTCCGCTCTCTAACTCGAGAATGGATTGAGCTATTGTAATGAAAATTCATACACAGTTACCTTTAAGCGAGACCTTGCGCGTCATACACATGTTATTTTTAGAATCAGGGAATTTTGTAGAACTAAACTGACTTTTACTGTTACCTTTTCTAAAGGTTACACGCCACCAAAGCATGACTACAAACATATAACGCTAATAATGGATTGTCCGACATGTTGGTCAGTATGACGGACAAAATGATGGATGAAAAACATGCTTATCAGTGCCGCGATTTGATTGGCAAATCGACCTGTCAATCATTGGTCCGTTGTAACGTCAATTGCATATGGGGTGGGTGAGGTCAAGGTCACTTTTGTTAAAAATATAAAAACGGTTTCCACTCAATAACTTGAGAACTCATTGAGATATTTTGAAGAAATTTAATACATAAATAGCTTATATCGAGACCTTGCTTGGGATTGCTTATGGGGTGGGTTGGGTCAAGGTCTCTGTTACTAAAAATAGAAAAATGGTTTCTACTCAATTACTTGAGAATGCATTGAGATATTTTAATGAAACATCACACATAAATAGCTTATATATAGACCTTGCTTGGGATTGTTTATGGGGTGGGTGGGGTCAAGGCCAAGGTTTCTGTTACTGTAAATAGAAAAACAGTTTCCCCTCAATAATTCGAAATGAATTGAGATATTTCAATGAAATTTCATATATAGATACCTTACATCAAGACCTCGTATGGGATTGCGAATTGGGTGGGTGGATCACCGTAACTAAAAATAGCATACATGCCACATGTCCCGGATCGTCCGGGATCTTCCCAGAACTGCAGTGCCTGTCATGCAGTCCCGGAATACGTTCATGTGTCCCGCAAATCATAAAAACACCTATATTTGTTGAACTTTGGACAGATCACTAATCCCCTGATTTTTCCCCAAGGCAATGCATACCCGATTAGACAATGTGTCATACATGAGCAATTAACAGCAGTTGTCACACTTTCACACTAATTGACTTCATTCTTAAGCTGCAATCAGTCACTGAGTAGCTCCGCCCTAAAAATCGATATTAGCCAATTAAAACACCAAGTTATTTCAGTTTGCCAATGCCGTGAATGATCTACCAATCGGTTTTATGCACATTTATACACACATTAGTAGGTGTATACATGCATCGGTTGATAACAAAAGACTACTTATAATCCCAACCATAAGTAAAAGCAGTTAACTCAATGGTTTCTGTTGTGCACAATATCCACAGTTAGTTTAATACCTAAATAAGGCATTGTTTAAAATAACTTTCCTTGAAATGTCAGGAAAATAGTCGTAAACAAATAGTTATGTCATGTAAAACCCCTGTTTCGTTCCACGCATGGAAAGCGTGTTTTCCGACTATGTGCTTCGCAAAATTTAGACGTGTCAACTGGCATTCAAGTTTTGTGGTGAAAGATTTTTGAAATATTTACTTTTTTGTATAAACGTTTCGTATTGCAATAACTTTGTAATATGTAGCATTTTAATGAATATTTGTATTGCTACGAGTACTAATAGCAATACAGCTTTCCATGAAAAAAGTACATTGCCGTTGATTGGAATAAATACATGAACACATGCCACTATTTCCGGACAAAACAATTTTCCCGCAAAATAAGAACGCTTGTGTTTAAAACAAACAAACGCACATACGTTTCCCGGAAAATCCGAAAAAAATCCCGGACATTGGCGGGCGTAGTCCCGAAAATGATCCATACAAATTATGGCATGTATAAAAAATAGTAAAATGGTTTCCACTCAATAACTTGAGAACACATTGAGATATTTAAATGAAACTTCATATCTTATATCGAGACCTCGCTTTGGATTGCATTTAGGGCGGGTGAGGAAAGTTCTAGGTCACCGTTACTAAAAATTAACAGTTTCCGCACAATAGCTTGAGAACACATTGGGATATTTTAATGGAACTTTATACATAGAACAACTTATATCTAGACCTCGTTTCGGATTGCATATGGTATAGGTAGGTTAAAGGTAAGGGTCACCATTAGTAGAAAAAGACAAACAGGGCTTCCGCTCAATAGCTTGAGAAGACATTTTGAGAGATATTTTAGTGAAACTTCATATGTAGATACCTAATATCTAGACCTCGCATGGGATTGCAAACAGGGTTGGTGGTGTCAAGGTCAAGGTTACCATTACTAAAAATTGTCTTTTTGTGTTGACTGTAATTCATTTCGTTAACAAAAATTTGGTTTTCGTGGAAGATCCTTGTTTCTTGTTTCTAATAGCCTGCTTAATTTGATGAGCTGTAAGCAGTCAACAAACTGGGTTAAGTCTGCCATTGTGTATGAAAGTTTATACTTTCTAAAAATCAATACTAACCTATCTACAAAGTGCTTATCACAGAAAAACATGTTTCTTGCGTTGGTTATTTGTTAGAGGCATTACTGGTGCCAACGAAATACATGTTTATAGGCGTTGTGAACCATCCTAATAATGTCAATTTTTGTTGTATGGTTTTATTGCAGTATATGATATTGGAATCATTCTATAGTTACTGAAAATTGTGCAGCATAAATGGATTTCTTTGGTTAGGGTCATTCCATGAATTTTAATTCCACAAATATATATACTTTTAACACATTGCCAATATACCAGTCTGAATTTAATTAAGGTTTATTTGACATCAGTACAGCCAACTGTTTATAAATGCAGTTTATAAGACCTAGGTTTAAAATGCAAAAGGTGTTGTTTACCATAAAAGATCGTGTATTACGCGCACCCATGTATAACACGCACCCGATGTTTGAAGCAAAATTTGAGGGAAAAAACTACAAACAATTTTCAGCTGTTGTTTGTTATATGTCCATCGATGTTATTTTACTAAATTTTTCTGTTTTTTGTTGTTGTTGTTCCTTAATTTTGTACTAAATTTACTTTCATAAAAATCTTTATCAATGTACATTTCAGATACGCATTGTTTACATAATTACCTCGTGCGCAAAACGCATATTTATCCAAATTAATTGCAAATATTCATGTTAATATTCAATAAGTTTTATGCTGTAACACAATCGCCGTTTTAATTCCAATACATGTAAATTTCTTCATTTCCATTTGAATCTCCAATTTACCAAATGCAACAAAACAACTTTGGAATTGTTTACACCCTTGACATTTTCTCTAGAATGTTAATCTCGTTACAAGCTTAAAGTGCTACTAACCTGTAGACAGTGGACCTAGCTTGGCTGTCACATCAAAGAGTTTTTTAAGTCAAACTGACACCGTGGCTATGGCTGTTGCTAACGGCTTGCAGATTTAGAGGCTTCAGTCTTCTCAGTTGTAACAGGCATTATTGTCAATGACTGTGTTTATAGCTCACTGAGCACGAAGTGCTTGGTGAGCTATTGGTATAGGAGACCTCTCCGGCGTTGTCGGACCTTCCGTCGTCAAGGTGCAGTCAACAATCTGGAACGTTATCACGATAAAGACTACATATTTTATTCAATCTTGACCAAAAATTCACAGTTTGTGTATGACCATAAAATCGTAGACGAGTTTGATAATGGGCCCAATCGGACCAGAAACACCACAGTTATTGCCCCTTTTTCGTGCAAAAATAAAGTGCAAAAATGCTCTTCCAACGTATAGACTTTATTTTCCATTCAAACTTAACCAAACTTTCCCAGTTTGTGTATGACCATCAGATCTCAGCATACGCCAAATATGGGCCAGATCCTGTTTCAAACACCAGAGTTATTGCCCTTTGTTTATAAAAAACCCTCAAAAATGGACATTTTCAGGATAGAGACTTCATTTTTTTTATTCAATCATCATCTTGCACAGTTTGTCTATAACCATGACATAACAGTTGAAGTCGAATATAGGCAAGATCGGAAATGCACAGTTTGTCTATGACCATAAGATTAAAGGTGAAGTTGAATATAAGCAAGATCAGACTAGAAAGATCAGACTAGAAACACCAGAGTTATTGCACTTTGTTTGTGAAAAAAATATGCAAAAATGGGCATTATTCAGGATAGAAACTTCATTTTTTATCCAATCTTCACCAATCGTGTACAGTTTGTCTATGAACGTAAGACTACAGGTGAAGTTGGATAAAAGCATGATTGGGCCAGAAACACCAGAGTTATTGCCTCTTGTGTTTGAAAAAAAACATCAACAAGTTATCAATGATTGGCTTGCACACGCGATTTTTTATTCAATGTTGACCAGACTTACAGAGTTTGTGTATGACAATAAAAATTGATTGATAAAAGTTGATTTCCAACAGTTGAAAGACCTGCTTGCAGTTAATTGTACATGCAACGTTGATGTCTTCAGAGTCTGCATTAACATCATTTATCATCATTGGACTGAACGTTATCAAATAAAAAGCAAAACCTGACCGTATAGCACAGCCATCTCAATTATTGCATTGCAGCTTGTTCTCCAATACTGTCTGCGAAAAAGACATCAATAGGATTATTGGAATGACCTTCGTACGATCTCCGTCTGTCCGTCCGTCTGTCTGTCCGTAACATTTTTGTGTCCGCTCCATATCAGAGTCGGTCACTCTGGCGCAAGGTCACATTTGAAGGTCAAATATTCAAGCCTCCATTTCGTGTCCGCTCCATATTTCCTATACCCTTTGAAGGATTTTCATGAAACCTGGCTCAAATGTTTAGGTCATTGAGACGATGTGCAGAAGGCATAAGTCAGTCACGCCAGCTCAAGGTCAAGGTCACACTTAAAGATAAAATATTCGAGCCATGATTTTGTGTCTGCTCCATATCTCCTATCCCCTTTGAAGGATTTTTATGAAACTTGGCTCATATGTTAAGGTAATTGAAACGCTGTGCAGAAGGCATGAGTCAGTCACACCAGCTCAAGGTCAACGTCACAATTGAAGGTAAAATATTTGTGCCTCCATTTCTTGTTCGCTCTATATCTCCTATGCATTTTGAAGGATTTTCATGAAACTTGGCTCAAATGTTAAGTTCATTGAGACAATGTGCAGAAAGCATGAACCTTTCACGCCAGCTCAAGGTCATACTTGAATGTTACATTTTTGAGCCTCCATTTTCGTGTCCGTTTTTCGTGTCCGCTCTATATCCCCTATACCCTTTGAAGGATTTTCATGAAACTTGGCTCAAATGTTTAGCGCATTGAAACCATGTGCAGAAGGCATAACCAGTCACGCCAACTCAAGGTTAAGGTCACACTTGAAGGTTGAAAATATTTGAGCCTGTATGTTTATGTCCGTTCTATATCTCTTGTGCCCTTTGAAGGATTTTCATAAAACTTGCCTCAAATGTTTATCGCATTGAGGCAATGTGCAGAAGGCATGAGGCAGTCACGCCACCTCAAGGTCAAGATCACACTTAAAGGTCAAATGTTTGAGCCTCCATTTTTGAGTCAGCTCCATATCTCATATGCCCTTTAATTTTTACTTTCATGAAACTGATTAAGGTCAGTGTGATACTTCAAAGTTACCTTTAAAATCTAATGAAGGATCACGGCAGATGATATAGCTGTCCTTTGGACTGCCTTGTACAGAATTGTCACTGATTTAATGAAAAAGGGTCAGGTAAGAATATTAAGAAAAGTGATTTAAGAGCCATTAGCAAAAACACCGCACATCCACTACCCAACTCATACTTTTCCCATTGTACTAACCCATGTTTTAAATCAAATTGATCCTATCCCCCTTCGTGTACTGTTCATAAATCTTAATGTTCAAACCTGTCACAACAGTATGGTCTTAATTTTTAACAGTTCTCAGGTGAGCGCTTTGGGCCATGCTGGCCCTCTTGTTAATGGATTTAATTGTTTGCTTAAATTGTAAATACGATTGCAAGGTAATTAGAATGTTTTTAAATAAACAGATATGTATCAAATATGAAATAAATATCTGAAAATATAATTAAAAAAAAAAAAAAATTGGCTGCAAATAACTGTTACCATGTATGACGCGCACCATATTTTCATACCCGATTTGTAGGTTAAAAATCTGCACGTAGTACATGGTATTTTACTGTATGTTGCTTGTTTTTTTAAAAAGATGATTAGAAATATTAAAAATATGAAGGCTATGATGGTTGTGATATTGTGATTTGGTGTTTTTGATGATGATGATGATGATGATGATATTGATAATGATGATGATGGCGTGAACATCAACAAAAACCAAAATTTTTAATAATATTTGATACTTAAATTGAATATTCAATGGTAACTATGATATTCTTCTACAGAAAGTCAAATAAGAGAGAAACATAATGACCACAGCAACTGTTTACTTGAATCTTGACCTCCCATCCAATATAAATGTTATATCAGGATATCACAGGCTGGATTTCAAAAGAATTTCACAGAAATACTCCTTGGGTGACCCTGTACCAAATTCCTTATAATCATATTGATTCATTAAAACCATAGCTGTCATGGGATGGACCGTTTTCCTTAAATAGCTATATAGAAAATGTTAAAAATCGTCTTGTCTTTAACCACTTGTTGGATTTTGAAATAATTTCACAGAAATGTTCCTTGTTTGTCCCTCTAACACAATTTCTTTCAGTCATTTTGATTCATTAAATAAACAGCCACCAGCAGGCGGATCAAATTTCCTTATATGGCTTATTAAAAACTTCTTGTCTAAAACCTCTGGCTGAATTTCAAAATAATTTCACATAAATATTTCTTTGGTGACTATCTATCAAATTCCTACATTTAACATGTCCTATATTTTATATGTCCCAAATAAAATTTTACTTCAAACTTCTCTGAACAGGCCATTCAATGTGTACAAGCCATTATGATTTTTAGCTCATTTTGAATAGTTAAAATGAAAACTTAAAAAATCTCCTTGTCAGTAACCACTGCTTGAATTGTAAAATAATTTCACAAACATGTTTTATTGGTGAGCCTCTTCAAATTACTTCAAATTAAAAAACATGCCCCAGTGTACTGGGCCTTTTTTCTTATAGAGATGGATATGGAAAACTTTAAAAATTCTCTTGTCAGTAACCACTGATTGCATTTCGAGATAATTTCACAGAAATAGTCTTTGGTTGACCCTGTACCAAAAAACAGTATATTATTATGCCCCTATCGAAGATGGCGGGGTATCTTTGTTTGCTATGGGTCGGTCAGTCTGTTCGTCAGTCGGTCGGTCGGTAGGCCACTTTGGTTTATGCTCTCGTAAGTCCAACAGTTTTCATCCCATCTTCATCAAACTTCATGAAAATTGTGTGGGCATATATAATATTTTGGCCAAGTTTGATAATCTGTCAAATCGCCCCAGGGTTGTGGAGATTTTTTTTTTTGCCATTGAATTATCTAAACTTTTAAGTTATTTCCGTTCTCTTAATCCAACAATTTTATCAGATTCTCATCAAACTTAATGAATATGTTTGTGACCATAATATCTCGGTAAAGTTTGATAATCAGCAAATCACCCCAGGAATTGTTGAGTCATGGCCCTTGAATTATCTAAAATAGCTTTTTCAGCCATTTCCATTTTCAAGTCCAACAGTTTTCATCCAATCTTCACCAAACTTCGATTATCAGCCAAATCGCCCCAGGAACAGCAGGAGCTGTGGTCCTTGATTTATCTAAAATTTGCCTTTTTAGCAGTTTACACTCTTACATATGCTATGCCCAACATTTATCATCCAATCTTCACCAAAATTGATATTTCAATGATTGCTTTTAACCTAGAGGGGGCATAACTGTTTTACAAACAGTTCTTGTTTTGACAAGTTAAAAACCATGACCCCCTAAGGCCTATATATATATCGCTATATTGAAAACTGTAAGTCTTCTTGTCAATAACCACTAGTTGCATTTCGAAATAATGGCACTGTAATGTTCCTTGGTGGATCCCCCCCCCCACAAAAAAGAGAAAAAAATATATATTGATACTTTAAAATCATGGCCCTTTTTTTATGGCTTTGACATGATGCATCCACCTAATTATGTCTTTGGTAGCTTGATTAATATATAGTTTTCTGTCTGTATGATGATGCTGATGATGATGATACATGTCACAGATTTATGTATCTTATTATGTCACTGAGTATTAACATGGATTACATAAAATTAAACTGTGAGAAATAGGTTTTTGCCAAAATCTGTATTTCAAAACTAAATTGTAACATTTAACCCAATTGTGTTTATGCTAGGTTCCCACTATCGTGCGATCCATCAGAAACGCCACGATTGGCCATTCGTAGCTGATCGTGGTATTTTTCTGACATTTCAGGCTTGGATACAATGTGATGTGAGTCCATACGTTTTGGAAACATTGTTTTGCGCTCGTTTACTAACTCACGATTTGTCAATTACAGGTATCAAGATCTATTATGGTCTTATCTCTAGGTTAGATACAATTACATAGGTTTCGTTTGGATGGATTCGATCGAGTCCACGAATGGGTCTCGATCTGACACGATTGGGTTCCCCGAACTAGGAAGTTGTAGTATTTGTAGATAAGTTCCGATACACTAATCACAAATCAAAACTCTCCGTTACAATAGGATATGATTGTGGTTGCAATTTTTTTTTTGATCATTATAGATGACTATTGACTTCAATATTTCTTGAGATCGCAAAACATCTTAACTGAGCGTGGTGTTTTTATTGTCTAAGATTGATCCCGATCTACACGAATTGAATGAACGATTAGATACCATTTGCTTTTTTAGGCTGCATAAAGATCTGAAACGATGATCCAGATGGACAATCAATCACAGCTGATCATGTTAATTGATTTCTGAAGTGTTCAAAATTATTCTACGATTAACATGGTTGCCGCGACAGACCTCAAGATCTGATAGGATCACCATGGGTTGATAGGATCACCACGATTGGTCCACAATAAAGACCACGATTTCAAGGGAACGTTGCATTAGCAACAATCATTTGTTAAAATAATATTTACCAGACTCTATTCACATCACAAATTCAGTGGTCTAATATATTCATATACTCTGAACATTTTACTGTACTTCAAACATTTCTTAGCATGCTATTAAATTTTAACATTAAAGGCATTAAAATTAATTTTACACAAGTGAGTAACCCGTGGCAATTTTAGCTCTCTTGTATTAATTATTACTTAAATGTTTTCCTTTTACCTTATCTGAGCACAACGTTGTGCTCATGGCGTGCTCATGATGAGCTTTTGTGATGGCCTTTTGTCCGTTGTTAGTCGTTCGTCGTCAACATTTGCCTTGTGAACACTCTAGAGGCCGCATTTATTGCCCAATCTTCATGAAAGTTGCTTCGATCATTTGTTCCATCTAGGTCATATCGCAGTCATGTAGGATCAAAAACTAGGTCACTATGTCAAAAGGAAGTAAAATCTTTTGAACTGAGAAATTTAGAAAACGGTCTCGCTAAATTGAAAAAAAAGGCTGTTAGGGTGCGGGGCAGTTTTCATTATATGACTGTATTGAAAACTTTAAGAAGCTTGTAAACACTCTTAAGAGGTCACATTTATTACTCAATCTACATGAATCTTGCACAGAACATTTATTATAATCGTATCTCGCATGAGTTTAAAACACGCTTAGAAGTCACTTTATTTTGCCCAATATTCTTGAAACTTGCTCAGAACATATATTTCAATGATATATCGGACAAGTTGAAACTGGGTCAGATTTTGCTCAGAACATTTGTCATAATGAAATTTGCTCAGAACATTTGTCCCAAGTATATCTCAAACGAGTTCGGAACTGGATCATGTGGGGTCAAATACTATGTCACTAGGGCAAATCGAAGAAAAAGCTAGTGAACACTCTAGAAGTCACATGTTTTGCCCAATATTCTTGAAATTTGCTCAGAACATTTGTTTTAATACTATCTCGAAAGCATTAAAAACTGGGTCATGTGGGGTAAAAAACTAGGTAACCAGGCCAAATTAAATAAAAAGCTTTTGAATACTCTAAGAGGCAACATATATAGGCCAATCATCATGAAACTGATATCTGGGACAATTATAGCTGGGACAAGATCGAAAACTTATGGCCGTTTTGTTTACTTAAATGACTATCCATTTATTGATATAACTTTATATCATTTTAGTAAGTCCCAAAGTTCTGACCAGCAATGTGAAGATTGCCGCTGCAACTGGTGCTAATGTGACATTCAACATTCCATTCTACTCCTATCCTGCGTTAGAGGAGATACTGATACAGCGCCATGATGGACTTAATATATCAGCCACAGTACGGTGAAATATTCACTAATAAATACAAATGCGACTGTGGAGACTGATTTCTACGAAGCTAAGGTGCAGTTCGGAGGAAATATGTTAAACTTCATTGTAACTTTCCTTCAACCAAATGACTTCGGGAACTATAAACTGCAGATGAGAAACTCTGTGAATGTGACAACTGCATACTTGAATGTGGTGGCAGAAAGTAAGTATACTCAATACATATAGTGTAAAATATTTTGCCAGGTGAAAATCTGCATCACTTCTACCACATGCAACAAGAAAGTTAACATGAAATAATTTCATTATTCATGTGATGGGGTTGAATCTTTTCAGCTCACCTTAAGTTATTGTCGAGCTATTGGTTTAGAGCGACTGTCCTGCGTCATATGTCGTCCGTCAACAATTGGACTCATGCAATTGAGACTTCACTTTTCATTCAATCTTTACCAAATTTGCACAGCTTGTGTATGCCCATAAAATCTCGGATCGATAATGGGCCATATCGGACTAGGAACACCAGAGTTAACATACAGACTTCATTTTTCATCTGAACTTAACCAAGCTATTGTGGTCAGTCTGTGTCCTGTGTCAGGTGCTCGTCGTGCGTCGTCAACATTTTACTTCAAACACCATTTTATCTGAAACCACTTGGACGGATTTTATCCAAACTTGGCTGGAATGTTATATAACTATATTGAAAACTTTAAAAATCTTCTAGTCTGAAACTGCTGGCTGGATTTCAAAATAATTTCTCAGAACTGGTCCTTGGGTGATCACCTACCAAATTCCTTGAAATCATTTTGATTTGTTAAAAACACGGCTGCCAGTGGGCGGGGTAGTTTCCCTTATATGGCTATATTGAAAACTTTAAAAATCTTCTACCCTGAAACCACTGGCTGGATTTCAACATACTTTTACAGAAATGCTCCTTGGGTAAACCTCTACCAAATTCGTTCAAAACATTAAAATACGTTAAAAAAACATGGCCACCAGGGGGTGGAACAGTTTTCCTAATATGTTGAAATCTTAAACAATCTTTTTGTTAAAAGCCATTAAGATGCTTTACACTCAGGTGAGCGACCTAGGGCCATCAATGTCTCTGCTAGGGATCGCAACCCCTATAACTCTGTTTTGTTTTTGTGACATATTTATGCCCAGTTTTTAACTGAGACATTTTGGTTTAAGTTTTTTATAAAGTTCAATATCTTGAATACTATCGAAGGTATTTTATCTGAAACTTCAAATACGTCTTTACTATCAACGTCTGCAAAAGGGAAAGCAGCTCTCATAACTGTTTTGTATTTTTCAGATTTATGCCCTTTTCAGTGCTACAGATAATTTTTCAGGCAAACAGTTTTTAGCTTGACTATTCGAAGAATAGCCCAGCTTTCCTACTACCCCCAGCGCCGGCGTCCGCGTCTGAAGTTGGTTAAAGTTTTTATTCAAAAGTCTTGTAATTTCAAAACAACATAAGTGATTCACTTGAAACTTGCAATATAGTTTTGTCATCAACTCCAGTGTCAGGGGTAACCTTTCCCATAACTCTGTTTTGTATTTTACAGCGTTATGCACTTTTTCACATAGATTTTCTTGTTAAGTTTATGTTCAAAAGTTTTGAAACTTCAAAAGTACATAAGTTATTCAAGTGAAACTTGGAAATAAGCTTTTTCATCAACTCTAGTATCAAGGGCAACATTCCCTATAGCTCTATTTTGTATTTTGACAGAGTTATGCCCCTTTTTCACGTTGATTTTCTGGTTAAAGTTCATATTCAAAGGTTTTGTAACTTCAAAACTACATAAGATATTCACTTGAAACTTGGAGCTAACCTTTGTCATCAACTCTAGTATCAGGGGCAACATTACCCATAACTCTGATTTGTATGTTGACAGAGTTAGCCCACTTTTTACATAGACTTTGTGGTTAACGTTTTTGTTCCAAAAATTCATAAACTTTACAAGGCTTCACTTAAAAGTTTTGTATTTTAACAAATGTATGCACCTTCAACCATCCAACATATGTACCAACTGAAATACTTTGAATAGTCTAGCGCGCTGTCCTCTGACAGCTCTTGTTCACGTCCTAAATTTGTAATCAAATCGTTCTTTTACTGACCACCTTCAACACTAATTAGTTTTTATCGATATAAAATAGTTTACAGTCAATAGTTTGCAATTTAAAGATCAGCTTTTTTTCGTCCATTACACTTTTGCTTGTTGAAAAGCTGTCAAATTTAATTCACTTTTTCATAAATGTCTGCAAATTACTGTAATAAATGAACAATAAATGGATAATTTAGCCTTTGAACAATATTTAAATTACAAAATCAATGTTGATAGATAGGAGTTATTTTTTGATTGTCAATTTCGACTATGTTTTTCTTTCAACACTGAAATGCTTAATCCCAATTCTTATAAGTTACACTCTACCCTGAATATCTGGTTGATAATGACGCAAAAGTAGGGAACCAGACAAGTAAAAACGGTCACTATTTTGATGCGGTGCTATAGTTATTATTAACTTGGGCAAATAATCCTTGTCAATTATTTGTGATTTTGTTTCAGGCAAACCATCGCCTTCTGAAAATCTTAACCACACTGTGATAGACAACACAGTATATTTCACTTGGAAGCAAGGCTTCAATGGGGGCCATACTCAGACATTCATCATTCAGCTCTCCACAGATTCCACAGATAATTTCTTCAATCATACAACTGTCATGGAGGATTCTACTTCACTTAGAAATGGCCTATATTCTGTGAACATCTCCAACCTTGATGCTGGTATCTACCATGCTAGACTCTTAATATACAATGGCATTGGAGCAGCAGAAGTGCAAGCATTTGGTGATTTTGAAATTAAAAAAGGTAATTTTCTTTTTTAAGTTTTTCTGTTTTACATGGTTTATGTACCTGAGTAAAACATTTAAGTACTGCGGAATCACTTATTCTCGCGGAGGTCTGAACTATGGGCTTTACGCACTCCCGCCATTGCGCGAATTTATTACCACTGCGAATATTTACCGGTTTCTTTATTAAGAGATGTTCATTCAAATTATGTCGGTAATCGTTCATAAAACATATGCGACTGTCGCGATGTAAATGTTATTTATGAAATAAAGCTCAACAGTGTTTGTACTCATTTCTAAATTAACATTATTGTTATAGTTATTATATGTTGAAAGAACAAACACGTTGATTGTGTATGTTCAAAGAACAAACACGTTGATTGTGTATGTTCAAGTCAAATACCAATACGAAGTGTTATGCACTGTAAATTTTAAAGTCATTGTGTTGTATACATACCCAAGTGTTTTAAACATTTACTTCATAACAGGTTAGTTTAATATTTCATACTACACAGTCATAAATGAATTGATCATTTTTCTTTTAAACTATATTGTGATTATTTTCGTACAATAAAGTGGTTCATACCTCTATAACACAGTTATGCAAAGGCGCCATTTTGAACACTTATAAAATAATTACTAAAACTTCAAATTTTATTTATAGATACATAATAATATTAGTACAGTTAGCTTCGAATATATACTACTTTTGAAATTAAATTTTTGTATAAAGCGAGTAATGTGCACAGGTTGACAGTTTGGTTTCACAAGTTAACATTTTGAGTAAAGAATTTGCGCCCCCGATGTGAAGCCTAGTTTGCATTTTTTTAACAAGTTGTCAGTTTGACAAGATATGATAAAAAATATCTATTGCATGCGGCCCCTTTTCTTCAGAAGTCGACCACTTTTATCAGTAAAGGGCCTAATCCGGTACTGATACACATTCTTATTGCAACAAACAAGGCGTCACAATAGAACCCTTTACAGACATTCATCTGAGTATTGCATTTCATCGAATAATTGACGCATCGTTTGTGAAAAACACAAATTACGATTTTGTGTGTATTTTTTAGCGAATTTAAGACCACGCTAATATGCCCTCGATCGCAAGTGCATAAAATGTGTACCCCACGAAATCAAGTGGTTCCACAGTTAACAAATTCCATAAGAGTAAACTTGAATCAAAGACGATTTTGGGCAAACATTCTCATCAACAACATATCTTGGCGTGCATGAACTCTATTAAAACTCTGGTAAGTTTAATATACAATTGCATTCCTGCTGCAAGACCTGTGTACTTGTTCAATAATTGGCACACAATCACATTATGTTTGAGATAACTGAAGAAGGCAATACATAAAAATGTAACATTCAATATCAATAATCAAATTATTTAACTATTTCAAAACAGGATTGATCACTAATATTTTAAAATGAATATACATACCGCTGTTTTGTATTTAACGTAAGTTGATCCAAAACAACGTTTAAAACTTCAAAAAGTCCAACATTGTTTCCACAGTTAACAAATTCCATAAGAGTAAACTTGAATCAAAGACGATTTTGGGCAAACATTCTCATCAACAACATATCTTGGCGCGCATGAACTCTATTAAAACTCTGGTAAGTTTAATATTCAATTGCAGTCCTGCTGCAAGACCTGTGTACTTGTTCAATAATTGGCACACAATCACATTATGTTTGAGATAACTGAAGAAGGCAATACATAAAATGTAACATTCAATATCAATAATCAAATTATTTAACTATTTCAAAACAGGATTGATCACTAATATTTTAAAATGAATATACATACCGCTGTTTTGTATTTAACGTAAGTTGATCCAAAACAACGTTTAAAACTTCAAAAAGGTCCAACATTGTTTCCACAGTTAACAAATTCCATAAGAGTAAACTTGAATCAAAGACGATTTTGGGCAAACATTCTCATCAACAACATATCTGGCGCGCATGAACTCTATTAAAACTCTGGTAAGTTTAATATTCAATTGCAGTCCTGCTGCAAGACCTGTGTACTTGTTCAATAATTGGCACACAATCACATTATGTTTGAGATAACTGAAGAAGGCAATACATAAAAATGTAACATTCAATATCAATAATCAAATTATTTAACTATTTCAAAACAGGATTGATCACTAATATTTTAAAATGAATATACATACCGCTGTTTTGTATTTAACGTAAGTTGATCCAAAACAACGTTTAAAACTTCAAAAAGGTCCAACATTGTTTACATAAGGGTCAAGCAGTAGCCATCTTATCTTACTATCATTGATTCACGGATATGACGTCATCTTGAAAATAACTTTCTATTAGGCCGCCTGTACATCAAGATTATGGTTATCGTGTTGAGCTGTGAATTTTTATAAAATAAAATAAATGTTATTCTTCTTTATCACGAAAAGCGCATGAATGTGCATGCTTTAATACATGTACTATACCAGTGAAAAGAAACACGTTTTTATAGGTAAAGGGATTATTTCTTTTAAAAGTGGCTTATAAAGTAAAGTCCAGAAGATCAAATTTAAGCAATTAAAACAAATAAAATAATAAATTACTGTTTTAATTTTGTTTTCAGTATATAATTGCTGGGTGTTTTTTTAATTTGTTGGTGAATAGAGCCTGTCCATTTTCTTAAATGACTCTTGTGTAATCTTCAAATCACAGAAAAAAGGCTAAAATTCACTTGAAATTAAGGTACTGCGAACCACTTGGCAGAAGTACCAAGCATGGTGAGAGTGTTGCGCGCAAGAGCCAAGTCTTTAGGTGAAGAGTCAAGGTCAAAGGTAAAATTTATGAAATCAATCCTTAACTATTTGTCCGGAGCATATCTTTGTCCAGTATAGATGGATTTTCAAATAACTTAGCAGAAGTGACAAGCATGGTGAGATGGAGTTTCACGCGAAAGAACCAGGTCCCTAGATATAAGGTCAAGGTCACAATTCATTGGTTATAGGTCAAATTTTAGTAATCAATCCTAAACACTTTGTCTGGGGCATATCTTTGTCCAGCATGGATGGATTTTTGAATAACTAGGCAGAAGTGACAAGCGTGGTAAGGGCTGAGTGTTGAATGCAAGAACCAGAACCTAGGTACAAGGTCAAGGTCACAATTCAAGGTCAAAGTTAAAAGTTAAGGAATCAATCCTAAACACTTTGTCTGGAGCACATCTTTGTCCAGCATGGATGGATTTTCAAATAACTTGGCAGACATGACAAGCATGGTGAGTAATAGTGTCACGCACAAGAACCAGGTTCCTAGGTCCAAGTTCAAGGTAAAATTTAAGGAGTCAATCCTGAACACTTTGTCCGAGCTGGTTAAAGTTTAAGCTTGTTTCTCAGGAATGGCTTGAGGAATTTCATTCAAACTTAAAACATTTATTCCCCACATTAAAATGAACCAATGAGGCCAAGTTTGGTAACCCGAGTTTGAAATTTGTAAAAATGATGGGCCTTTTTTAAACTTAGACATTTTACATATAAGCTATATGGACAGGTTAAAGGTTTGATAACTCTTGTCTGAAATTTGTCAAAATTATGGGCATTTTGACACTTAACAAATTTTAAGTGGGTGAAATGGCGGCATCAACTTTTGATTTCTACTCTCTAACATGATAATCTTCATACTTAAATACCTTAAAGCAACACTTTACTCGGGATTTTATTTTTGATGGGTTGGGTGGGGTCAAGGTCAAGGTCACTGTTACTAAAAAATTGAAAATGTTTTATTACCCGAGAACAAATTGAAATATTTTAATAAAGTTAAATTTATAGATACTGTATAACGAGACATTGCATGAGATTACATATGGGTTAGTGGGTCAAGGTCAAGGTCACTGTTTTTAAATTTAGAAAAATGCTTCCACTCAGTAACTCGAGAAAGAAATTAATTTGGTTTAATTGGCCCCACTATAGTTTGTTTTAGAAAAAATGCCAGAAACTGTGATAAGCACAATAAAAGTCTAACTCGCTCTCCTCCGACAGCTCTTGTTATACGCCTGTTTGAAAAACGGGTTGTATTATGGGAACGCCCATGCGGTGGGCGGATGGGAAGTGGGGCTGTTTTGGGGGGCGGGAGAACTTTGTCGGAGCATAACTTTGTCTATCATGGATGGATTTTCAAATAACTTTGCAGATGTGATAAGCATGATGAAACGTAGTCTCATGCACAAGAACCAGGTCCCTAGGTCCAAGGTCAAGGTCACTGTACAAGGTATGAGGTGTAAGGTCAAATGTAAGAAATCTATCTTTACCACTTTGTCTGGAGCATATCTTTGTCCAGCATGGATAGATTTTCAAATCAATTGGCAGAAGTGATAAACATGATGAGACGGTGTGTTGCGCGCAAGAACCAGGTCCCTTTATCCAAGGTCAAGGTAAAATGTCTAGTATAAGAATTCAATTTTTACCACTTTGTCCTGAGCATAACTTAGCAGAAGTAATAAGCATGGTAAGACAGAGTGTTGCATGAAAAAACCAGGTCCCTTGATCCAAGGTCAAGGTCACTAATCAAGGTCAAAGGTCAGATATTTGAAATTAATTCATATCACTTTGTCTGCAGAATATCTTTTTCATGTATGGATGGATTTTCAAATAACTTGGCGGAAGTGATAAGCAAGGTGAGATGAAGTGTTATGCGCAAGAACCAGGTCCCTAGGTCCAAGGTCAAGGTCAAATATAAGAAATGATTTCTTAACTTTTTGTCCGAAGCATATCTTTGTACTGCATGGATGGATTTTCTTTCTTTGGTTGTTAAATCTTAACCCCTAAAAATGCTCCTTTTATGGGCATTTCTTTGTGACAATGGCACTCTTGTTCATTTTGTCGTCTTCGTTATAGATTAAAGTTATATATGAAATAGTTTTCATACTTCAACTCACCACACAGAGAGGCTTTGGAGATGAATTAGATGCACAAATGCCATGACTCTACCTTATTAGTTTTTGATTTGTTTTTCTTTAGTCTGTGAATCTTTACCACCGAAAAGCTTCTTTGACGGACGTATCGTGACAATGAATGGCACTCTTGTTCAATATATATAGAAGTTCTACTACAACATACTACAACATGGGACAAAAACAAATATTTCCAGTTTGTTATTTATAGAAAAAACCCATATCAATTAAACTTCCTGGTATTTGGAATAAGAAAACATGGTGTTTTTAGCTCACCTGAGCACAAAGTGCTCATGGTGAGCTTTTGTGATCGCCCATTGTCCGTCGTGTGTGCGTGCGTGCGTGTGTGCGTCGTCAACTTTTCATTCTAACAACATTTTCTCCTAAACCGCTTGGCAGATTTTCACCAAACTTCACAGGAATGATCCTTGGGTGAACCTCATTCAAAGTTGTTCAACTCTTTCTGGTCCGCTGCATATGTAGGTCACCAGAGCTAAAAAATATTTGTTCAAATTATACCCCTGGGGTCAAAACGGGCCATGCCCTGGGGGTCACATGGTTTATATAGAATATATAGCAAAAGCTTCTTCTCTGAAACCACAAGGCCGAGAAGTTTCATATTTGGTATGTTACATCATATAGTGGTCCTCTACAAAGATTGTTCAAATTATGCCCCTGGGGTCAGAACTGGCCACGCCCTGGGGGTCACTTTGTTTATATAGAAAATATAGCCAAATTACTTTAAAAATCTTCTCCTCTAAAACGGCAAGGCCCAGAGTATTCATATTTGGTATGCAACATCCTTTGGTTGTCCTTTACAAAGATTGTTCAAATTATGCCCCAGGGGTTAAAACAGGCCACGCCCCAGGGGTCACATGGTTTATATAGAATATATAGCAAAATGACTATAGAAATCTTCTCCTCTGAAACCACAAGCCCCAGAGGTTTCATGTTTGGTATGTAACATCCTATAGTGGTCCTCTTCAAAGATTGTTCAAATTATGCCCCTGGGGTCAAAACTGGCCACGCCCCGGGGTCACATGGTTAATATAAACTTAAATAGCAAAATGTCTTCAAAAATGTTCTTTACAGAAACCGAAAGATCTACAGGTTTGTTATTTGGTTGGTAACATTGTATAGTGGTCCTCTACAAAGATTGTTCAAATTATGCCCCTGGGGTCAAAACTGGCCATGCCCAGGGGGTCACATGGTTTATATAAACTTAAAAAGCAAAATGTCTTAATAAATCTTCTGAAACAGCAAGGCCCAAAGGTTTTGTATTTGGTATTTAACATCCTATAGTGGTCCTCTACAAAGATTGTTCAACTTATGTCCCATGGGTCAAAACAGACCAATCCCCAGGGGTCACATGGTTAATATAGACTTGAATAGCAAAATGACTTAAAAAATTTTCTCCTCTGAAACCGCAAGGCCTAGACGTTTCATATTTGGTATGTAACATTGTATAGTGGTCCTCTACAAATATTGTTCAAAGAATGCCCCTGGGGTCAAAACTGGTAACGCTAGGGGGGGGGGGGGGTCATAAATTATTTTTCCCCTGGGGTCTAATCTGGCCACCTCCCGAGGGGTCACATGGTTTATAGAGACTTATATAGCAAAATGACTTGGAAAAAACTACTTGAAACCGCAAGGCCCAGAGGTTGTTCAACGTATGCCCCTGGGAAAAAAATAAGCCACACTTCGGGTATGCAAATTCCAATTGGGTTACAAGGTCTCAGGTGAGCATCCTAGGGTCCTCAGGGCCCTCTTGTTTATATTAAATATGATTTCCAAAGCTTTTGTCTGGTTAAACTGCAGTATTTTCACTAAATATTTTGGTCACATGGTCAAGTGCACATGAATAAAGAAATTCCCCCAGCCTTGTATGTGCATGCCCAAAGGTCGTGGACAATCATGTGACAGTAACAACATCTGCGAATAGACAGTGGTAACAAATTCAGGGGAGTTCAAGATAATATAAATGTGAAAACAATGTTCTCAATAAAATTAGCATACTTTTTTTCTGGTAGACTATAATTCGATATTTGCAACTTGCTAAAGTGATTGATTTGTGTTACGCCAAAATTCACTATTTAATTGTGATTTATTGACAACATTGTGCTGTTGTAAAAGGAAAAATAAAAATAAATGATCATTATTAGTGCTAAGGAAATACATTTCATTTCAGCTTGATGAATGGTATTTTATCTATATTTTCGGACATTTAAAACATGATTTTAACTGACGTAGTTCAGATATTTATTTACAAACATAATTGTTCAAAATCTGTATTAAAATACTGCAATATTTTAAAGTCATAAAAAATCGAAGATAAGGAACGCGCTCAATTGCATTTCTCTTGTTATGGAGAACAATAAAGAATCTATCTACCTGGTGCCTGTGATTTTGGTCGACGTTTATTGCTGGAGGTGCATATTTATTTCATGATACTGTATAATGAAGTAATTATGCAGTTAGAACATTGCTAATAAGCCATGCAAAATGATGCTGCAAATATTTTGCAATATTAAATTAACAAACAATAGTGGGAAAAGACTTTTAAAAACAATATTTTTCCCCCTTTCAAACAAACATTTAATGATAATGAGTGTTCATTGCCAAATAGTAACTTTCCGAAAAACATACATTTGCAATTTCATTCCTTTTCGAAAAGTGTCCGAAAACATAGTTAAATAAAATAAATTATAATGGTACATTTTGAGGGTCTCCAAAAACTTAACTGAAATATTTTAATGTATAATACAGATGTATTTCAGACTGTGTCATACAAGGATTTCATTCATTATATCACAATTAATTGTGTACTTAAAGTATTTAAGGTATAATTCTGTTCCTGAGATCTTGTTTTTAGCTCGACTTTTCGAAGAAAAGGCAAGCTATTCTACTCGCCGCAGCATCGGCATTGGAGTAGCGTTCGGTCTACGATAAAGTTTTTCGGTAAGCTAGTTTCTAAGGGATGGGTTGAGGGATTTCATTCAAACTTAAAACGTATTTTCCATATTAAAATGAACGTAAGACCCATTTTGTAACTCTAATTTGAAGTTTGTCAAAATTATCGGCCTTTATACATATAGAAATTATAAGCTATATGGACACGTTAAACTTTCTCTGTAAGCTAGTTTCTTAGGAATTGGCTTGAGGGATTTCATTCGAATTTGAAACTATTATTCCTTATATTAAAATGAAATCATTGGCCAGTTTTGATTACTCTAGTTTGAAATGTTTCCAAATTATTGGCCTTTTTACACTTAGAAATTTTACATTGCAGAGGCTGGGGTGGTGGCGTCAACTTTTGATTTCCACTATCTAACTCAAGAATGAATCTTCATACATAGATACCCTACAGCAATACTTTACTTGAGATTGCATTTAGGGTTGGGTTGGGTTGGGTTAGAGGTCAAGGTCACTGTTACTAGAAAAAACAGGTTTTGCTCATTAACTCAAGAACAAATTAAAACATTTTAATGTAACTATGGATACTGTTTAGCAGCATTGCATTAGATAACATTTGGGGTTGGTGGGGTCAAGGTCAAGGTCACTGTTTTGAAAATTAGAAAAATTCTATCCACTCAATAATGAAAATACTTTTGTTTAATTGGTCTCTACTATCCAAACAGTTAAAACAATGCCAGACATCATCCGACATCTCTTGTTGGCATAGTTGCTGAGGTGCATTCTCTTAATTTATTTACATAACTTGTCCTGTTATGCTGTTGGTATATTAAAGGAGCAAAACTATTATTATATTGACAGATACAGAACCATCACCTGTACCTGTAGCACTTATCGGCGGTGTAGCAGGTGGCCTTGCTGCTGTCATCACTGTGGTTGTGATACTGATAATACTATGGAAGAAGCGGCAGTGGACTGGTAAAATAATGTTGTCGCTTTGTTGATTATCATCACTGCTAACACTCACTGTATTTCAGTTTTTAGCTCATCTGAGCATAGAAAGTGCTCAAGGATGAGCTTTTCTTGTTGGTCATCGTCATTGTCCTGTGGTGTCCCTCGTCATTGTCAATAATTTACTTAAACAACTTTTTCTCTGAAACTATGGGCAAATTTTAACCAAACTTAGCATTAAAGATCCTGGTATGATCCTTAACAAGTTCCTTCAATTCATTTTAATATATGGAAAGCTCTGTATGCCATGGCAACCAGAGGCTTAAGAAGGAAACAGAAAAATGTACTTGGCATAAAACTGCTGGCTGGATTTGGAAATAGGTTTCAGCTGTGTACGATTTTAAATATATCACTGTATTGTTCAGACCGCTGTTAAATAATCTTTTTATTATATACCTATTTATATCTTTGTATTATTTGCATAATGTACCTACTATTGACTCTGAACCACAAAGTCTGCTGAACAGAGTGCGCACTCATAATATTAATAATTACATGACGCCGCTCCGCGTGATAAAATTATTTTGAAACATGTGTACATGTTTGTCTTTTATCCTGTCCAATGCACTTTCATCTAACTTACTATTTAAATTTAACTGTGAAAACAGCCTTCCGTACTTTAGAATATTTTACAGAAAGCTACCGTGACCTTAAACTAATTGTAAACATTAAGTGTAGATACTATATTTAGATGTGTCATTGTTAAAATTGTGTTGTGATTAGTGGGATGTTTCTGCAATGCGTTTGTTTAATTCAGTACTAATCAATGATGTTAGTTGTCGAAGTGGATATTATATCTATTAACAAAATGGATAGTGAGGACGAAAAACAGAATTTACTGGACTGCAGGATGGGTTGTTTTGTGTCATGTTGCAGGCTTTATTTCCATACGGGTAATGTTGCAAACAGTTAAAATAAACAATGCTTCGTTGAATTAAAAATTATCTTGGAAGGTGATATTCACAATCAGATACATGTTTGGAGACAAATTGACGTTTATCCTAATCATACGTTCTGACCAGACATGGCGATTTTGAAAACAGTCGCATGTCTGGTTAGCACAGTTAACAAGAAAAAAAACAACAGCTTCATGGATACTGTAGAATATACGAAAACGATTTCAAATGATTGTTGCTTGATTTTAGTAGATGTTTTCGAAGTAGTAGATCGGAGTCAGCATTAAGGTAACACTAAAAGTTGCATATTCTTTCTTCTTCGGAATACCCGGACATTATCATATGTTTATCCTCGGACAGTCGGATACGGAATATATTCTACGCATGCGCGTTTAATTTGGTGAAATATATCGTTCACTTGGCACGAATGACGACAGCTGATTGGAGAATATAAATACGTATATAATAATTGGCTATATTGGAAATTTTGAAAACAAATTGTTAGAGACCGCTTGTTGGATTTGGAAATAATTTCACAGAAATGTTCCTCGGGTGACCCTCTACCATAATCCATCAAATGTTTCCTTATATGGCTTATATTGAAAACTTGAAAAAATCACCTCGTCTAAATCCTTTGGCTGTATTTCAAATTAATTTCACAGAAATGTTCCTTGTGTGATCCTTGTGTGATCCTCGACCAAAGTACTTCAATCATTTTGGTTCATTAAAAAAGCTTGGTCATCAGTGGCAGCACCGTTTTCCTTACATGGCTCTATCAAAAACTTAAAAAATCTTCTTGTTTGTAACCCTGGCTTGATTGCAAAATAATTTCACAAAACATGGCCGACCATCTACAAAAATTCATAGAAATATTTTGATTCATTAAAAAACATGGCTTCCAAAGGGCGGTGCAGTTTTCTTTCTGTTTATAGTGAAACTTTGAAAATCTTGTTTGAAAAATGTTCCTTGGTGAGCATTTACTTTTTAGCTCACCTAAGCACAAAGTTTTCATGATGTGCTTTTGTGTTCGTCGTCCGTGTGTGCGTGCATCGTCAACTTTTCATCCAAACAACATCTCCTAAACCACTTGGCAGATTTTCACCAAACTTCACAGGAATGATCATTAGGTGACCCTCTTTAAAAGTTGTTCAAATCGTTATGGTCCGCTGCATGATTATGTAGGTCACCAGAGCTAAAAATAGATAAAAAGTGTAAACTTTAAAAATCTTCTTCTCTGAAACCGCAGGGCTCAGAGGTTTCATATTTGGTATGTAACATCCTATTGTGATCCTCTACAAAGATTGTTCAAAATATGCCCCTGGGGTCAAAATGGGCCCCGGGGGGTGGGGTTGGGGTCAAATGGTTTATATACAATATATAGCACAATGACTTAAACAATATTTTCATCTGAAACCACAAGGCCCAGAGGTTTCATATTTGGTATGTAACATCCAATAGCAGTCCTCTACAAAGATTGTTCAAATGATGCCCCTGGGGTCAAAACTGGCTTTGCCCCGGGGGTCATATGGTTTATATAAAATATATAGCAAAATGACTTTAAAAACCTTCTTCTCTGAAACCGTAATGACAAGAGGTTTCATATCTGGTATGTAACATCCTTAAGTGGTCCTTTACAAAGTTTGTTCAAATTATGCCCCTGGGTTCAAGACGGGCCACGCCCCGGGGGTCACATGGTTGATATAGAATCTATAGCAAAATGACTTAAAAATTGTTTCCTCTGAAACCACAAGGCCCAGAGGTTTCATATTTGGTATGTAACATCTTATAGTGGTCCTCTAGAAAGATTGTTCAAATTATGCCCCTTGGGTCAAAACTGGCCACGCCCCGGGGGTCACATGGTTTATATAGAATATATAGCAAAATGACTTTAAACATCTCCTCTGAAACCGCAAGGCCCAGAGGTTTCATATTTGGTATTTACATCCTTTAGTGGTCTTTTACAAATTTCATTCTGATTATTCCCCTGGGGTCAAAACGGGCTACGCCCAGAGGGTCACATGGTTTATATATATTTATATTGCAAAGTGACTTTAAAATTCTTCTTCTCTAAAACCACAAGGCCCAGAGGTTTCATATTTGGTATGTATCATTCTATAGTATATCAAAATGACTTTACAAATCTTCTCCTCAAAACCGTAAGACCCAGAGGTTTCTTATTTTGTATGTAACATTATATAGAAGTCCTCTACCAAGAGTGTTCAAATTATGGCCCTGGGTTTAAAACTGGTCACGCCCCGGGGGTCACATGGTTTATATCAAGTTTAATAGCAAAATGTCTTTAAAAATCTTCTCTTAAACTGCAAGGCCCAGAGTTTTTGTAGTTGGTATGTGACTTCCTCAAGTGGTCCTTTACGAACATTGTTCAAATAATACCCCACGGGTCAAAATTGACCATGCCTTGGGGTCAAATGGTTTATTTAAACCTAAATATCAAAATGACTTTAAAATTCTTCTCCTCTGAAACTGCAAGGCTAGAGGTTTTATATTAGGTATGTAACATCTGTATAGTGGTCCTCTACAAATATTGTTCAAATTATGCCCCTGTGGTCAAATCTGGTCACTGTTTTATATACAGTCTAACCTGTCTTAAGAAAACACCCATGGTGATTCTTAAAAGTGGTCTTTAACACAGGTGGTCTCTTAATACAGTGTAACTTGCAAAGGCAGTTGGTCTTTGGTTATACATCTTATGATTTTTTACCTGAATAAACATGTAGTCTTTTCAAATAAATTGTATGTTTATAAGGAATAAAGAATAAATAAGTGGTAATAATATTTGGTTTATTAATTAAATAATTTAATTTTACATTGTTATATTACACACGCTATGTTGTATTAAACGATAAAATAGCATAGCTGTATTTTCGATTCTATAATCTGCAATTGTCATTCGGTCTGGGAACCAAATGATTATACATGTATTTGTTATCGTCATCAACCTGTGTTTATTGTAAATAAGTGATTTCGGACGTAAGAAATGAACTGTAAAATTTACAACTTAATCATTTACTCCAACAACGTGTAAAAGTTGCACAATTGTGTAAATATTGAACATTCCCCACCCGCCATATGTCAAACCATGTTTACACAGTAGTAGTTTACGTCACAGCGCGTGCTATTGAAGTACGCTACCCTACTGTCCCTGACTAAACCGCAGACGGGATACACAGACAATTTCAGGTCAAGTGAAAAAGGAATACGCAGATGATAACCGCTTAGCTGGTTAAAAGTCGGTCCGAATACCACTATAAAAAAATGAATTAAAAAGTCACACCCGCAATCGAGTAGATTACCAGTGAAAAATGTATCAATTATCGGATGACAATGATACTTGCTAATTTGTGGATTAACACTTTTCGCTGCAAATGTCACAGTTGCTTAGCAACGTAACAGCCAAACTGACACTCAGTCGCTTAATACAATAACCAAGGTTAATTGGGACGACTTTTAATGGTCGCTGGTCGTGGAATATAGGTGGTAACTAATGAAGGCCATTTTTAATAGAATTTGCATTGGGAGAAATTAGTAATGGTCGTTAAATGGAGGGAGTCGCTTAATGCAGGTGGTCGCTACCGCAGGTTACACTGTAGACTTAAATAGCATAATGGCTTTAACAATCTTCTCTGAAACAGCAAGGACCGCAGCTTGTTTCTATTTAGTACGTAACATTGCATAGTAGTCCTCTGTAAAGATTGTTCAAATTATGCCCCTGGGGTCAAATCTGTGTCACATGCTTTATATAGACTTAAATAGCAAAGTTACTTTAAAAATCTTTACCTGAAACCACTAGGCCCAGAGGTTTGTTCAAGATTGTTTGTATGATGCCCCTGGGATAAAAATAAGCCATGCCTTGGGGATGCAAATTCCAATAGGTAACCTGGTCTCAGGTGAGCATCCTAGGGCCCTCTTGTTAGTTCAAGTGAGCACAACATGCTCATGGTGTGCTTTTATAAACGCCTTTTGTCCGCTGTTCGTCGTCCGTCATCAGCATTTACCTTGTGAACACTACAGACCACATTTATTGCAGATTATTGATGAAACCTGCCCAGAACATATGTTCCAATAATATTTCAAACAAGTTCGAAAGTCAGTCATGTGGTGTCGATGACTAGGTAAAATAGAAGGAAAAGCTTGTGAATTTTTTTTTTTGCCAAATCAGCATGGAATGTGCTCAGAACATTGTTCTAATGATATCTCTGTCTAGTTCAAAACTGGGTCATGTGGAGTCAAAAACTAGGTCACCAGGTCAAATTTTAAAAAAGCTTGTCAACACTCTAGAGGCCACATTTGTTGTCAAATCAACCTTGCTTCCCCATTTAGCTTAGTGACCTAGGGCCTGATGGCCCTCTTGTTTTCAGAACCTACAGGTTTAATTATAAACTTATTTAACTGAACTATTCTTTGGGTGACCCTCAACCAAACTCCTTCAGTTTGCTTTATGGGGCCATACTGAAAATTTAAAAAATCATAACTTCAAATATCTGTTGACACTATATTAAGTTTTAAGAGCTGTTATTATGCTTTAAACTCAGGTGAGTGACCCAGGGCCATTTTGGCCCTTTTTACTAATATCCCTGTAATACTTCGGTTTAAACCAGGCCATTTTGGCAAAGTTGCTGCTGCTTTGCGGTTACCTAAGTTTATGTATTTTAAAGCGAAGCATTGCTGACCATCACTTTCCAATAGACACATATAGATAGAATGGTACCACAGAAATATATAAATTCCGTACTATTTTATTATAACAAACAGACATCAAATTACTGCAATTTCAAGAAACATATTCAAAATAAACGAACTTAAATATATAATATCTTTACTTATACAAACTGCATAGTATATTTTCATTAGATGTGATGTATCTATATTAAGCAGTTAAGCCTATTTGAAAAAATATTGTTTAACATTTAGGTGGTCTCCATAGTTTACCCGATTAGATTGATCCTTGTTTAATTATCTTATTTTTATTGTAGGTTCAAAAGGTGACAGTGATCGACTGACTGATGGCCGGTAAGTGCATATATTTATTAAGCTATCCAAGTGCCGTTACATGTAGATGTCTAGAACAGCTACATTCTCATCTTAAGTGGCGGTCACACATAGCCTATGACCAACTAAAGACCAACTAAAGACCAACTCACGACCATCGACAACCAGTGGTTGATGATGGTCTTTAAAAGGTTTTAAATTGGTTGTAGGGAGGTCGGAGACTGGTTTTCGATGGTCGCCGACTGGCCTATAGACCCATTGTAGTCGCAGATGGTCTTTGATGTTGCATTGAAGATCTTTTGCGGACAATAGAGGTTGCGAGAAGGTTTTTGTGTTTATTCGGTCAGCGATCAATTGCAGACCAGGTTTTAAACTGGTTGTAGGGAGGTCGGAGACTGGTTTTCGATGGTTGCCGACTGGTCTATAGACCCATTGTAGTCGTAGATGGTCTTTGATGTTGCATTGAAGATCTTTTGCGGACAATAGAGGTTGCGAGAAGTTTTTGTGTTTATTCGGTCAGCGATCAATTGCAGACCATTTTTTTATCCCCAGCCGGTCAGCATTTGGTGCCAACTGATCGCTAGTCACATTGCCAATTATGAAAAGTGTGATTTAGGTTTATTTCAACATGAACATTTCTGCAGGACTTAGTAAACAGGGAGAAGCAGGCCCTGACCCTGAAACCATTCCTACGTATGCAGCAGATCAACGTTAACTTTTCTTCCTGAACCATTTGTGGATTTAATAAAGACATAGAACGAGAGATGTCAGAACCTTTAGGGGAAAAGCTGGAATGAGTTTAAGGACAGGAGAAGGATAGACAATTTGTTAGCAGACAAGGTCAATGAGATGGCCTAACTCAAAACCTCTTCTGTTGCCCCCTCCTTGTCATTCTATAATAAAGATCAACACAGTCACATTTGTAGTGCTCAAGGTGAGCTTTTGTGATCACTTTTTGTCCGTCATGCATCGTCCGTCGTGCGTCAACATTTTCATTCAAACAACATCTCCTTAACAGCTGGGCAAATTTTCACCAAACATCACAGGAATGATCCTTGGGTGACCCTCTTCAAAATTGTTCAAATCGTTTTGGTCCGCTGCATAATTATGTAAGTCACCAGAGCTAGAAATAGATTTAAAAAGTGAAAACTTTAAAAATCTTCTTCTCTGAAACTGCATGGCTGAGAGCTGTCATATTTGGTATTTAATATCCTCTAGTGGTCCTCTACAAAGATTGTTTAAATGATGCCCCTGGAGTCCAAACTTGCCACCCCCAGGGTTTATACAGACTTACATGGCAAAATGACTTTAAAAAATCTCCTCTGAATCCGCAAAGCCCAGAGTTTTCATATTTGGTATGTAACATTGTTTAGTGGCCCTCTATAAAGATTGTTCAAATGATGGCCCTGGGGTCAAAACTGGCCACACCCCCAGACGTCACATTGTTTATGTAGACCTAAATAGCAAAATTACTTCAAAAGTCTTCTCCTCTGAAACCACTAGGTCTAGTGGTTTCATATTTGGTGTGTGGCATCCTCTAGTGGTTCTCTACAAAGATTGTTCAACTGATGCCCTTGGGGTCAAAACTGGCCACGCCACGGGGGTTACATCATTTATAGACACTTAAATAGCAAAATGACTTTAAAAATCTTCTCCTCTGAAACCGCAAGGCCCATTTGGTATGTAACATTCCATTGTGATCCTCTACAAAGATTGTTCGATGAAGCCCCTTGGGTAAAAACTGGCCAGTGGTTTTGAATGGCTTTGACAATTTTCTTCTCTGAAACCGCAAGGTCCAGAGGTTTGTCATTTGGTTGGTAACATTGTTTAGGGGCTCTCTACAAAGATTGTCAAATGATGCCTTGGGGTCAAAACTGGCCACGCCCGGGGGTCACATTGTTTATATAGACTTAAATAGCAAAATTACTACAAGAATCTTCTCCTTTGAAACCGCAGGGCCCAGTGGTTTCATATTGGTATGTAACATTGCATACTGGTCTTCTACAAAGATTGTTCAAATGATGCCCCTAGGGTCAAAACTGGGACGCCTTAAACTCATGTGAGCGACCTAGAGCCATTGTGGCCCTCTTGTTTAGCTCACCTGAGCACAACATGTGATCCCTTTTTGTGCGTGGTGAAAGGTGGATTGTGCATCTTCAACATTTACCTGGTGAACACTCTAGAGGCCACATTTATTGACAAATCTTCATTAAACTTCCACATTTGTTCTAATGATATCTCAGAAGAGTTTGAAACTGGGTCAAGTCGGGTTAAAAACAAGGTCACTAGGTCATATGTAATAATAAGCTTCTGAACACACTAGAAGTCATATTTTTTATCAAATTTTCTTGAAACTTGCTCAAAACATTAATTTTGTTTCAATAATATCTCGGATGAGTTCGAAGCTGGGTCATGTGGGGTCAAAATCTAGGTCATTAGGGCTAATTGAAGAAAAAGCTTGTTAACACTCTAGAGGCCACATTTATAGCCCAATCATCATAAAACTTGCTCAGAACATTTGTCCCAATTGTATGTCAGACAGGTTTGAAACTGGGTCATGTGGGGTTCAAAAGTAGGTCACTATGGCAAATTGAAGAAAAAGCTTGTGAACACCTGTCTGTAAATATGCCACCATTTTCCATCGTTTGCCATGGAAAAAAGAGCGGCTAACTGGAGTAGTAAGACATGAAATTCGGTGGCAACGATGAAAAAAAAGGACTGTGGAAGAATTTTAATAATTGGTTGCATTTGGTGGAATTTGATGCCGATCGGTGGAGTATTTGGACAAAATTTTCATCGTTTTCCATGTAATTCAACCAGTAGAAAACAATGTAAAATTGTACATTGTTTGCCACTTTTGATGGAAAATGTGCTCTCATCCAAGCTTTAGCGCTGGATGAAGGTCGTTATTGGAGTAAGGCCGGAGGCTGAGCATGTATAGATAGCATTCCGTTCTGGACCTATGAGGGGTCAGCACTTTAAACAGCGAAAACAAATTTAATATGGTTTTGTTGCCATAAATACCAAAAGGGTGGGGAATAATAAAATCATATAAAATATCAAACTAGGATTAAATATTATCCATAAAAGCATAATATAATTATTAGGGATGGGACCGAATACTGAAATCAATATTTGAATATTCGTTTTAGGTATTAGAACATATTTGAAAATATTCGTTTTGTAAATACTACTATATATGGCACTCTGTCCGAATATTTACCTATACAAAATATGTATACGACGTGTACGTAGTTGTTTTACCTTGTTTCAGTGGTAAATGAGCAATATAATTTAGTGTTAGGCAAATGTAAAGAAATGTAAGATATTGCTAAATGTATTGTTTATAAATTTGTTCATCTTTCCATCTACAAATTTCTCATAACAGAGACTACACGTTGCCTGTGTTTTGTCCAATGACTGCGTATAGTATTTCCAAGCACATGATGGTGGCATTGTTTATTAATCAAGACTCTTGTATAATATACAGTGTTGATATAATGGAGAATAATTTACAAGTGACTTATATTAAGATTGACCAGATCATGCTAATTTTGTTTAAGAAATTGATTGGCTGATAATGGATTCATTTGATTTGTTTACTTAGAGAGTAATTGTAATTTACTGTAAACGAGTTAACCTTATAGATGTCACTAAAGGACAATAAACAACAATGTACGCCTTGTGCAAACTGTAAAACTGTTATCACAACACGGCCCAGTTTTTTATTTGTGGATACAATGCGTCATATTCTCGCCTCCTACAAACCGTTAATTCGCAGCCCTTGTAAAGACGTGCCCCCCCACTGCCAATTATCAATTGTTGTTAATTGGACATGTTTGCATTTGTTGTAAAAACGTTACACTGCCCCTGCCCACTTGCTAGGCAGGAAATACGACTGGAATTCATGTTAACTTTGCAATCAAACTGGTAAAAAACACAAAAAAAAAAAAAAAGAAATTGTGTTCTTCAAATAAATTTGAAAATCAAATATTCGTATTCCTTTTTTGATATTCAAATATTATCCGATATTCGAATATTTGAGTATTCGGTCCAATCCCTAATAATTATACACAATAAACAAGAGAAGGGTCTAAACATGCTCAGCCTCGGGCTTTACTCCAATAATGACCTTCATCCAGCGCTAAAGCTTGGATGAGGGCACATTGTTTTCATAAAGCCTTCAGCTTTCACATGTATAGATAGCATTTTGAAAGGCAACAAAACCAAAACTTCCATTGAACTTAACCAAAATAAATTTCAAATAATTTATTGAGCCTAGTTACATATCATCGTAGGACCTAACCAGACAAAACAGCATTACTGAAAGACGCATTGCTAGAACTATTCAAAGTACATCTACAATAAAACTTTCTAAATGTTTTATCTGACTTCCAGCCCACAGTGTCTAAAATATTCCTTAATGAACATCCTTTGTTATAGCTACAGACGTAGAAATCTGAATGAAGGTGCCTAAAAATGGTCAATACCAGAAAAATCTAATATGGACTTCAACCATCTAGCAACAGTGCTAGTAATCATTTGCTTGAAAGTGTTATATGATACAAACACAAACCGCGACTTCCTTACAGATTCTGTAGCGTCAATATCAGCAAGAAGAGTATGCATAGCACACAATGCCTCATCATGAAATGCTGCTTTTTCAGTGTAAAAGAATGTCCTAATTGAGACATTTTCAACATATTTGAAAAAGTAAACACAACTTCCTGTTGTTTAATAAACATATTATCAATACTCAAAGATACCAAGGTCTGAGCTCTTGATGCCGTAGCCAAAGCCAGAAGGGCTACAGTTTTCAAAGTCAACGTCTACAATGATGAATCCCTCATAGGCACTAATGTTTCCAAATAGTTCAACACAATAGACACATTGCATGTAATAATATACCCGGGTTTTGGAGGTTGACACAGAAAAACACTTTCATAAACCTAGACACTAAAACACAATCCTTACACCAACGATTACCAAAAAAGGGAAGAGTTTGAAGCAGCATAGCTTTATGTGTGTTAATCACTGAACATGATTTATCTTAATATAAAAAGTTAATACAAATAACTAAGTATCACTGCTTCAGTCATGTAAAAGGGTTTTCTACCCCGGATATCGTTCCAAATATACCAGTGCTACCAAGCCAATTGGTACTGCTTCTTGGTTCTGACTGCACAAGATTAGCAGATAAACTGTGCAGCTGGTGACGAAATTCCCTGGACGATAAGGGATTTCCAGATACAACTGCAATGATCAAGCACAGACGCCTCCGTAAAGGATGGAGTTGATTGTTGTGCGATAGAGCCAACAGGTCCTTGTGCCTGGGTAACCTTATTGGAATGGATGTAATAATTTCTTAAATCAAAGGAAGCAAAGATTGCAAGGTCCATGGAGGAAAAATAAATAACGCCTTTTCCACATTTTCTATCAATGCCACCTTTCCAATAATATTAAATGGAGGAATTATATATGGAATCCATTCACTCAAAGAGAAACTAAAAGCATTGATTGCATAAGCGCCCGGTTCTGGAAACCAGGACTCAAAAATAGGCAATTGTTTATTCAACCTAAAGGCAAATAAATCAATATCAGGGTAAAAACATTGTCTACACAATCTCTCAAAAATTACACATTTCAGCTGCCATTCCGTAGAGTCTGAGAAATTTATAGAGTAAAAATCAGCTTTGTTTTGAACTCCTGGAACATAAATTGCAGACAAAATAATATCTCTTTCTAAACACCATTTCCAAATTTCTTTAGTAAGAGAAACCATATCTAAAGAAGTCATTCAATCCACTCTAAAGAAACCAACATGTTAGCCACAGAAATACTTTTTTCAACTTTTTTATCATTCAAGTAAACCTTAAATTCTACAGAATCAATAATGAAACCAAAGAATGTAATTGTCTGACAAGTTTGTAACACAGATTTATCCCAGTTTCAGGGTTTTGTTTGACCAGACCTCCCAGGTTTTGACCCTTAATATTCATTTAAATCTTGAAATTGAAGCATGGTAAAATCCCCCAAAGAGTCATATTGACCCTTGGTAAATGTCTGGATTGCATCATCACTTCTTTTGCAACTGAAGCAAGTAAAGACACTGTCTGTTATGAACACATTATGCCTACCATATCTTAATCCATTTTGCAATGGCTGATAAGATCTTCCATGCCAGGAATTTGTCAGTGTACATATGTGACCCTTCCACCAATGAAAACACAGACATTTTACATTATGCGCCTATTAGCCTCGTTGTGAACTTCTGTTTGTTACACCTTTTGTTACGGTATATGTGTACTGTAAACCTGGATAATTATAACGTTTACATGTTCAAATGTAGATGAAATGATGTTTCAAATGTTAAATAATAACAATATTTTACATAAAGTATAATAATCTAAAAACAATACTGATTAAAAACACCAGAAACACTTACTAAAAAAACTGTCAATAAATTCGGACAACACTTTCGTATATTTGTTGATAAAACAAAAAAATAGCAGCATCAAGTTTTGTCTTTTATATTGATCAATTATTTATTGCAAACTCTTACCTTTTAGGTCTTTCTAAACAATTGTGCATTGAATGAAAAAAACAAAAAACAACAACACCCAACACAAACTCACAAAGGCTAATTTTTAGCTCGACTATTCCAAGAATAGGTGAGCTATCCTACTACCCCAGGCGTCGGCGTCAGCATCCGCGTCCACGTCTGAATTTGGTTAAAGTTTTTATTCAATAGTCTTGTCACTTCAAAACTACATACGTTATTCAATTCAAACTTGGCATATACCTTTGTGATCAACTCCAGTGTCAGGGGCAACATTCCCCATAACTCTGTTTTGTTTTTTGACACAGTTATGCCCCTTTTTCACATAGATTTAATGGTAAAAGTTTATATTCAAAAGTTTTGTAATTTCAATACTACAAAAGCTATTTACTTGAAACTTGGAATATACTTTTGTCAAAAACTCCAGTATCAGGGTGAACATTCCCCATAACTCTAGTTTTTATTTTGACAGAGTTATGCCCCTATTTCACAGATTTTCTGGTTATGTTTATATTCACAAGTTTTGTAATTTCAAAACTACGTAAGTTACTCACTTGAAACTTGGAACTAACCTTTGTCATCAACTCTAGTATCAGTGGCAACATTACACATAACTCTATTTTGTATTTTGACAGAGTTAGGCTTCCTTTTCACTTAGATTTTCTGTTTAAAGTTTATATTCAAAAGTTTGGTTACTTCAAAATACTACATAAGTTATTCACTTGAAACTTGGAACTAACCTTTGTTGTCAACTCTAGTATCAGGGGCAACATTACCCCTAACTCTTTTTCGTAGTTTGACAGAGTTATGCCCGTTTTTCACATAGATTTTCTGGTTAAAGTATATATTCAAAAGTTTTGTAATTTCAAAACTAGATAAGTTATTCACTTGAAACTTGGAACTAACCTTTGTCATCAACTCTAGTATCAGGGGCAACACTACCCATCACTCTGTTTTGTATTTTGACAGAGTTAGCCCACTTTTTACATAGACTTTGTTTTTAAAGTTTTTGTTCCAAAAATGTATCAACTATACAAGGCTTCACATAAAAGTTTCGTATTTTAACAAATGTATGCCCCTTCCACTATCCAAAATATGTACCAACTGAAATACTTTGAATAGTCGAGCGAGCTGTCCTCTGACAGCTCTTATTAATATTATGGATCAGCACTAGGTAGATTTTTATTTTAGTAATATTTTTTAATATACTATATTTATTAGAATAAATTGAACCTTGAGTGTGTCTGTTTTTGTTTTGGTGACTTGAATATTTGCATTTGACTCTTCAAAATTGAATTTTGAACCTTGAACATTTTGGTCAAAGGGTCAATGACCCTTGAAATTTACAGTCTACGGAACACCCTGAGTTTATATCAAAACCCTGGTGCAACCAAAGTATGAAGCAATGTAGGGGTATTATTAAGACACTCCAGTTTGATTTGGTTCATATTAATGGAACCATCAATGTAATAGAACATCGAATGTTTTGCATTGTAAACCATGCAAAAACAGGTTTAAGAATTTTCGTAAACAAATATGGTGCAATCCATAAACCAAAAGGAAGACATATAAATTTGTATAGTGTGCCATTCCACAAAAATTTAAGTTATTTAGTGTCTGTTTCATGTATAGGAACCAAACAATAAGCATCATGAAGATCTATTTTTGAAAAATAATAATTTCTCTGCATAAGATCTAAAACAACATTCAAGGTCTCTTGCTTGAAATGGTTGTATACAACAAACTGATTCAAATATTTTAAATTTATAACTGGTCTATATTGCCCATTTGACTTGGAAACAATACATAAATTTGATAGAAATTCACCAGTTTAATGTAAAGTTTCAACTCTAGCACCTTTATTACGTAATTCACAAACCTCAATATTCACCATCTCCCATTGTTCATCTTTAAATGCAATTTCAGGTATTTAGTGTCCGTTTCATTTATAGGAACCGAAAAATAAGCATCAATGAGACATATTTTTGAAAAATAAACATGTACAAGATCTAAATCAACATTAAAGGTCTCTCTCTTGCTTAGAAAGGTTGTATTCAACCAACTGATTCAAATATTTTAAATGAATAACTGGTCTGTATTCTCCATTCGGCCTAGACCTGCCATACTGTCTGTAGCCCCGAGAAGTACCTTACTGTGGGTAAGGTTTATATCTGCCAACCTAACTTAACGATCCCGAAGGACGTCGAGGATACCTTCCTCTGCCTCGAGAACTGTAATTGTAATTTTTACGCTGGCCTCCAACGTATATGTAGTAATCTTTTCCCAGCGAAACTTTAGAATCACAATTTTTCTATTTTCTTTGAAATATCATTCTCGAACAGCATAGTTGTTATGGGTATGGAAGTCTGACACAGACTGGCAAACTTCTTCTTTAAAACATGGCCAAATTAGATACCTTCTTCGTACAGATAAATGATACTGAATCTGTCCAAACAGAGTCAGAGAATCAAATAACAAAGTTAGTGCCTCCGAAGAAACATGGCCTTTCAATAACTCCACCAACAACAGTGATAGGCGCAATATGGCAGAAACTAAAGACTGAAAATCGACCATAAGCCTGTCATTAGCATGTACTGTCTTGTCTAATATTCTCCATATCTCCTGGTTCGCAAGAGGCAGTGTAGCCTTGTCAAATTTTCTGGAATTTTTTACTTATTGAAGAGCACATCTGTATAACATTGAACTGTGCAAGACACATTGATAAGCTTTGCAAGAGAGTCTGAAACAGATTTTCCTTTCTCAGGTACTTTTAATTTCGGTAAAAACCCTTTCATCATCGCTTATTTTGTCATTCTGACTGTCACTAGAACCAAACAAAGCTTCAGAAAAGCTGCAATTTAAATCACTATAATCCTCATTGTCAGAGACATCTCTAGTATCAAATTCAACCGTCTATGGCTCAAATGGTACCTCAACTTCATTATCGGCCTCTAGCACCACCTGGCTAACTACATGCTCCGAAAATACCCGAAGGTGAAATGCCCAGCTAATTCCTTAAAGACAAAATGTCCTTTTGTGACAACTTCATAATGTCAAAAATATTATGGTTACTGTCCAAAGACGTATTCTTCTTGTCCAAAAACGTATTCTTTTTGTCCGAAGCCTTACTTCCTTTCTAAACACTCTTTTTAAGTGTAGTCATACAAGATTTCAATTAAGGTTTGGACTTACTTTTCTTCGATGGCTGCATCGTAACGGTGTCAGAACAACAGGAAAACTCACATTCAGATAATGAATGGTCACCTAATTACAAGATATCTTGGTTGTCCAACATGTAAAAAAAAAATGAAAAAAGTTTAAATTGACAAGCCCAATAAAATGTACCTGCGAACCCCCCAACGCCAAAACTTTGTATGCATGTTTTCAGTGTGTCATTTCTGTTGCAACTGCACATGTGCATGAGTAGGTCAGAGCATAGTGTATTTTTCGCTGTTTAAAGTGCGGATCCCCTCATTTCCAGATCGGAATGCTATCTATACATGTGAAAGCTGAAGGCTTTACGAAAATAATGGTGTAAATCGATGGCATTTTTTACATGTTTTGCCCCTGTTCGCCAACTGATTGATTAAAATGCTGTCACCTGAATAAAACACAACATGAATTTAATACAGCACATAAGAATTAACACAATGTAGTATTTATTATATAGATTTCAGATGTTACAATTACAAGCCGATGAATATACTTAAGATTCAATTATACTAAAGATTATTAATGTTTTATAAGTGTTGTAAATTAATATGTAAAGTCTCCAGTTCTTCACTGAGTGCTGAAAATCGTCATGAATCTTGACCGTCATCAAACGTTGTGCTTGATACTTCATGGCAAAGTCTGTAAAACAAATTTTAGCAATATTAATAAGTGCATATATGTGAGCTTAGTGTTTATCTACATCAATGAATAATTGCATATGATGTATGTTAATGTATGTATTATATTTTAGGTTACCATCTATAACACTTAGACTTTTGTGAGTGCAATATGGGAAAGAAATGTTTTTATTATATTAATACTATTGTCATATAAAGTTGGGACAATATATGTAACTGGCAGACAGTTTAATGTGAGTCATTTATGCTTAATATTATATCTGAATATTACATAATGCTTAGTTACAATATTATTTATGTATGCTTAGGTAAAATGCCTAAATGAATTCTCTAAAATAAGTACAGTAGCCTTTCTTTACCTCAGAATTTATTTAGCAATAAAGTACACAACCGTATGGTTATATAAGATCCTGAAAGAATGTTTCGACTGCATTGTCTATTATGTGAACTTAAACAAAATCATACAGTGGTTTTATTTAATTGTTTTACAACATACGAAACAGACATTGAAGTAAGAACAAATATAACTATGATTATGTTGAAAAAAAAGAAATTTAATGGAAAATATATATATTAATATACAAACCATCAGTTGTTCTGCTATTCCAATAAACCAAAGTGCTGAAGTCCTGTACCACTCTTCCACAACACTAAATGTTGATTTCCACATGCTACTAGATGATCATTGATTCTTAGCAGAATGTTAATTCATGTCAGTTTTTCAGAATAGCTTTAAAACTATAATTAAATCCAAAGGTTTGCTTTATAACTACAATTTAAGTCTATAAGTTGCTAAAACATTAACATGTGTACTCTTGTTTTCAAATTCAGAGGTAACCTTCCTGTGGTTGAATGAAAGGAAAGGCTGTGTATGGGTTAACCAATAGATAAGCAGATGCTTTAGTGCAAGGGAGAAGGTTTCAAATTCTGTAGCAGCTGAACATCTGACGGTTACGCATGCGCGAATAAATTCCTTCTCTGTTACATATAAAATATTCAAAATTTGATCTCACTTTTCACCATGACCAAGCTACTTTCCAATATATCACCATACATGGTTGGACAGATGAGGACATAACCTTTTGAAATAACTGCATGTCAAAAAATTCTGTGTTGTAACTCAAAATATTTACTTTAGAAAAAACACACTGGTTTTGATGGGCATGGAGGCTGCCATTTTGCGCATGAATATATGGGCCAAAAGTTATGAAGCTGTGAACCACTAGACAAAAAGTAGTTCACAAAACAGCCTTTTTTCGTATTGCTTACATATATACCTTTAAAATGATACCAAAACATATCATTTAAACTGTATTTTACAAATTATATGCCTTCTGCACTCAACCATATAAGCTTATTATCTAAGTGACAGCATGTAACCCTGAGGATGTGACTTCCATTTTGGGGTAATTAGACCTGAATACCAAAGCTGGTGGTCAGTGCTTATCAGATTGTTTGTGTAAATTGTAGCATCTAACTTTGGTGAAATGCTTGAATGGAGTATCACACAGCTGGAACAAGGTCAAGAACTTTGAACTTATACAAATTCCTTGAAGTGTTTTACATGAGACCCTTTGTTTATAAGACATGCAAGTATTTTTAGCTTAAGTGTGTTATAGTACAGCATCATGGAAACCTTTTAAATTGATCAAGCCTATCACAACCACGTACATATTTTTGTTCATATTACATTAAATCATAATTTTAATTAATATAAGATATCAAATTTTTCAAACATAAAAACGTGAATAGAAAGTATGTGTTTGTAACACGTGATCCATCATACTCTCAAACATAAAAAAAAATGTAAATAACCTTGGTAAAAGAAGTTTTACAGTACAAGTGTTGAGCATAAAACTAATGCTATACTTCAATACCATATTATCAGAAAACACACAGTTTCAATGAAGTTTATTTCATCCAAAACAAGGCATTAATTTTTCTTAGTATTAACCATTTTTCACTCTTTTTCTCTCAGATATATTCAAAGTTCAAATTTTGTTTCTGTAAAATATACATGTTATGCTCCTGAAAATGACAAAGTCCCATTTTCCACCATTTGCCAGTGAATTTTTACCATTTTACATCGAATACATCTACCCATTGTCCGTCAGTTGATGAAAGACAATGGCATTTCACTGTTTGCCATCTTTTTTACACTGTTTGCCAGCGTTTTTCATGAAAAAGAGTGGTAATCAGTGGAAAAAGTAGGAATCTGTGGCAAATCAACAGACCTGCACTCAATAAGTCACACTTTGCCCAATATTGTTGAAATTAGCTCAGAACATTTGTTTCAATAATATCTCAGTCAAGTGCGAAACAGTGTCATGTGGGGTCAAAACCTAGGTCAATAGGGCAAATTGATGAAAAAGCTTGGTAAAACTCTAGAGGCCACATTTATTGCCCAATCATCATGAATCTTGCTTAGAACATTTGTCCCAATGATATCTCAGACAAGTTCAAAACTGAGTCATGTGGGGTAAACAACTAGGTCACCAGGCCAAATTAAACAGAAAGGTTGTGAAAACTATTAAAGGCCACATTTATAGGCCCATCATAATGAAACTTGCTTAGAACATTCGTCCCAATGATATCTAGGACCAGTTCGAAACCAGGTCATATGGGGTCAAAAACCAGATCACCAGGTCAAATTGAAAAAAAAAAGCTAGTGAATACTCTAGAGGCCACATTTTTAGCCAAATCTTCATGAAACATGCTGAGAACAGTTTAGTTTCTTTGCCCCTCATGTGAGCGACCTAGGGCCTTAAGACCCTCTTGTTTTCTTTTTCAATTTTGATTGCTAACACTTAGATTATTAGGCAAAAACTTTTTGAACAATTCGAAAAATCATAGAACTGACCTAAATTGATATTGAGTAATCCAAATACCACCCATATTTGCCAACCAGTCGCCAGCTAATTGCCAACCAATTTTTATGGTTGTTGGTGGTCGGAAACTGATTGCCTACTTTTCGTACGACCAGTCTTCGATCAATCGCCGACCAACCAGTCTCCGACTAAACATGCATTGCTTTTTTGTGTGTTTAAGTGGCCAAAGGTTGTCATTGATCATCGCAAATGTTAGTTGCCGGTGGTTGGTAATTGGTTGGTGACCTATGTGTGACCTATGCTTTATCCTACAAGTAATGATATCATTGGCATCTAAAAACAGTGATTAACAGTTTGGGATAAAAAAAAAAAATTCAAATGTTATCCCTTTCTTAATGGTCGTGCATCATAAATCTTCAGCAGCACCTAGCACAGTATTCATTACATTATCATAGATAAAAATAAGATCACATGATCACAAAGGTAACCATTGTTTAACGGTTTGCTTCATTTGACCAGATCAGACCAGATCTGTTTAAACAGAGTTGGCATTTTAGCTTGTCTGACCACATAATGCATAACTGTTTGATTTACTGTCCCTTGTTTGTTGTCAACATAATGCTCTACCTCTTTAGAAAACCTAGCATGTATATTCGTTGGATAGTCCTATGTCAGATTCTTCTCAATAAATTTATTCAAATAAAGTTAATCTGTGCAGAACTCTGGTTGTCAAAAACGTATCACTATTTCTATGGAGGCACTTTATAAAACTGCGTTAAGAAATCTTTAAAATAATTTTTGCTGCTGAATGCAGGGCCCTTCAGTTTCTCATTATGGAGAAATTGGAAACTTGAAAGTCCTCTGATCTCAAACTAACTTATTAACCATCTTGAAAACTTCGTTGATCCTTTTAGAAATTTTTATTTTACACCCACCATTAATGATGGGGTGGGGTGGGGGGGCATATTATATAGTGTTGGCTCTGTCAGTGTGTAGGTACATACTGTAAATGTCCTTTTTGATGCACAGGGACCCCTGCGCGTTTAAATTGAGCCATTTTTTGTAAATTCTGCCATGATCCAGAAATCAAGTTTTCACGTATGCGCACTTTCCAATGATGTAATACACATCGGTACAGTCTAAATACGGCCGATGGGCTTTGTCCGCATGAGAAAATTAACGATTGTACTGTCTAAATTAATAACGACGAGCTCACTCGCACAACGTAATGCACAATGGTACAGTCTAAATTATTAACATGATCGACGTGATGAGCTGTGACACTGCAAATGCACATGGAAAGTGGTTGTTATAACGCCAAGAATTTATTTCTGATGTGTCTTGTTGTAAAACATTATCCACAATAATGTGGGATAGTTAGTAATAATGAAATATAAATACTGGTAAATATTGGAAAACGTTTTCTCACAATTTGCCTACATTTATATTCCCTGTTGATCAGAATACATTAAAACAGTATTTCTTGTTTGGTTGTTAATCATAAGGCTTTACACCTGGAACGAAAATACATGTACGCTAACGGCTCATTTATAATAATTGCACTGTTCACAACATTCTGGTTGACTGCTTTTGACTGCGCTCGTTGTTGAAACCTCCACGTGGGAAGCGTGAAACTTGCTTTGCGTGCGCAAACTGTTATTACATGTTCTTATAATAAATATTCATAAAATCATACTGAATTTTTGTGGTCCCATTCACTTGTGTCTTATATGGTTGCGTGTAACCTGAATAGTGGGGCATAGGTTTATTTATATACAGGCAATTCCGGATACATTAATATGGCAGTCTATTTAATTGTTTCTATTGAAATTAACTTTAGTTTTTCGTTAATGTTTGAAAAATAAATTGACAAAAATATTTTGGGACCAAAAAATACCCCATGAGCGTCTATTAGGGCATGGGCGTCAATAAGAACATTTATGGTATGTATGTGTGTATTTCGGAGCATAATTTTGTATAGAATGAAAATATTTCAATTAACTGGGCAGAAATTTTTAGCACGATGAGACAGTGTTTTGCTCGCAATTACCAGGTCCCTAGGTCCAAGGTCAAGGTCACACTTAAAGGTCAAAGCTCAAATATTAAGTATTTAAGCCAATATCCTGTCCAGAGCATAATTTTGTTCAGCATGTTAGGATTTTCAAATAACTTGGCAGAAATGTTAAGCATGATAAGACGGTGTGTTGTGCGCAGAAACCAGGTTCCTAGGGCCAAGGTTACGGTCACTATTAAAGGTCAGAGGTCAACTTTAAGAATTTAAGCCATAGGTCCTGTCCGGGAGCATACTTTGGTCCATCATGGTAGGATTTTAAATAACTTGGCAGAAGTTTTCAGCATGATGATACTGTGTGTCGCGAGCAAGAACCATGTCCCTATTGAGGACTCTACATTTTAAATTATTGAATTTTTAGCTTGACTATACACCAAATAGTTCGAGCTATACAACTCACCCATAATGCTCTGGTTAAGGTTTATGTGCAACAAGTTCATATCTCTGTAACTACTACATATATTCAATTGAAACTATATGGCGTACCCTTTGGGTCAAAAGTACATAATTTTGTATATGTACGGCAGCTAAATATAGATGTAACTGATATTATAAAATTGTAACCGCATTTACAAATGTATGACTGCAGTCATAAATTGTTAACAGCAGTTATATTTACATATATAATTGCAGTTACAATTTATACCAAAAGTATAAAAATATGACAGCTGTCACAAAATTATAATTGCAGTTACACTTTTTAGCTCACCTGAGCACAAAGTGCTCATGGTGATTTTGTGAACGCCCGTTGTCTGTCGTGCGTGCGCGTGTGCGGGCATCGTCAACTTTTCATTCATACAATATCTCCTCGTAAACCGCTTGGCAAATTTTCACCAAACTTCACAGGAATGATCCTTGGGTGGACCTCTTTCAAAGTTGTTCAAATCTACCCGGTCCGCTAAATAGGTAGGTCACCAGAGCTAAAAATAGATTTAAAAAATGAAAACTTAAAAAAATTTCTTCTAAGAAACCGCAAGGCTCAGACCTTTCATATTAGATATGTAACATTCTTTAGTGGTCCTTTACAAAGTTTGTTCAAATAATGCCCCTGGGGTCAAAACGGGCCACGCCCCGGGGGTCACATGGTTTATATAGAATATATAGCAAAATGACTTTAAAACTCCTCTCCTCTGAAACCACAAGATCCAGAGGTTTAATATTTGGTATGTAACATCCTATAGTGGTCCTCTACAAAGGTTGTTCAAATTATGCCCCTGGGGTCAAAACTGGCCATGCCCCGTGGGTCTCATGGTTTAAATAGAATATATAGCAAAACGACTTTTAAAATCTTCTCCTCTGAAATCGCAAGGCCCAGAGGTTTCATATTTGGTATGTAACATCCTTTAGTGGTCCTGAACAAAGTTTGTTCAAATTATGCCCCTGGGGTCAAAACGGGAGTTTCCACACTCTAGCTAGAGAACGAATTGTAATGGAACTTCATAGATACCACACTCTAGCTTGAGAACGAATTGTAATGGAACTTCATAGATACCACACTCTAGCTAGAGAACGAATTGTAATGGAGCTTAATAGATACCACACTCTAGCTAGAGAACGAATTGTAATGGAACTTCATAGATACCACACTCGAGCTAGAGAACGAATTGTAATGGAACTTCATAGATACCACACTCTAGCTAGAGAACGAATTGTAATGGAACTTCATAGATACCACACTCTAGCTTGAGAACGAATTGTAATGGAACTTCATAGATACCACACTCTAGCTAGAGAACGAATTGTAATGGAGCTTAATAGATACCACACTCTAGCTAGAGAACGAATTGTAATGGAACTTCATAGATACCACACTCGAGCTAGAGAACGAATTGTAATGGAACTTCATACACAGATAACTTATTGTAAGACTGCTTTGGATCGCATATTGGGTGGGTGGGGTCATGGTTTAGGTCACTGTTACTAAAAATAGAAAAATGGTTTCCCCTCAAAAACTATAGAACGAATTGAGATATTTCAATGAAACTTCATACATAGATACCTTATATTAAGACCTCGCTTGGGATTGTGTATATTGGGATGGGGTCAAAGTTGCTGTTAATAAAAATTAAAAAAACAAACAATTTCAGCTAAATAGCTTGATAACACATTGAGATATTTTCATGAAATTTCATACATGGATATCTTATATCTAGACCTCGCTTGGGATTGCAAATTGGGTGGATGGGGTCACCATTACTAAAAATGAAACAAGTTTCTGCTCAATAGCTTGAGAAGACATAGAGATATTTTAATGAAACTTTATATGTAGATACCTTATATCTAGACCTCACTTGAGATTGCATATGGGGCAGGTGGGGTCTAGGTCACAATTTCAAAAAAATATTGTTTTGTGCCAACTTGCATGCATTTCATTAGAAAAATGTGGTTTTCGAGGAATTTTTACGTTTCTTGTTTGTTTTGGCATCTTGATTATAGATTTAAGAGTATATATGGAATAGTTTTGATACTTTAACTCACCACTTAGACAGAGGCCTTGGAGATGAATAAGATGCACGAATACCATGACTTTACCTTATTAGTTTTTGAATTGTTTCGTTTTAGTATTTGAATCTTAACCCTAAAAAAGCTTCTTTGACGGGTGTATCTTTATGACAATGGCACTCTTGTTGTACTTAGAAATTCAGGTTAAAGTTTGCGTGCAACAACCCCATATCTCTATAACTGCTACAGATATTCCATTGAAACTTCAAACTTGTCTTCAGGGTCATTATATAAGGTCACTGACCAAGGCCTATAACTCTGACCTGCAATGTAGCAGAATTATTCCCCTTATTGTACTTAGAAATTCAGGTTAGAGTTTGCGTGCAGCAACTCCATATCTCTATAACAACTACAGATATTCAATTGAAACTTCACACGTGTCTTCAAGGTCGTTTTATGAGGTCACTGAACAAGGCCCGTAACTCTGACCTGCAATGTAGCAGAATTATTCCCCTTATTGTACTTAGAAATTCAGGTTAGAGTTTGCGTGCAACAACTCCATATCTCTATAACAACTACAGATATTCAATTGAAACTTCACACATGTCTTCAAGGTCGTTTTATAAGGTCACTGAACAAGGCCCATAACCTTGCAGAATTATGCCCCTGTTTGTACTTAAAAATTTCAGGTTAAGGGTTGCGTGCAACAACTAAATATCTTTATATCAGCTACAGATATTCAATTGAAACTTCACGCCTGTTTTCAAAGTCTTTATATAATTATATAAGGTCACTGGCCAAGGCACATAACTTTTTGTTTTTTCTTTGTAATATAATTTTTTATTTTTGTGTGTGTGTAACTTTTCATTTTCTCATATTAAATTTACATACGCATATATTCACACAATTACTATTTTAAATTCTTTTATAAGACATATGCAACAAAAATGTGCATAGGCAAATAACTGTGACCAGCATTTTAGAAGAATTATGCCCCTTTGTAGTGATAAGGGCCAATAACACTGACAAAGCGGTTGAATAGTATAGCGCTGTCCTGAGATAACTCTTGTTTGATGCCTTAACTTACTTCACAGAATGAGAGAAGACACCAATAGAAAATACATCAGAAAAGGACAATTTTCCTTTTTGCTAATAATTTGTATGCGTATCGACAATGCGGTGCCATGTAGAAGTGGCTGCATAGGTGGGGGCATCTGTGTCATTCAGACACATTTCTATTTATGGCAGTTTTTCGTATAGAGTTTTCTAAAACATCTTACTGTCTAAAACACATGGACTAATTAAAAAATACCACAGAAATACTTCTTGCAAGGTTTTCACCATTTTTATTATCAGATTTATAGAACGTATGTTATAGTTGCAAATAATTATTGTGGTCGTGCTGTTTTTAGGAAACTTCTGTGCAGTTTTTAACAATATTTATGTGGAGGTAAAATATCAGGATTTGAACATGTAAATTGTGCAGTATTTATTTTTTGAACCACTAACATTTTCATTGTTAATGGCACTGCTATACTATTTTCTCATAGAAATCTAGATGTGAAAGTAAGTGATACCATAGTTTCGAGTAAGTAATGCCACATATGCCTATATATATACGCTATACAAATTAAATTGGGTATTTAAAATCAATGTTTGTTATTAACAATTTCTCTGAATCATGTTGACAAAATACGTGGTATAATTTCATCTGATGTGATGATTTAAATCCACAATTAAATTTCAGGAAAATGAATGATGTGCACAAAAATAAGGTGACCAAAATTGATGACTCTGGTGATCGTAAGTTGTTTAATCACTTAGTGTATTATTGGGGATTTTTTAGTTTAAAAGGACAATGTCATCGAAAAGGGCCTCAAGGGGGTCAATTTAAAAAAAAAAATCACAAATGTAGATATAAATACTGGTGTGTAATAACAGTTAAAACAAGGTATATATAATTGGAAAAGAGTGTACATTTCTGAGATAAAAATCAATTATAATAAGGGTCGTGTTTGTTGGGCCCTTTTAATGTTTACATTTTTATGTCAGAACTGTAGTATTTTTGTATAACCATAGTTTACACACCATTTATTACCAAGCAGAATAGCGCAGATGGTTGAATCACCGTCTGCTGTCATTTCTTTGTATGACTCCTAAGTCGTGAGTTTGCTACGCTTTTCGGGTTTTAATTTTTTCCAACTTTTTTGCTTATTTATTTTTATCAAGCACCTTAGTGTGTATAAAATTATATATTATTTAATTTAAATGTCTTAGTAAAGCGCATTTTTATCATATATTATAATTTATAGTGCAATAGAATGCCAACTCTTTCATTGACATAGTCTCTTTAAACACTGCGGTTTGGTATATTCCATGTGCGCTCAGAAGTGAGCTATTCTGGTTTGTTGTTCTTTTCGTATCAGATAAACATCAATCTAAGTTAATATTTTGTTTAATAAACATCTCAAAACCTGCATGTCTACAGTTGTCCATGCAATGAATAGTTTAAAAAATACGTTTATTTGGTATTTTGCTATGAAACATGTATACATATTCAACGTAACTTAAGTCAAAATCTCTTTTTACTCAGCAGTAATATCAGTGTGAATGACTAGCCATACATTTTGCAAAAAAGTCACAATGAAATAATATCTGTTAATGTTTATATTTTTACAATGGATAAACATGACTTTAGTATTTCATGGTTTCAGTTGAAGTTGAGAATATGATGTATGTGCCAGCTGGTAATATTTCAAGACCTACACCAAGTGATGTCTACAGCACAGTCAACAAAACAAAACCAGCTGAAGCTTCAAAAGATGTATATGCAATGGTTGACAAAAAGGCAAAGGAAAAGAAAAAGAAAGGTATGTGTATGAATTTTTCTTTGCAAAAAATAACTAACATTAAATATTCTATTAGACCCACTTGCACCTTGTCACTTGGCTTCTTTGACCTTTGACTTTTCATTGTGACCTTGACCTTGGACCTAGGGACCTGGTTCTTTTGGGGGACTCACCATCTCAACATGCTTAACATTTTTGCCAAGTTATATTTCCCCCCCAGTGGATTGGATAGTTTTTATGCTCCCACCATCACACCATGAATGAAGGGGGAAAGGCAGATACTGTTAGCCCTCTCCACGTGTGTGTACGTGTGTTTGGAGCATAATCTTGTCCAGCATGGAAGGATTTTCAATTGAATTGGTAGAAATGTTAAGCATGATAAGACGGTGTGCCGTGCGCAAGAACTAGGTCCAATGTTAAGGTCACACTTAAAGGTCAATGGTCAGATGTCAGAACTTTAGCCATAGGTCCTGTCCGAAGCATAATTTGGTCCATCATGGAAGGATTTACAAATAAACTAATAGAAATGTTAAGCATGAGAAGGCAGAGTGTCGAGCGCAAGAACCAGTTCCCTAGGTCCAAAATCCCACTTAAGTTCAATGGTCAGATGTAAGAATTTCAGCCATAGGTCCTGTTTGGAGAAAAATATAGTCCAGCATGGAAGAATTTTCATACAACTTGGCAAAAATGTTAAGCATTTTAAGACAGTGTGTGACACCCTGAAAAGTAAAATGGCAAATATAAGAATTTCAGATATAGATCCTGTCCGGAGTATTAAGAATTTCAGATATAGATCCTGTCCGAAGTATAATTTTGTCCAGCATGTAAGGATTTTGAAATAACTTTATAGAAGTGTTAAACATGATGAGACGGTGTGTCGTGTGCAAGAACCAGGTCCCTACATCTATGGTAAAGGTCACTTGTGAAGGTCAAAGGTCAAAGCCATACTCCCTCTACAGAGTTTAATTTTGTCCACCATTGAAGGATTTTCAAATAAAAAGGCTGAAATGATAAGAATTATGAGGCTGCGTGTCGCATGCAAGAAAGATCCCTAGGTACAAGGTCAAGATCACTTTTAAAGGTCATATAGAAAAGTTTATATCCTCTGACCCTGTCTGAAGTATTATTTTGTCCGAAATTGAAAGATTTCTAAATATCTTGGCAGAAGTGTAAAACTTGGAGTAGACTGTTGTGTCACTCTAAATAACTGGCTCCTTAGGTCGGAAGTCAAGGCCGAATTTGAAGGTCAAATGTCAGTATAAGACTTAAATCCTCAGACACTGTCTGAAACATAATTTTGTCCAGCATTGAATGATTTTTAAATTACTTTGCAGAAGAGTTTAGCATTATGGATAGGTGTATTGCAAGCAATAATTATGTCCCTAGGTCCAAGGTCGAAGTCACACTCAAAGATTAAATATATGAATGAATATCTGAATGAGTATATCCAGAGCATAAATTTGTCTGGCATTGAAGGATTTTTTAATAGCTTGGCAAAAGTGATAATCTTTTTGAGGTGAATGCAGTAACTGTATCCAAAGTCAAGGTCACACTCAAAGGTCAAATATAAAAATGAAAACTACTGAGTTTGCACAGAGCATAATTTTGACCGGCATTGAAGCATTTAAAAATATTTTTGCAAAAGTGATAAGTATTATTGGATGGTGTGACACCTTTAAGAACCAGGTCCCTACATCTGAGGTCAAGGTTACTTTTGATGGTCCAAGGTCAAATCATTTTCTAGAGCCTAATATTTCTAGCATGCAGGGATTTTCAAACAAGTTTGCAAAAATGGTCACGAATATTTTGAGTTTGAGTGTTGCATGCAATCAAATGAATTGTGAGTTGTGAATTATATGAATTATTTCCCTTTATTGTGTCCAGGGCAAGAAAAAGGCACGACCCAACCCACCTGAAATCAGCTGCAATGATTAAACCCTCCTGCCCAAAATCAGTCTCATCGCTCAAGCCAAATTCCCCAACATCTGCAACATTACCGGAATCATGGCGGCAAGCAAATTGGCAGTATTGCTTGAGCTACCAAGCCTATCTCTCGACCTGCACCCCTCCCAACATTGGCCAATGTCTAAAAGCTACCTTAGCCATCTGATATATATGTATTTTTTCGATCTTGAACAATTTTAAGTTGATAACGAATGAACACCGTTTGAATCGGGTAATAGTATAATGGATCCGTCATGATTCGTGGGGGATTTATAATTATGCAGTAATGCATGATCATACATTTGCGATTCTTCCTTTTATAAACCTGAAACTATTAAAATTACATGTACTTCTCCTACTAAAATTGCAATTAACTGGTTTTTCCTACTTGAATAAAATTGTTTTGACCTAAGTACTTTGGTGGCAGTGTACATCAATTTTATAAGGTTGCATTTTTTGCTCCCGGGAGTTTGTCTGTCGTTCGTCATGTATCGTCAACAATTACCTTGTGAACACTCTAAAGGCCACATTTATTGCCCAATTTTCATGAAACTTACTCAGAACATTTGTCCCAATGGTATCTCGAACGAGTTAGAAATTGGGTCATGTGGGGTAAAAAAGCTAGGTCACTTGGTCAAATTGAAGACAAGAGGGCCATAATGGCCCAAAGCACGTAGGAAACTCACAAACATTGTGGCCCCAGACAGGGAGGGTGCGGGAGGGATTTTTCCCTCCCTACAGAATTTTTTTTTAATGCGGATGGATAACACTTGCGTTTATTTCTGCTAAAACTGGTTCAAAAATAGTATTTATTGAGATATCTTATATGACTAGCATGTAGCAACATTAAAAAAAAAAAAAACATCAGTGTAACAAGGATAGGTATCAAAGCACTAAACATTAAAATGATCTCTGTTCTGGTTTTGATGCCAAATGCTCATTTAGGAAATTCAAAATTTCTAGGTAGGTTTGGAATATCCATTTTAATAAACTTAATTTGGATTTAAGAAAGAAACAGTAAAATAGCGGCATGTTAATGTCAATAAATCATCCAGTGAATTCAATTACACATTTTAATTATTGAGAATTCAGTTTTTCTGGGAGTCCGTTAAAGAAACTAATGAATGCAAGTTTTCACGCCTTTTTCATGCCTTATTGTTTTGAAAAATAATGGGTAGCCATCTGTAGGTCAAAGGATAACTGGTATTTCCGTAATTACCTCGTGTTTCAATTAGAGTAAGAGCAGTCATCGAACAATTCCCTATGCATAACTGTGGTATCTTACCTTCTGTTTTAAATAGAATTAAAGCAATTATCTGTCGACTATCAAAAGCTTCCGGACACTTTGTGTACTGGTTTATTGATCAGGAACGTGGCCATATCTATTGCAGCCGCAGCCCCAATCAAATTGCAATGGCCCATTTTCTTAACAGCCCCAGACCATTGTGAAATCTTAATGATGATTTTCGAGAATATTTGTTTATGCTCCCAAAAATATTGGAGCAGCGCCCGCGGCTCCTGCTTCCCGTGCTCCTACGCGCCTGGGTACAGGATAGGATCAATTTAATCTCATATAATCTCATGGTAATAGACAAACTAAAGTACGAGTTTGGTAGTGGATGTGCGGTGTTTTTTCTAATGGTTCTTAAATAATTTTTCGCGATATTCTTACCTTACCCTTTTTCATTACGTCAGTGACAATTCTCGAAAATGCAGAAACAGTAGATTTTGATGTCTTTTTTGCAGACAGTTTTGGAGAACTAGTTGCAATGCCATAATTACGATGGGTGTGCTATAAGGTCAAGTTTTGCTTTTTCTTTTATAATTTTCTGTTCAATGATGATAAATGATGTTAACGCAGGTTCTGAAGATATCAATGTTGCATGTACAAACAACTGCATGCAAATTTTATCAATACATTTTTATGGTCATACACAAACTGTGTAAGTTTGGTCAACATTGAATATAAAATCATGTGTTCAGGCCAATAATTGATAACTTGTTGATGTTTTTTTCCAAATAAACGGGGCAATAACTCCGATGTTTCTGGTCTGATCATGCTTATATTAGATTTTTTGGATGAAAAATGAAGTCTCTATCCTGAATAATGTTCATTTTTAATAAATAAAGGGCATTTATTATGGTTTTTGAAACACGTTCTGGCCAATATTTGGCATCTGCTGAGATCTGATGGTCATACACAAACTTTGAAAGTTTGGTTAAGATTGGATGGAAAATGAAGTCTTTAAGTTGGAAAAAGGCATTTTTGCATGTTTTTGCATGAAAAAGGGGCAATAACTCTAGTGTTACTGGTGTTATCTGACCCAATAACAATCCCAGATAATCCTAGATGTTATTGTCATACACAAACTGTGCAAGTTTGGTTAAGATTGGATAAAAAGTTAAATCTCTTGCGTGAATACGAACCCAATTGTTGACGGCACACGGACGATGGCCGACGGCTGACAAATAATTCATGACGCAGGAGAGGTCCCCTATACCCATAGCTCACAAAGCATTTTCGTGCTCAGGTGAGCTGAAAAAGCTTGTTAACATTCTGGAAGTCACATTTTTTGCCCAATCAGCATGAAACTCGCTTAGTACATTTGTTCCTGTGATATCTCTGCCAAGTTCAAAAAAGGTTCTGCTCCTTTGTAAAAACATGGGGCAGTTCTCCTTATATGGCTGTAGAAAAAGCTTGTGAACACTCTAGAAGTCACATTTTTGACCCAATCAACATGAAACTTGCTTAGAACATTTGTTGTTATGATATTTCTGTTCAGTTTAAAAATGGTTCTGCTATGTTTAAATACACGGCAGTTTTGCTTATATGGCTACATAAAAAAATTGTATGAACACGCTAGAGACACCATTTATTGCCAAATCTTCATGAAAGTTGCCCACAACATTTGTTTCATGATAACTCAGACGAGTTCTAAACAGGTTGATGTTGTGTAAAAAACTAGGTCACCTGGCCAAATTGAAGAAAAAGCTTGTGAACACTCTAGAGGCCACATTTATAGCCCAATCATCATGAAACTTGCTCGGAACATTTGTCTCAATGATATCTTGGACGAGTTCAAAATTGGGTCATGTGGGGTCAAACACAAGGTCACCAGGCCAAATTGAAGAAAAAGCTTGTGATCACTCTAAAGGCCACATTTATATCCCAATCATCATGAAACTTGATCAGAACAGTTGTCCCAATGATATCTCGGAAGAGTTTAAAACTGGGTCACATGGGGTCAAAAATAAGGTCAGTAGAGAATTTGGACAAAAGCTTGTGAACACTCTAGAAGTCATGTTTTTGCCCAATCTTCTTGAAAATTGCTCAGAAGATTTGCTTCAATGATATCTCGGATGAGTTTGAAAGAGCGTCATGTGGGGTAAACAACTAGGTCACCAGGCCAGATTGAACAGAAAGCTTGTGAACTGTGTAAGGCCTCATTGATAGGCCAGTCATTACAAAATTGCTTCGAACATTTGTTCCAATGATATCTGGGCAAGTTCGACACCAGGTCACATGGGGTAAATAACTGGGTCACCAGGCCAAATTGAAAAAAAGCTTGTGAACACTCTAGAGGCCATATTTTTCGCCAAATCTGAATGAAACTTGCTCAAAACAGTTTAGTTTCCTAGCCCCTCAGTGACGTAGGGCCTTATTGCTCTCTTGTTAGCTCGACTTTGCGAAGAAAAAAAGTAGAGCTATTGTGTCCTCGCCCTTTCGTCTGCATCCGCGTCAGCCTTTGCATTAGTTAAGTTGTTTGGCTAAGATTTTATGACTCCAGCATCTTGATGTGGGAGGCATATAGTGATTGTCCTGTCTGTCCGTCCTTCCGTCAGTCTGTTCTTCGTCTGTGACAAGGTTAAGTAGATTTTACTGTTTGGTCCAGCACCAACACCACTTACTACAACACTTGGATACTTACAGTTGCTGCTTATGACCATTCCCTATCCACCTGTATCACCCAACCTCGCTTTGACCTTTATTTAATTTGAAATTAGAATAATTTAAATGGGCTGTTTCTTGGTTAACTTGATTTTACCATTTTGTCTAGCACCAACACCGCCTGCTACAACACTTAAATACTGACGCAGTTGTTGCTTATGACTTGACTACCACCCATATCACCCAACCTCACTTTGACCTTCACCTTGATCTAATTTGGACAAAGAAATGGGCTATCCGGCACCAACGGGGGGCATGTGTGTTTATCAAACACAGATTCTTGTTTGGTTAAGTTTTTTCTCAGAGTTCATTTCTCAGAAACTATCAGAGTTATCCATTTGAAACTTCCAATACTTGTTCACTATCAAAAAGGTACTCCATTTCAACAAGGCAGGTAACCCTGTGATTTGTATTTCCAGAGCTATATGCCCTTGTTTTTATTACAACTTAGCATATTTTGACAATTTTTTGGTGAATATAAAATTGCTCAATAACTATCAAAGACTTTAGATTGAAAATCAAGGTACTTGTTTATAGTACTTAAACATATTGAAGACAATAGAAGGTAACTCTTTAGAGGATTTTGCTTAAGTAATTGCCCTTTTTTCAACTTATAAATTTTGTTTTAGGTAAAGTTTCACAATATCTATAAGAGGTATTGACTTGAAACTCAAAGTACTTGATCACATTGATTAACTTATTGTGTAGACAAGAGGAGGTAACTATATGAAGGATTTTGGTGGAGTTATTGCCCTTTTTAAACTTAGTATATTTTGCTTTAGGTCGAATTTGTCAATATCTATAAGTGGTATTGAGTTGAACTTCAAAATACTTTATAACAGTGACAAGGTTATTCTATAAACAAACGCCTAGAGTATTATCAAAGTCGAGCGTACAGCACCTGTAGGCGGTGCTCTTGTTTATATATGGATTTAATTTTGAATAATTACAGTTTCCTTTAGGTTTACAGTGTTCTGATTGGCTGAAATGCATTATGTGACAGGCTTTTATTTTTTAATGAAACCGGTTGCCTCTATTAATATTCATGAGGGACTACTTTTTATTGTTGTTTACATGCAGTTCTGTCACAAAAAAACACACAAATAAAAATACATTTTAACAGATGTATTCACATGTATCCATTGAACTATTAAAAAAGAATTAATAATTAATTAATTAATAATAAAGTATAAACATGTAAAATGTATGTTGTTTGCTTCTTTTTGCCTGTTTAATGAGCATTATGCATTAAAGAAAGAAAGAACATAGAGAGAAAATTCAACACAAACATAAAAAAATTGGATAAAAATATGGAAATGTTTATAATTAAGTTTATATTTATCAAAAGAGGAAAAAAAAAAAATAACAAACACAAACATAAAAATTTTACAGATTAGGGCAAACAATGGTTTAGAAACAACAGGTTTCAGTCAACTATCAGACATCCAGTTGAACAAACATCTCACATTGTTTTGACAAGGAATCAACCGGAAAACCAAGCGAGCATGTTATGCAGTCATCTCATGGAGATTGCAAAAAAATACCACAAGAACACTTCGAAAAATGTGCGAGCTGCATAAAATTGTCATCATTGTAAAAATCCCTTTTTCAAGTACGCAAATGACTCGCCAGCTGCAAAGCTCAAAACACTCCTCAAAGTAGGCTCATGTAAGTCAGTTAAGCATAAGTCAAGGATGATTTGCACAAACTTTACCTGTTAATTTTCTGGAACATTTATCCATCCACATTGCACGACAGGGCGAAGCATATCTTTTACATCCAGTCTGTGGCAAATCTTTATAACACACTGTGGCTTATCACCCTCTGACGAATCATCATTAAACTGTGGAAAATCGTTATGTGTCAAATCATTATTGTGTTTAATCGTTACTAATTCTGTCACTCAGGGCCTGGAGTTTCAGCAGCAGCTGAAGCAAAAAAGTTTTAAAAAATGGAAGAATTGTCATTTACTAGTAGCTTTGACTAAAACAATTAAAATTTAACGTTCATAGTTTGTTTTGAATAAGATGCATACCAATTGACCTTTTCAATTTGTGTTGCACAGGTAATGAAAATAATAGGCATACTGAACAGTAGTTTGTGATTTGCGGTCGATGACACAATTCTATAGATTTGATATTTTGATCAGTACTAAAATAGTAAAAGTCATTTACCTTTTTCTCGTCTTGATTTTATATCCACACTGTAAGTTATGTTTTGCACAAATTGCAAAAAAATGTGGTGTTGAAATATTTGCTCAACACACGGTTTTCAAATGCATGCCATAATGGGTGTAAAACATTGACTAACATCCAGGGCCTAATGGGTCGTTTAAAGAAAGAAATAAAACATACATATTAAACATAGCGTTTCAGATGTAAAAATAAACATTAATTCAAATGTAAAAATAGACATTAATTATTTTATATTTTACGCCTGAAGTACTGTTCTAACCACACATGTATATTTGCGTTTACAAAATTTGAAAACAACTTTCGACTCGTGACTCGTTTAGCCTTCAGTCGTAAATCCAAATTGGAATGCATTTGGATATTTCTGTCTCGTGCTACATGTATATTATGGATACAAAGCACCTTGTTCAAAATTGTTCTTAAGATATATCAACCAAAACAAAGTAAATCAAAAGTAAATTTTATCACTAGAGCTACTGTTGTATTTAATATACTGCTGTATAGCGTCTGATGAATGCCATGTACACAATGCAAGGGGCTACGAATCATACTTCAAGTATACACACAATTGTAATTATAATTGTAATTATAAGAATCGAAACACTCTTTTCGGTGCTTCATGAATGTATAACGGTCAGTTTTTTAAAATCTTATTTGCACAAAGCTAAAGGCATTAAATAATGCATGAAAGTCACATTTATTTTAAAGCTTAGCTTTTTCCGCCTTTAATTTCTGTCATGACTGCTGGTTATCTCAAAAACATTTTATTTCATGAATTGCTTTTGGATGCACAAAAAAGACATCTATTTTTATCAGTTATACTACACTGGCTCATTAAAAGCCAAAAAAAAATCACCTTTGTTCTTAATGGACATACAATACTCCATTTAAAAAGCGTGTTTTGATACAAAAGCGTGCAAAAATGATGTCGCAATGCACAAGGTCATGGACGCCTCATAAAAACATGCGTGTACTGGTTACGTGCTCAATTACACAATTATTGTTGATGTAAAAAACAAGAAGCTAGAAATGTGTTTTAACATGTGGCTCCATATCACATTATTTGTTTAAATATTTTTAGCTCACCTGAGCACAATGGTAAACTTGTTGAAAACACTGAGGACAGGTTCCAGAACTCGGAAGTTCTGAATGCCATGAATGTTCTGGTACCCAAATATATCAGTGATTCGAATTGTGTTGCCAAGTTTGGAAACGAAGATTTAATGATTTTATTGAATCAGTTCAACAAACATCTTATCAGTTCAACAGAATGTATCCGTGAACAATGATTGTTCAAATGATGCCCTTGGAGTCAAAACTGGCCACGCCCCGGGGGTCACACGGTTTATATAGACTTGTATAGCAAAATGACTTTAAAAATCTTCTCTGAAACCGCTAGGCCTAGAGGTTTCATATTTGGTATGTAACATTGTATAGTGTGCCTCTACAAAGATTGTTCAAGTGATGCCCCTGGGGTCAAAAATGGCCACACCCTGTGGTTCACATGGTTTATATAGACTTAAATAGCAAAATGACTTTAAAAATCTTCTCCTCTGAAACTTCAAAGCCGAGAGGTTTTATATTTGGTATGTAACATTGTGTAGTGGTCCTCTACAAAGATTGTTTGAATGAGGTCCCATGGGTCAAAACAGACCACACCCCATTGGTCACATGGTTAATATAGACTTAAATAGCAAAATGACTTTAAAAATCTTCTCCTCTGAAACCGCAAGTCCTAGAGGTTTCATATATTTGTAACGTAACATTGCATAGTGGTCCTCTCCAACAATTGTTTAATTTTTCATACTTTTTTGCCTGGAGTATAACTCTTTGACTATAAGAGGTATTAACTTGAAACATCATAGGTGGATAGATCTAATTGAGGAGAAGTGCAGTGCACAAGAACCGTTACCCTGCACTTCATAATTCTGGAGTTATTGCTCGTTGTTAATTTTTCATTTTCAGGCAGAGTCAACTTTTGGTTTCAGCTCTCTAACTTTAGAACAAATTGAAATATTTTAATGACACTTCATCCATAGATACCTTATATCGAGACCAGGCTTGGGATTATATGAATATAGGGGGAAAATTCCTTGTCAATGCAACTCCTCTTACAGTTTCAAACAGACTTTCTTGAAACTTGTCTTCATTGTTGAGGGTAATGTGTGGTTGTGCATAAAGTTGGGATGTAAATTTGTCTCCCACATTTGGAAGTTATGTATATATTGCATTAGTTATTGTGTTTCTCAGATATTATTCACTTACTGGTTATCAATGTAAACATGCATGTACTAATATATATTCCACAAAGCTTTAGGTAATCTTTGACATAGATGGAATTGCTGACATGAACTAGTGTTTTCTGGCATGGCGGTATTTTCTAATAACTTAAAATACATGCAAGAACCAGGCCTTTTGTTTCGAGGTCAACGTCACACTAAGTAGTCAAGGTATTTGTTCAGAGCATAAAATTATACTCTTGGTCTGGCATTGCCTTCCTCTGACTAGCATTTGGTTTGGGGGCATATGTCACATCTTAAACTATTAGAGATATTAATTCACACTTCATAGGTGGATATATCTCATTAAGGAGAAGTGCTGTCCACAAGAATCGTTACTCTGCACTTCGTAATTCTGGAGATATACACCTTTGTTAAGTTTTTCTTACTTCATTTTTAGAATGGAATATATAGAGAAATTCTTTGTGAATGCAACTCCTTACAGTTTCCAATGGATTTTCTTGAAACTTGTCTTCATTGGGGAGGATAATCTGTAGTTGTGCCTGAAGCTGGGGATTTAAATGGTTCACCTCCATTTGCCCTTGGATTATTTCTCCGTTATGTAATATATAACAGGAACATTCCTTGTGAATGCAACTCCAGGTACAGTTTCTAACATATTTTCTTGAAACTTGCCTTCATTGAGGGTAATGTGCTGTTGTGTGTAAAGATGGAGTTTTGAAATTTTACTCCTTGATGAGGAAGTTATGGTCCTTTGATTATTTTTTCTCTATGCAATACTTAGGGAAAATTCCTTGTGAACATGACTCCTCCTACAGTATCCAACAGATGTTTTTGTGTCGCCTGAATAGGCGACATATACGTGTTACTTTTTTCGGTGGCGGCGTCGGCTGTGTCGGCAGCGGGGGCGTCCCCTTTCGCTTGTCCGGAGCATAACTCTTATACTATTCAAGATATCTACGTGAAACTTCATGGGTAGATATATCTCATTGAGGGCAAGTGCATTGCCCAAGAACCTTTACTCTGCATGTCATACTTTTTGAGTTATTGCCCTTTGTTTATTTTCATACTTAATTTTGTCCGGAGCATAATTCTAGGACTACGAAAGCTATCAACTTGAAACTTCATAGGTAGATAGATCTTATTGATGAGAAGTGCAGTGCACAAGGAACGTTACTCCGCATCACATACTTTTGGAGTTATTGCCCTTTGTTTTTTTTCATACTTAATTTTTGTCCGGAGCATAACTCTAAGACTGTGAAAGCTATCAGCTTGAAACTTCATAGGTAGATAGATTTCATTGAGGGGAAGTGCAGTGCACAAGAACTGTTACCCTGCACCTCATACTTTCAGAGTTATTGCCCTTTATAAATTGTCACTCTTATTTTTGTGTTGCATTTTTGGTTTTAATTAGTCTTTTCTTTGCAATTAGCCAGAGTGCAGTGCTTTTGAAGATTTCATTAAATCTGTTAAACAAAATTTGAGCATTAACCTAAAGTGCTTCTTCATTTGGATTCACGTAAGCTATCTGGCGTCAGGCGACACATCCAACTCACGGAGTTCTAGTTGAAATGTATAACTTTAAAAAACTGGCTGGCCTCCACATTCAAACATGCTATCATTCGGGGCCTAGTGTCACTCCTCTGACAAAGCTCTAGTTATTTTCTGTAATTTTTGGACTGTTTAGGTAGTTACTTATCATTTAATCATGTAACTTTTGGACTGACTTCTACATTTTAATTGGGATTTTGGAAACTCAAGTAATTATAGTACGTTATTTTTGAAGCTCATTTATTATTTCTTCTTAATTGAGAAATATTAATCACTATTTTTGTATTTTATGCTTAATTGAGAAATAATTTTACACTAGAGTGCAAGATCCTACTTGCTATTAATTGCTTGTAGGGTATATATAAGTAAGGGCTTGTTGAATAGGGAATCTTTTTAGAGTTTAAAAAAATATTAATGACTTCCCTTGCAACGCTCTCATTACACATTTTATCTCACCTGAGCTCTTCATGCTTGATGTGCTATAGGTATAGGGGGACTGTCATGTATCGTCCTTCGTCCGTAATATGTCAACAATTGGCAAATGGACACGATACAGACTTCACCTTCATTCAATCTTTACCAAACTTCCATAGTTCGTGTATGATCATAAAATCTTGGGTAGGTTTGATAATGAGCCAAATAACATAACATATGATCATGAAACTTGGTACACAGAATGGACTATGATTGCCCTCTGTCAGTTTAGTTCTGCAATAACTCAAAAAGTAATTCGAATTTCTGGTCAATGTTACTAAAATAGAAAAAACAACAACTTAATACTGCAGTGACAAATGGGAGTTGAAAATGAAACTTTTTACAATTACAGATAAACGGCGATTTGACTGTATTGCACAACTTGTAGGGGTTTTCACCAGTAGGGGACTCCTGTATTGCTTGCAATACTATCAAAGCCTTGTTATTTAGTTGGTACCTTCTAATTGCATGAGGTGCCATTTAAATAAATTGCAGGTACCAACTAACTTTCGAGCCTTTCTGCCATGGTGGTATAAATTATTATCTTACCTAGGTAAGATAATAATTTATACCACCATGGCAGAAAGGGTACTAGGTAAGATAATAATTTATACCACCATGGCAGAAAGGCTCGAAAGTTAGTTGGTACCTGCAATTTATTAATTCACAGAGGTTACACCTAAATCGCTTATTGATCAGCCAATAAGAAGACTGTAGAACCCAAACAATTTTATTTTAAAACACAACAATAGAAACAAGAGTGAATTGGTAATATAACTGTTATTTTAAAATGTAGTTGCAAACTATTTTCTTTTTAATACATAATAAGATATTAATTATTATCATGCGATATTTTGTATTTAATGAATACATTAATATGCTTCTTATTAAAGCCTTCAACTCAGTAAATCAGGCAATGCAGATATATAACTTACATTAAATGAAAAGTCTCTTCAAGATAAAATTGATTATGTGTACTGAAGACTTTGAAACGATGAAATCTCTCTTACTGTTAGCTCTGATCGGCGTCAATGCATTCTCTCACCAAATCACTCGATTCTTCATTGGTAGAAAGCGGTTTTATCACTGTCAATACTTCTTGATTTGTTTTTCCTGCCATGCCAGTTGTATTCCAGTGCTCGCAATACATGTTTAAAGCGTTCTGTATGGCGCATTTGTTAAATAGTCTGGACAGGTGTAATTCAGAGATCAGCACAAAACTTTATAACTGTTCGCTGCGCCGCGCGTACTTCCGACATTGCCGTTACAAAATCTCTATTTTTCTACCGATTGTTTTCATTTGTCTGTAAACTGTTCATTTTTGACGTCATCATATAGAAATTTTCTTAGATGACATCAAAAGATCAGCAGACAGCAACCACGCTATATATTTAGCGGAAACAACGTCAGATATTGAAAATACGCATCATTGATTAGAGTTCATGCAAATACATGTTAGGATATTCTGACGTGCACGGGGAAATGGCACCTCAATATCAATTATGTCAATTAAAGCAAAACTAGTGTTTAGATTTTATTGGAGACTTTCATATTTATGGAAATAATATTTTTGTAGAATATATATGTGAAAATATATGTCCTGACGCTAAAATTGTTATGTTTATAAAATTTGTCATGGACTTTTGGGACAGCCCTCGTATTATTGTGAACAGAACAGGTTATCGTAATGACTATAAATGCTGCATAGTAATACTTGTATATAAACAAATATATAATTTCTTAATAAGAAAAAACAGGTACCGACTTAATAATTCCCAAGTGCCTAATAAATAAATAAATTTTACCCACTAAATAATAAGTAGAAGTAGGTACCCACTAAATAATAAGCAGGTACGTACTTAATGATAAGTATGTACCTACTAAATAATGAGTAGGTACCTAATAAATAAAAACTAGGTACATACTAAGTGATAAGTAGGTACCTACTAAATGATTGCCAAAACTAAGTGCAGTTATAGGTAGAAATTATAATAATAATATGAGGAAGAATTTATATTCATACCATCACGGCAGAAAGTAAATAATTAGTAGGTACCTACTATTTATTTAGTTTGAACCCCCCATAATAAGTACCAACCAATTATTAAGTAGGTACCTACTTATTATTAGTAAGTACTTATTATTATTAGTAATTCATTAGAAGGTACCTACTTGATATGAGTTTAAACCCGGACTGTAAGCGATAGTTCTGCCTTCTCATTGCATGTCCATTATTTAATATATTGATATTTTTGCTTAGTTTGCAACTGAATGCTTTGTCTCATTAAGGCTCAAACAAATCAAGGCCATACCCCAAATCAAAACGCTGACAGCGTAGAAAGACTGTTGGCGACAAAAAAAACTTAAAGCATATGAATTATGAGTGCATTTTTGCTTAAAGGAAACATTTGTTTGAATGAAGTTCAATTTCCTACCTTTCAACTTAATAATGTGGCTTCTTATTCAATAGTTTACAACATCATAATGAAAACTAATTTGTAAGTAATAAAAAAAATATGTTGTTCGATCAAATTATCTTTTGCAAACAGAATAAACAAATGCCAGTTAACAAGTCAATCTGCAAGAGGCAGAATAACCGATGAAGCGTAGTAGTTAGGCGCACCAATTGTTAGTGTTTCTTAGCCAAAGATCTATAAATAAACATGTTTATTTATAGATCTTTGTTTGTAGGTTACTGAGTCAAAATAGATCATACGATGCAAGCTCTCGATTGTCGTACTGATTAAAATAAATAAATTGCAGTAATTTGTTGTCAAATTATTCAGAATGAGAATTGGTAACAAGAAAAAACACTTTCACTAAGAGTCAAAAATAACCGATGTAGCGCTTTAATTTGATGGCCTTATTCCCGGACACTCCGGTAAATATTTTGGTTACATTCAAGTAAATAGCAAAAGTAGGGGTGTCATTAGATTAAAGTGTTTTTTTTTCATAAATTGACCTTTTTACAATTTGTAATGGTAATAAATCATATGAAATACACATTATAATACATATTAGATACATTGTTTTGAATAATTAAAATGTCAGAAAACAGGTGTTAAATTTTGCTGTTTTGAAGAAGGACCCTTTCCGGATTCGATTTACTGACTAATACCCTGCACAAAAAAGAAGTAGTTTTCTGTGATACTTGTTTTGGAAATTACCCTCTCAAAAGACCGTTGGCTTCCACCAACAGTCTAGAAATGGACTTGAAATAATGAACTTCAGAAAAGTATTCTATGTTTATATATGTGTACATTCATGTAATGTAATCGAATGAGATTATGCCCCCCTTCGATAGAGTGCTGGTATATTGTTTTGCACCTGTCAGTCGGTCAGTGGGTCGGTCGGATGGTTGGTCTGTCCGTAGACCATTTCGTTTCTGCACAATATCTAGAGAACACTTTGACCTACGATCATTTAAGTTGGTATGCTGGTTACTTGGGAGGAAAGTAACAGGTCAAAGGTCAAGGTCACCGCTGCTAAAAATAGAAAATCAGTTTCCACTCAATAACTTGAGAACGCATCAAGATATTTTAATGAAACTTTAAACATAGATACCTTACATCGAGACCTCGCTTGGGATTGCATATGGGGTGGATGGGGTCAAGGTCACTGTTACTAAAAATAGAAAAACGGTCTCTGCTCAATAACTTGGGAATGCAACGAGATATTTTGATGAAACGTCATACATAGATACCATGAATCGAGACCTCGCTTGTGATTGCATTAAAAAAAAAAAAACTTAACAATTGCACATATTCACAACTTGGGTGCAAGTTGGGGGGCATACATGTTGTACAAACATCTCTTGTTATTGTTTATGTTATTTATCTTATTTGTATCTTTGTTGAAAATTAACAGTAATCTCACAGGATTGGTATAGATCCTTGAAAGTGCTTAAATTTGAAGCTGATCCTTTAAAAGTGCTTAAAAAGAAATTAGAGTGCTTATAAATGCTGATTTGCACAAAAGAAACTTAAAAATGTTTAAAGAATGTGTATTTTGGGCTTCAAAGGTGCTTATGAACATTTGAAAAAATATGATCACGATTTCTTTTGTGTGGATAAAATCAAACTTTAAATACGTGGTATTTGACTTGTAAGCACATTGTCTTAGGTATGATCAGACAAGGGTTTAGACATTACCTTACAAGGGAAGTAACTACTACAGCTTCCTGTATACTCCATTTTGTAATGCAGACAAAAATTTACTGCATATAAATCTGTTTACCAGCTAGCTTGGCAGACAGACTAAATACTCGATGGATCGTCAAAATGATCAATAAAAAACTAAAACAAAGTTCATTTTATGCAAAACTGCATTAGCGACTGTACAATTTTGTTTGAAAATTATAATGTAAAACCATCCATTAATTGTTGAGAATAACATATGTTCAGAAATGTGTATAAGAGAGAAATTTAAAACTAAATTACAGTGAAACCTGTACAAACCGAACCATGAGAAAACCAAACCCCTGTCAAAACCGAACGGCTGCGTCGGTCGCAATTTTTTTCCTTCTTATTTTATATATAAAAAACCCTTAATAAACCAAACCCTGTCAAAACCGAATACCGAACGATGTTATCGCAAATTTGATCTCATTCAACCTTAAAAAAAACTAAATAAACCGAACGGTGTATACTGTCAGGTGTCACATCGCGATACCGCAGAGGCGTGAACACGATAATTGGTGACACGATTACACATAAGGGGCATAATCGCCATGGTGATAACGGGGCAGTGGTGCAATTAGCAATCGGTGCATACGACAATAGTCAGATTGTGAAAAACATATAAGTCTGTCGTGTTTTATGTTGAAATTTACGTACAGTGCAAAATTTTAAATGCTTCACACCTGTGTAATTAATTCATATTTAAATATGCCAGTTGGCAAAAAATAATCTTGTAAGTTGTTACAAACTGTTAATACATGACTATAAAATCTCGAATGTTGAATACATAAACTCGTTTGATTGATACATGTACTTTGAGCGGCGTTTTATGCAAAAAAGTTGTTCTAGAATACATGCACGTGCTTGATTAGTGTGTTGTTTTATGTAAAAGAGAGACATTTTTGGCATGCAAATAATGAAAATAATAAACAATAATATAAGTGTAGACATTAACACTGTGTTGTCTTATTACATACTCGAATAAAGATAGAAAATAGTATGTACATTTTTAAGAAAAATGACCTTTTATAAAAAAACCTGGATAAACCGAACACCTCTGAAAACCGAATGATCGGCCCGGTCCCGACGCCGTTCGGTTTAGACTGGTTTCACTGTAATACAATGTATACACAGCGTCTAGATGATCGATTGATGATGTCCTTATTTTCTAATTCAAAACCGAATGTAGCCATTGCTGTAGGATAAATGGGTCTATATCGACAGAAAATATATATTTGCATTTTTGGATAAGAGAAACAGTTTTTGTCAATGTTAACGTTTATTTATGTTATATTATGTTAAATGATTTTTTGTTCGTGGGCAACGAAAGAGACATGAAAAAAAATATATAAATCAGACAGTCCTCCTTTAATACTTCCAGTATTAGTCAGTCGGCCATAAAAATGGTACGTTTGTTTGTAAATCCCTTTGTCAAATGTGTGACCTATGTTATTATTATTTCCTCTGCCATGTTTTGGGGTATTCATGTGATTATAGATGTAACAAGAGCTGTCAGAGGACAGCACGCTCAGTTATTTGAAGTGTTTCAGTTGGTACAATATTTGGATGGTGGAAGGGGCATACATCAAGTGGATAACTTATATAGTTTTGAAGTTACAAAACTTTTGAATATAAACTTTTACCAGAAAATCTATGTGAAAAAGGGGCATAACTCTGTCAAAATACAAAGGTTATGGGGAATGTTGCCCCTGACACTCCAAGTTTCAAGTGGATAACTTATGTAGTTTTGAAGTTACAAGACTTTTGAATAAAAACTTTAACCAAATTCAGACGATGACGCCGGGGGTAGTGGGAAAGTTCATCTATTCTTCGAATAGGCGAGCTAAAAATGATTCAATGGTTCGGTGGTGTTAAAAAACATAAAATATTAATTTTAATCAGAGTGTCCCGTAATCTTTTTGTAATAATTTCATTCAACAGTCAAATCAATTTTTTACATTGTACGACATTTCTGTATACTCTGAACACATTAGTATCATGCTGAAGTTGTCATTACGTAGCTTTCCATTAACTATCAATTCAGCTACACAAGACCCTGCTATGGTGATTTATGTATGTCAAATGAAAGAAAGGCAAAAAAACCCACAAAACAGTCACATTCTTATAGATGTACAAAAGTTTATAAAGGTTTATCATATGAAAATCTGCAAAGAGATAAAAACAATTCATTTGACAAACAATCCTGCAGTATGGTACAATTTGTTTTTTTGTTGTTGTTTTTTTGCCACGCCATTACAAGAGCATAAAAGATTGTCCTTAACATAAGGCCAGAGTTTTTTTAGTTTTAGATTTTTACGGGAATTTTTTCAAAACTGAGCACCAGGAGGAGGAAAAACAATAAAAATAAAATAGAAAAAAGTGAGCATCGGAAATAAAAATAAAAATAAAATGATTAAAAGTTATAAAAAATCAAGTTATTATGACTGCACCTAAATTGAAAAATATATTATTACAAGAAAGGTTAATCTAGAATTAGAAGTAAAGATATTTTTCCATTTTGTTAGAGGGTTTTATAACTGCTATTTGGATTTTCCAAGTTATATCTTTTTTGAAACAAATATCCCATCAATCTTAAATTTATAAACAATCTGGCCTAAATCAATGTAGAATGCATATTCTGCATTGTATTCTAGAACTTTTTTTTTTCATAATGTGCATGTAGTAGATCTACATTGTTGTGGATTCACATCGGTTTTAATCTGAAATTATAAGAAAAATATACAAGAACGCAATTGTTGTTGTTTTTTTCAAATTTGGAACGAACCGCACTAGAAGAAAACATGCATTCATACCCATTTTGTACCCATGGAAAAATATGAAAATATACGTATTTTAAACACAAATACTTTACATTCGTTGCATGAAACAACATGTACAATTATATAGTTTATGATTAGAACATATTTGTGTATAAAATGTTTTAAATGTGTTGCGTATTTGAATAAAAAAATTTCGCATTTCGGGTAACTGCTAAATCTTTCGTCCCATACTGCGTTCTGATATTATTTCATTATAATTTAGTCGAAAGAATGTAACTGTATGATTTTAATTAATTATTATTTTGTTCTGTATGTTTTTGATAGCAACTTTAAAATACACAGCGGTCGCGCAACTTTAAACTACACAGCGGCCGCAACCGCCTTTGCTGTTTTTATTGTCCCTAGCTAGACTGGTTTTCCCGGTTTTGCAATAAAATATATGCGCAGAACGCCAGAAAATAACGTAAATTTGTAAAGCAGTCTACTGTCGTGCAAGAATTACTACCAGGGTTAAAAAGTTTTCCGGTTTATGCCGGAATTCCGGTTTTTCAGGGAACCCATTAGTCATTTTCCCAATTCATGTAAATCCGATGAGATAATTGAGGGGGGGGAGGGGGGTACCCCTTCCTCTTACCCAGACAGCGTCTCATGCATATCTTTTGTATTCAATAAAAAAGTGAACATTGGTTCGATTGGTGTTTATTCTTTGTATGCGTTTCGGTTAAAAAGCGACTATTCCGGTAAAAATCCAGTGAAGCAGGTGCCCGGAAGAGTAGTCGTTCTTTGCATTGAAAATTAGTTGTAAAAACAAAAGGGGAGTAATCGTTTTGCGACATTCCCGATTCACTTTTGGTAAAGAAGCGAACAAAGAAATCGCTAGATTCTCCATGAAAATAAACAACAAAAATGAAGTTTCTTGATGCGGGAACGAACACGAAAGTGTTAGAATCTGATGTTAAGAATAAATGGAGATGGGAATGGCTGATTCTCATATAGATGTTATGTTAAAATGTAGTGAAAGACCTTTTTACCTTTTATTTATTAAATATAATTCACACAAAAATTTAACAAAATAGTTACAGACACAAGCATGTCACTTGAAAATTTATTGTGAAAAACTAATGTTTATCATTGTAGAATCATTATTTTTTCTGTGTTGGTGAAGATGTCTCAGTCTGTGTATTTGCTATGCATTCTTATATATGTCTACATGTAAAAATGTTGTAATTGTTTGTGTCTTAAAATATGGTTAACAAACCATGATGTGTTGTTGTTTAATTATTCCTAGGGTTGTTTTTAATGAATTGATTTTACAAGTTCCAGGAGCTTCCGGGGGCCTCTGGACCCCTGGCCAGGGCTTTGCCCTGGACCCACCGGGGGCCCTGCGGCCCCCAGCTTGAATTTTCAGGTTTTCAGATTTTTTCAACTTTTAACCCTGTACTACGAAATGACGTTGTCGTAAATAGGTTACACAATACCAATTTATTTTATAATTCGGGAAGCAGAGACGACCGGCGGAAAATAATTATTTTTTTTTAACGATTTTGAATTTTATTTTTATTAGGTTTTGCAATATTTAAGACCGGCACTCCCGATCATCGAAAAAATGTAAAAACTCTGGCCTAACTAGTTTGATTCAATGTTGTCTATTTGTATATTTGCCTATAATATGCATGTAAAATTAACCAAAAACATGTCACAACATATTTTCAGTAAGGTAACTGACATTTTGCAGTTCAAAGAAGTAAGGCATTGTGTAAAGCACAACAGGAAAATACCTTGACACTGAATATATTACCAGTAATAATAGATCAACCTCACATTTATATGAAAATGGCAAAATTAAAAAGTGCTTGAACTTGTAATTATTGTCCATGAAAAGTGCTTAAAAAGTGCTGAAATTGTATTTGAGAATCTTTGTATGAACCCTGTCTCAACATCAAATAATTTATTTTTTATTTGAAGATGTCTATGAAAATCCACCGTCGGGTTCAACCAAGAAGACGTATGACAATAAGGCTTTTGAAGAAAACCTGTATGAAAACAATGAGTCTGCGAGTAATCGAAAGGTAAGATGTACAGACATTCATACAAATAGACAGACAGATATTTCACAAATACCATTCAGCGAACTGCTTTATATAATGAAAAATTAATGCAAAAATTTAAACAGTTGTCCCTTAACTAATTTTTTACTTGTGTATGTGCCTAATTTTCAGTAGGATCTTTTCTTCATCTGATCTGTTTATATCTCCCACAAAACAAAGTTGTAATGGAGTGTACTGAAATCCGTTTGTCTATCCTAATAATGTCTGTCGGTCCGTCTGTCTGGATGTTATTTTTTGTCGAGAGCATAACTTCCAAACTCTTTAAGATATCAACTTCAAACTTCATACATAGATAGAGGGTTGTTAGGTGGAGTACAGTGCAGAAGATTTATAACTCCAGCTGCATTATTTACGTAGTTATTCACCTTTGTTCATAATCCTTGTCCATCCATTTTTTCAAAAATTACTGAAGGGACTGAACTCAAACTTCATACATGGATAGATATTTGTGAGGTGGAGTGCAGTACACAAGAATTATAACTCTAGCTGCATTTTTCACGAGGGGTATTCCCTTTGTCAATTTCTTTTCCCAGTTGAACTAATACATGTTTACACCTCAAAATTACATGTTACTTGTATCAATATCTTTGTGACAAAGCATCATGTGGCAGTTCTAATTTGTCATGTGGCAGTAAAATAGTGTATGCCCCCCCCCCCAATCACTGAAGGTAATTATTGCCATTCCAGTCTGTTTGTCTGTGTGTCCTTCGGTTATATTTCTAATGCACAGCCCATTTCAAAACCTGTGTAACTGTGATCATGAAATAACTTTCTGAAGTACTGGGAAGTACTGAAGGCAAACATACAACTAAGAAGTCATACTTAAATTTAGCATATAACAATTTTTATTCTAGTTGCAAGAACAAAAAATGTTTCAATTTAATTGAACTATGGTTTAAAGATAGTGTCATAAAGTAAGAAAAATGTTGGAGATTACAGATCGGATTTTGGAAATCTCCAATATACATTTAGAACTGTATATTGGTGATTCGAATATCCAATATACATGCCCAGAGGTAGGTTGGATATTCGGATTAAAACATACAGAATACCCATTAGTAGAGGAAGTCAAGCAGCAAACCATAGACAGCATAGGATTGACAAATTCACAAATGTCTTATGCCCGGGTCCACCGATGCCAACTGGCCAGTGTGTGCAACTAACTTGCTCGCGCAAATTATAAGCTTTTTCTCAAGAATTTTTATTTGGCAAGCCGAAAAATGTCTCAGTTTCGCAACCTGCAAGGAGCTTGGACATTTCGAATGGTATATTCGTATATCCATTCTTCAATAGCCCCCAAAATGTATATTCAAGATTCAAAATTGTATATTTGAAATCGTATATTTAGCGTACCAAATTCAATGTCTGATCTCTGCAATCGTCGGACTGATGTAAGGCTACCAAGGGATTGGGCTTGAGCTGACCTTTCAAATGGCACCTTATTCAGCCCTATCATAGCGGGGGTGGAGAAGATACGGGCCCGAGAAGTTCATCCCCAGATACACCGGCTGGCGTTGCTGGCAGAGTGTTCGAGTTGATGACAGTAGAATATTCTACAGTAGAATAATTTGGAGATTTAAAATTGATCCGTATCTCCGCCACCCGGGCTACAATCAGACTGAACATGGTGTTGTTTGAAAGTCAACAAAAGTCCGATCCCCAATGTTCACTTGGTAGCCTTAGAGCAGTCCAACAGAGAATCGTTCGTGGTTCAAACATTGAATTTGATAGCCTGAATATACGATTTTGAATAAACAATTTTGAATCTCCAATTTACTTTTTTGGGGATATTAGAGACTAAACAATTGAATTTACAATTCTGAATCTGAAGTCTACTTTGTTTGGATATTGGATTCAAATTTACAAATTTGAATTTTGAATCTACATTTTTTGGATATTGGAGATTTAAATATACCACTTTCGAACTCAAACACTGCCAGTAAATGCCGGCGGGTGTATGTGGGCATTTTTGCAAGCCATTGTTCCACATTTAAGAAAAAACAACTTTGAATCTACATTTTTTGGATATTGGAGATTGGACATTCGAGTTTACAATTCTGAATATCCAATCTACATTTTGTTCGGAGATTGGAGATTGGAAATAACAATTTTGAATCTTCAATCTACAACATTTTGGATATTGGAGTTTCGAATATTACTATGTTATTAACTGGAACAGCCAGGAAATGACGTCATTTTTGCAAGCCATTATAGTTTGCTCGTGTCCAGGCGGGGCAAAGAAGTTCTCGGGCTCGTATCTCCGCCGCCCAGACTAAGGAGGTGTCGTTTGAAAGGTCAGGGCAAGTCCGATCCCCAATATTTGCTTGGTAGCCTTAGATCAGCCCCATGGTTGCAGAGACATGGTCGTGGATTAGACATTTAATTTGTAACACTAAATATGCGATTTTGAATAAAAAAAATTTGAATCTCCAATATACATATTTTTTTGGAGAGTGGAGATTCGAATATTCCAGTCATTAACTCAAACACTCTGCCAGCAAATGCCGGCCAGTGTTACCGGGCCTTTTTGCAAGTCATTGCTTTTCTTGTGGCCGGGCCTTTTTGCAAGGTATTAGTTTGCTCGCGTCCAGGCCCGGGGAAGAACTTCTCGGACCTGTATCTCCACTGCCCGGGCTATTATCGGGCTAAACGAGGTGTCGTTTGCAAAGGTCAGCGCAAGTCCAATCCCCAATGTTCGCTTGGTAGCAGCAGATAAGTCCGACGATTGCAGAGACACTGCTTTGGATCAGACATTGAATTTTCTACCCAAAATATATGATTTCGATTATACAATTTTGAATCTACCAATATACATTTGGGGGACTTTTGTGTACAATGAAGATTCAAATGTCCAATATACATTTTTCAGGTACATTGGGGATTCGGAATTGCATGTCAATTTAATTGCTAGCAACTATGCTGTCTCCTGTTGGCTCTATAGGCTTGACTTCCAGTACTTATGAATATTGTGTATGTTATAATCCAAATATCGAATCAACCTCTGGGCATGTGTATTGGATATTCTAATCTCCAATATAGTGGCCTACATGTATATTGGATATTCAAATGTCCAATCTCCAATATTTTTCGAACTTTATGAAGCGTTAAAATATATGCAGATAACTAACCATCTTCAAACAGGTCATAAACTTCAGTTTTAGCTTAGTAAAACTGACTGTACTTGTACACAGTGCGAAGTACCATGAGTGCTTCACAAATCTGTAATAGATCTTATTATGCATTGTCCACAAATTTGTATATCGCACATTGAACTGTCTTAGTATGTGCGTACAAAACTTGTTGTTTGACATTTGTATTAAAAGTTTGCATACAATCAAAATTGTATAACATTGTGTGAGGTGAATGTGTGTATGCAGCTAATGTATTAAAGTATGTGCCATGCGAAACCCGAAGAATTCATGCTGTGGCGACGAACCTTCAATCAATATTCGCCAAGCGACTTCATGAAAGTTTGCGACGATTTGCAAACAATAGCGAGTAGTTCCACAGCAAGATATCACAACGAATATGTCATGAAACTCCGTCGCGAATTACGGCTGTTTTTTTGCTATATATGCATCTGCTGTTTCAAAATGGAGGGTTGATGGAGGGTTGTACAGTTTCACTGTCTTCATAGCATTCTATATTATGTAATCTATAGTTTACGTTTATGTAAAGATGTAAATTTTGTTTCTTTAATATTAAAGTTAATTAACATTATGTAATAAAACACTTTTATTTGATAGTATAAACAGTGAAAACTCATATTGGTGTCACAATGAATAATTATCTTATATAAATTAATAAAGAAATAATTAAGAATGTATCATATGGACAATACTTATACAAATTCATTAAAAATTACTAATCATGGATTGTTTATTCATTTTCTTCAAATATTCACCCCTTTTAATCATACGCCACAATCCACAAATTTGCTAAATTTGACGTTTACGTCACTTTTTATGCTCCCAAAGGGAACTTTGGGGGCATATAGTATTCGCATAGTCCATCTGTCTGTCCGTCTAACTTCATTATTATTGAAGGGATTGGAATGAAACTTGCAATAGAGGACAATGGGAGGAAGTGCAGAGCATAAAGGTCATAACTCTTTCTTTAATATTTACAGAGTTATTGACCTTTGTCTAATTTTATTGTGTGGAGTATAACTCCATTAGTATTGAAGGGATTCAAATAAAACTAAATACAGACCATATCAGCAAAGAAAGTCATGTGATCTTATCCAGGTAAACATTGCCCAAGGCAACTCTCACAGTGGGTTTATTTACAGTTGAAATACATAAGTCCAGTCTGTAGTTGTTATGATAACATGGTAGTTATGGTGTTTCATTGATTTGTGCTGCATGGTAAGGAATCTGGTTGTGAAGATGGTGTATCAACAAATCAGTGTACAAGTGTTTTAAAACAAAGGAAGGTAACAAAACAGTCTAAATTTTGGACTTCGTTTAAATATTCTGCCAGTTTTGGGAAAACAAAAGCTTTTTTCTGCCGCTTATGTTCAAGATACACATATCATTGCGAAACGACGCATACATATTGAAAGAATGAATTTGCATATTTTTGCCCAAAAAAATCCAATAAAAACTGTTCGTGTTGCAAACCAGATTTGGACTATGTGCTGCCTTCTTTCCAACATTTAACATTCAAGATCCAATTATTACTGCTGCATCGGAAGGACCAGATTAGTGTAATCAGTACCTTTCAGACATATACTGCAACATTTATGTAAAATTGTACAAAAATTTCAAGCATGTTGCGCCATACAACTTTATAAAATAAATTTGTTCCACATATAGTCCTGTGTTTGTAAATACCACAAAGTCGCAAAAATTCGCCCCAGCAAGTGCCCTTTATCCAGTTATCTGGAAATAATAATTAGTAATTGTTAATGTAACTGTCCATCAATGATTTCTAAGCAGAAGTCGTTATTATTTGCCGCTTCTGTCGGAGTCAGATTCCTGTACTTTAAGGGGTACGTTATAATTTGGTAATGTTTTGTAAAGTTTGTAATAATCATGACTTTTTCATGTTCGGATGCACCATGGTATCCACAGCACGGGTTGATTAATAAGCCGGTTTGAAATACCATGGCATTGTGCTTGAGTTCCATGTTCATTGTCTTGTTATACATTGTATGAGTCAGTGACATGAGAAATGGATTATAAACTAGTAAATGTTTTAGTTTCTTAAGTATGCCTCACTCAGTGCATTTTTTCGGTTCATAATGTCTCAAAACCTTGATGCTGTCTGTCTGTTTTGTCACACAGAAGTTGTGACAGGGCTTGATCAATAGATTAATTGCTTTCAATTTTCTGTTGGAAAATGTCAATAAAGTAAGAAAGTCCCTGCTGGAAATGTCCACGTTATTAACGTCTTATATTCTAATTTAGCTGTGGAATGGGGATTTCAGGAAAAATCAAAGATTCTTCTAATTATATGATGTCTGTGATGGTAAGTAGGTAAGCTGTCAATTCCGTGCTGTGATAGTCACTCAACTGGTAGCTCAGTAGTGTGCCAATAGGAATTTCACCAAATACAGTAAGGTGTAATTTACAGCTGATACCTGTCCCTTTGACAAATAATTGATTTGGATTTCTTCCACCAAGGACATCAGTGACTGCTTCAATATTTGGATTTCTTCCACCAAGGACATCAGTGACTGCTTCAATATCTTCTGTGGATGAGGATTTTCTATTTTCTATTCTAGCATCATATAAAAAGCACTGTACTGCTTCTCATTTCCGAAGTTGTCTGAAAGTTGTAGCCTCCTAAAAATCAACTTTATCATGATCAGGTTCAGGTTCGATTTTGTCCCCCTGGGTTTATGCCACACTTGCCCAACCCAGCTGTGTAGAGGAGGGCAATCAGATGGTTACACACACCACCAGACCTGTAAATATGAGTGAAGATGTTGTTTAAATATAATAATGCATTTAAATATATCATAAATATTTTTTCAGATTAATGTCTTAACTACTGTTCTATATACACTATTACACTAATATGTATAATATTAACATCATTTGGTATAAAAGCTATCAATGTTAAATAACTATTAATGTTATTACATACCACCCAATACTGCTGCATTGTCCACTGACGACTGCCCGTCTGACAAATTAATTTGTCTATTTGATATGGTCTATAATGATAGAAAAAAATGAGAGGAAGTGCAGAGCACAAGAACCACAACACTTCATTGATTTTGGAGTTATTGCCCTTTGTTTTATTTTCGTGTGCAAAGCATTAGTTTGCTTGTGCATACTTCCATTACTATTGAAGGGATACAAATAAATTTCATAAAATGAAAGAGGGCAATGAGAGGAAGTACAGAGTACAAGAACCATAACTCTGTCTTAAGTTTTTATGGAGTAATTGTCCTTTGTTTATTTTTTGTGCAGAGCATAACTCCATCAGTATTGAAGGGATTTTAAATGAAACCATATATATTGACAAGAATTGCAGAGTACAAGGACCATAACTCATTCCCAAATGTTGACAGAGTTTATAGTGCCCTTTGTTTCTAGCTCAACTGAGCACAACGTGCTCACGGTGAGCTTTTGTGATCGCCATTTGTTTGTCTTGCATTGTCAACATTTATATTGTTAACACTCTAGAGGCCACATTTATTTGCCAGTCTTTATGAAACTTTGTCAGAACATTTGTCACAATGATATATCAGCTGAGTTCGAATCTGGGTCATTTGGGGTAAAAAACTAGGTCAATAGTTCAAATTGAACAAAAAGCTTGTTAACACTCTAGAAGTCACATTTTTTGCCCAATCTTCATGAAACATGGTAAGATCATTTGTCTTACTGATATCTCAACCAAATTTGAAACTGAGTCATGTGGGGTAAAAAAATAGGTCACTAGGTCAAATTGAAGAAACACTCTAGAAGTCAAATTTTTTGCCCAGTATTCATGAAACCTTGTCAGAACATTTGTCCTAATGATTTCTCCTCCAAGTTCGAATCTGGGTCATGTAGGGTCAAAAAAACTAAGTAAGTAGGTCAAATTTATGAAAAAGCTTGTTAACACTCTAGAAGTCACATTTTTTGCCCAATCTTCATTAAACCTGGTCAGAACATTTGTCCAAATGATATCTCAACCGAGTTCAAATCTGGATCATGTGATTCAACAACAAGGTCAATAGGTCAAATTGAAGAAAAAGCTTGTTAACACTCTAGAAGTCACATTTTTTGCCCAATCTTCATGACACTTGGTCGGAATGTATGTCTTAATGATATCTCTGCCAAGTTCAACTCTGGGCCAGATGGGATTAAAAAAACTAGGTCACTAGTTTAAATCGAAGAAAAGCTTGTTAACACTTAGAAGTCATATTTTTGCCCAATCTTCATGAAACTTGGTCAGAATATTTGTCAGGTATCTCTGTCGAGTTTGAATCTGGGTCATTTGGGGTTAAAAACTAGGTCAATAGGTCAAATTGAAGAAAAAACTTGTTAAAACTCTAGAAATCAAATTTTTTTGCCCAATCTTTATGAAACTTGGTCAGAACATTTGTCTTAGTGATATCTGGGCCAAGTTCGAAACTGGGTCATGTGTGGTCAAAAACTATGTCACAAGCTCAAATTGAAGAGAAAGCTTTTTAATACTTGAAGTCACTTTTTTGTCCCATTAACATGAAACTTGCTCAGAACATTTGTTCTGATGATATCTCTGCCGAGTTCGAAAATGGTTCCACTCCATTGAAAAACATGGCTGTCAGGGTGCTGGGCAATTTCACTTATGTGGTATAGAAAAAGCTTGTTAACACTCTAGAAGTCACAGTTTTTACCCAATCAACATGAATCTTGCTAATAACCTTTGTTCTTATGATATCTAGGCTGAGTTCGATAATGGTTCCACTCTGCTGAAAAACATGGCTGTCATGGGGCAGGGCAGTTTTCCTTATATTGATATAATGAAAACTTTAATAAGCTTGTGAACACTCTAAAGGCCACATTTTTTGCCCGATCTTCATGAAACTTGCCCATATCCTTTGTTCCAATGATATCTTAGTGGAGTTCGAAAATGGCTTTTGTGTGGTCAAAAACTAGGTCACTAGGTCAAATGGAAAAAAAAAGTGATTACACTAGTTTTGCCTAATCTTCTTGAAAATTGCTCTGAACATCTGTTTCAATAATATCTTGGGACAACTTTGAAACTGGGTCATGGGGGGGAAGTAAAAAAACTAGGTCACTATGGCAAAATTGAACAAAATGTTTTATAACATTATTGAGGTCACATTTATAGGCCAATTATCACGAAACTTGCTCAAAACAGTTTAATTCCTTAGCCTCTCATGTGAGCCACCTAGGGCCTTTAGTATACCGTAGTATTGAAAGAATTTAAAATCACAACAAATATATTGATAGATGAAATTTAGAGGAAGAGCAGAGTACAAGGACCATGACTCTTTCTTCAATATTTATGGAGTTATTGCTCTTCAGTTAATTTCTTTTGTGCAATGCATAACTCCATTAGTATTGAAGTGATTTAAAAATAAAACGTCATCTATTGATAGAGGATGTTGAGAGGAAGTGCAGAGAACAAGGACATAACTCTTTTTGTAGGAAGCCTCATTTTTGCCAACATGTAACTTACGTTGTGTTGCCTTTCTCAGACAAGCATATGCTTTGGGGGCATTTGTCACATCCTATGACAAGCCTTGTTTAATTACTGTTTTTGTCTGTTAAAAAGTATGTAATAAAAAGGCTTCCTGTTTTGCTAATTCATATATTTATAAACTTTGAAACAACAGCATTCATCTGTACTATGTAGACATGATACACTATTACCCATTGAACTCTTATTATTAATATACTAGAATAAGAAGTAATATATAACATTTGAGCACTGTTTCTTTTTGTATTGTTATCTACACCAAAAAGTGTCACATTTTGATTTGAAGGATTATGTAAATAACAGAGCTCCAGATAAGACGCGTATTCTCTTATTTATGCATTGAATAAAAAAAAAACACATTGAAAATCTGCCCTGTGCGTAAGGTTACGCATTGCAAATCTCGGTACATATTTTTAATCGCTTGAATTGAGAAACCGGTTTTACCAATTATCCAGTTCAGCTAATGGTGAAGGTTAGCTTTTGAATCGATTAAAAGTGAATCAAGCGAATCTTTCTACTCAAAATGGTTTTGCATTGGGTATGTGGGTCGAAAACGGAACGTTTTAAGCTCAATCAGCCAGTTCCAGTAGGCAGTATCGTAAAAATGTTTATCAGAATGAGTCTTATGATACTTTTCCTATTTGCCACAGCAGTTGAAAAATCGGACAAGAAACACAAGCATCATGTGAGTGCAAAATTGTCTAAAAATTGCTGTAATCGTGGCAGAAACTTAGCTAATTGTCAAGCAAGAAGGACCAGAAATCAGGTTACACAATTAAAAAACATTTAATTAGGATTTGCAATGAAAAAAAAGTACAAAGTATGTGGGAAAATTACTACTACTTTGCCAAGTAAATGTTAATTTTTGATAGACATACAGATTATTGTCTACATTCAATTTATTCCATTTGTCAATATTAATGTCTTCATACATAACAAGCACATAAAATACTCTTTTGATCTTGTATAAAAAATTAAAATAAATACCCTTTAAAACTGACGGACTGGGGGTAAAATACCCTTTAACCAAAAAATAAGGCAGTAAAATGCCCTTAAGGCTAAAACCTTATCTGGAGCTCTGTAAATAATATATTGCAGAGTATTGCATTAAATAACCATTCGGCATTGTTTTTATCCGAAATATTCATATACCGATAAGTGACAATACATGTGATGTGTAAAGGTTGTTTTTTTTATTAATTTAATTACTTCCTTTTCACGATTCGTTGCGGGACAAAATCATTCGCAATGAAAGTTCGAGAACATGCGCAATATTTTGTTGCAAGGATTAGCAAATATTCGTGACATCACGAGCTATTGCTCTGCGCTTTGCGATAAAATCTGTAGCATATCGCGAACTTTGTGGGTTTCGCGTGGCACATATTGTACTCCCGGAGAATTGCTATTCCCTAAAATTAATTCAGAAACATCACACTAATGGTATACAGCAAAACTATTAATATAATAATGTCATTAAATGTTGTTTTCTGTATATTTAGAATGTAAGTCCAGATGGTCTGGTATATGCTGACCTTGATTTCCCAAATCAACCAAAGGGCCAGAAACGATTGGTTATTCATGGACTGGATGACAGGACAGAATACGCAGAAGTGGATCTGACACGGAAAGCCGATCCTTTACCTGACAGTGATTCGGAAGATAAAAAAAATGACAAAAAGCCTACCACTTAATTCTATTTTGCTTACTTATGAAACATATTGAGCCTAAGTAGGTTTCATGCTTCCAATTGTTTACACACATACAATGCCAATATGTATATGTACTTTAGCAATTTAGCTCACATATTTTTACTATGTTTAACAGGTTTGTCAGCACACTTGAAAAGTCAGCAAAATATGATTTTGTTTCAACGTCAATGAATTGTCAGAGAATTTCGAAAAAAGTCAGTGAAAAATGAAATTCCAAAAAAGTCAGTGAAAAGTTGGGGAAGATAATTATGTCTGAAGGTGAAAACGTAAGTTATACAAATGTTTAGGTTATGGCTGTTGGTTTTGGTCTGTGAAAGACTGGATTTTGATCGGGAAAAGTCAGGGAATTTTTTTACTCTAGGTGCTGGCAACCTTGTTTAAGATATCAATTGTTAGCTTACCTGAGCACTAAGTGCTCTGTTACTAGAAGCGCATGGTTAGCTATTGTTGTAGGTGAACTCTCCTGCGTAGTCCGACGTGCAAATGCCATCAACACTTTGACCATTATCGCGATAAAGACTTCATTTTTAGCTTACCTGAGCATTTTGTGCTGGGTGAGTTATTTGTTCAGGGGAACCGTTCTGCTTCGTCCCTTATGTGTCACTAATTGGGGGCGTAGACGCTATTGAGACTTCACTATACATTTATTTTTACCAAACTTGCACAGTTTGTGTACGGTCATAAGACCTTGATGAAGTTCGATAATGGGTCAGATCGTACCAGGAACGCCAGAGTTATTGTCCCTTTTATGAGAAAAACAGCAAAAGGACTTTGTGCAACACACAGACCACATTTGTCATGGGAACTTAATAAAAAATGCACACTGTGTGTATGACCAAAATATTTAAAAACATCCAAAAATGGCCTAGATTGGGGTACAAACACTAGAGTTATTACCCCTTGTTTGTAAAAATAAAGGACAATGTGGTGGATAGCGACTTGATTCTTTGTCTAAATTGTGACCAAAATTGTTTGTGTATCACCATAAGGTCACAATCACTGTGTAATATGGGCTAGATTGGACCAGAAATACCAGAGTTATTGCCCCTTTCATTCTCCATAATGAATTAACTTTTCATTCCTTGTTGACTAAACTTGCACACTCTGTGTACGATCGTAAGATCATATCCGGGTGCAATGATGGGCCAGATAGAAACAGGAATACTTAAGTTATTTCCCCTTTTTATTTATTTGCAAAAAATGTACTTTGTGTAATATAAAAACATCATTTTTCATCTAATCTCGACATCTTTAGGTGTTGTCACAGCTTGTGAATAGCCATACAATTGCACAATACACCAAGGAATTGTCCAGATTTTGGGTCCTAGTTTGTGGAAAAAGAAGCAAAAACTGGACTGTGGTCAGGTTAGAGACTTCATTTTACACTGGGGATCACAACAACTACCATTTCAGTAACTGCTTAATTGGTTTTAGTATTTGAGTTGCTAAACTGGTGAGCATTCATAAGACCTAACAACACAATTAAAATGCAAATACGTGTACATCCAATATGATGATTTGTTTGATTAACTAGTCCTAATCGATGATAAACGTAACACTGACAGGTGTCTTTATTGCTGTCATATGTGATTGTTTTACTTATTTTTCTTTCAAAATAAGGAACAAAAGACCTTATATGGAATCCAACTTTATATTTAAATCTCAAGTTAATTTAGCGATCGGATGAATATCTGTGTTATGTTAGTGTGATTGAGCATGGTTGACATATCAATTGCTTGAGCCTTGTTCCTTAAAGTTTGGACTGTACAAGGTTTGTCCAAAAAATAGGCGTAATAGTAAAATATTTTTAAAACACTTTTATGTCGGGAAAATATTTACTAAGTATTGTATTAAGTAAGTTTATTTTTATTATTCCTGGAAGAATTATAACATCTGCGCTTTTATAAAAAAATACTATAGTGATTTTATGATGTACAATTAGCGTACCCCATAGCAAGTCAAATATTGCGCATGAATTTGCCGTCTGGTCCACCTACCTAACTGTATAACTTCCTTGATCAGAACTTGTTATGCACGAAAATTGCACGAAAATATAACGTATTGTACGTCATTGTGTTTACATCTTGATGTCATACGTGAGTGCCTAAGTTTTTCACCCATGTTTTCTAAACAACCTACGAATAGCGGACAATCATACAACTCTGTGTGACATTAAAAAAATCACAGCAAGAGACAGCATAAATGCTAACTTGCATTTTGTGTGTGTTTAATCATTTAAGCTCGCTTGAGCACAAAGTTCTTATTTGTACAAATGTAGTTAAATGACCTTTATGTAACGTATTTTAGTGGTAAATCGTGAAGCAATAAACAACAACAAAATCATTGTGCATAACTAGCTATTTAAAAACACTCTGCTAAGATAACAAAGTTTGTTATGGAAATCATTACTTATTATCATTTGTTATATGTTATTTTATATAGAGTTTTAGTTGTTAATGTAAATACATTTTAATGACATTGTGGCATACATTTCCAACATTTGTTCAAACTTTTCATCTTCAGTACTCGGATGAGCCCTTTGGCGATCATAATTATCTTGTTTTGTATGTAATTTTATTCAGACAGATAGTTGTACCGTATATATTTATTGTTTAACTGCTATTGTGTTAACATTTTAGCTCACCTGAACACAACATGCTCATGGTGAGCTTTTGTGATTGCCTTTTGTGCATCATGCATTGTCCGTCAACATTGTCATAAAAAAACATCTCCTAAACCACTGGGCAGATTTTTACCAAACTTCACTGGCATAATCCTTGGGTGACCCTTTTTTTCAAAAATTTTCAAATCGTTCCGGTCACCATCTCCTCTGAAACCACAAGGCTCAAAGGTTTCATATTTGGTATATAACATCGTATAGTGGTCCTCTACAAAGATTGTTCAAATTATGCCTTTGGGTAAAAAGTGGCTATACCCTGGGGGTCACATGGTTTATATAGATTTTAATAGCAAAATGACTTTAAAAATCTCCTCTGAAACTGCTAGGCTCGGAGGTTTTGTATTTGATATGTAACATGGTACAGTGGTCCTCTACAAAGATTGTTCAAATTATGCCCCTGGGGTCAAAACTGGCCACACCCCATGCGTCACATGGTTTGTATAAACTTAAATAGCAAAAGGACTTTTAAAATCTTCATCCCTGAAACTGCAAGGCCCAGTGGTTTGGTATTTGGTATGTAACATTGTAAAGTGGTTCTCTACAAAGATCATTCAAATAATGCCCCTGGGGTCAAAACTGGCCACACCCCAGATGTCACAAGGTTTATATAGACTTAAATAGCAAAATGACTTTAAAATCTCATCTGAAATCTATTCGGTATGTAACATCATTACCCACATGGTATAGTGGTCCTCTACAAAGTGTGTTCAAATTATGCCCCTGGGGTCAAAACTGGCCATGCCCCAGGCATCATATGGTTTATATAGACTTGAATAGCAAAATGACTTTAAAATTCTTCTCTTAAATTGCAAGGCCCAGATGTTTAATATTTGGTATGTAACATTCTGTTGTGGTCCTGTACAAAGATTGTTAAAATAATGCCTCGGGGATAAAAAGAAGCTATGCCCCCAGGGTCAAACGGTTTTAATAAACTTGTATGGCAAGTTGATTTTCACAGTCTTCTCCGCTGAAAAGGCAAGGCCCAGAGGTTTAATATTTGGCATGTGACATGGTATAGTGGTCCTCTATAAAGATTTCCAAATTCTGCCCCTGGGGTCAAACGGTTTTAATAAACTTGTATGGCAAGTAGATTTTCACATTCTTCTCCTCTGAAAATGCAATGAAAATGACTTGAATAGCAAAATGGTAGCAGATCTTCATACTAAGGTGAGCGCTATAAGGCCATCGGGTCTACTTGTATAATTAATGGGAACAAGTATATTTTCTTAATCTTTTGATATTAAATACTTTAATTTATGTTTTATACTTTTATAATTATACCCACTTATATTCAAATGAGTGCCTTATTGAGATATCTGCGATTTCTATAGTCTTTACAACAGAATGTGTCAAATGCTACACTGTCAAAATATTTGGTCAAATACAGTCACGGCGTAATTTAATAAAAACGAGAAGATTGTAAATGAAATTGCACTCCATATTTTATTGTAAAGAAAATATTTGCTTATCCATTATTGCAATACTTTCCAATATATTCGTGCAGCTCTACAAACCATATAAACAAAACAGACATAAATGTATCATAGTTTTGTGAGTTGTCATTTAAATCACAATCTAGTCCAATTAGTGAACATTCCCGTAATGCACACATCTTACGCGTATGTTTGTCCTCCATAATTCCAACGATCTTAATGAATGCTAATTACGGAAAAAAGGAGTATGATGACATTTATAGCGGCACTGACTAAAACGCAGACGCTAAACGCATACGTTATAAATACAGAAGGAAACGCGTACGATATAAACAAAGAAGGAAAACGTAGACGGGATTCGAGTTTCAAACAATAGATTTTAATTGTTGTTAAAACGTCGTGCAGTTGTCAAACATCTGTATATGTAACATTAATATAGATAAAATATTCTATATATTGTGTTTATTACCGATAATTATGACTTAGGAGACACTTGTAGCATTTTAACGTTGAGCGATGTTTATTCTTAGTTAACATGTCGCTGGGTTAAATGCTTGTTTAGTTCTGTGTAAATAACTTATATTTCTAAAATAACACATGTATTTCTGTAAATATACCTTTATTTTATAAAACAACATTTTGTAAAAGTAGTTGCTATCTTTTTGTCATAAAGTTAGATATTTAATGATAATTATCACGTTGACGAAAGTAGTATTGAATTATGATCTATAATAATAGCTGACCTTTAACGTTGGAACATTAAAAATAGGGTCTCACTAAAACGCATGCGAGAAAACGCATACGATATAGATAACGTTGGAAAACGCATACAATATAAACAAAGAAGGAAAATGCAGACGGCGTTCGGAATGCGTTTATATGGTGTTTAATGCACTGTACATGTGTTTGTTATGTTTGTAAACGCTCAAACTTAAATATTAATCAATTTAATAGTGATATTTTATTTAAAATTAATTGTATATGGTGTTTAATGCAAAAATTGTGAGTTTTGTATTTATAAACGAATATATCGGTGGTAAAATGATATTTACCGTTGTTGATAGTAATATGTTTATTAATTATAACTATTTAAGGATTTATGTTGGCATTAACGTTTTTACTATAAATGTTTTTTACAAAAAACACTGACAAAAAGTGTACAACAGCATAGGAAAACGAAGTCAGAAATATCAAAGACGAAAATAAGGCACCGACTATATTCGGAATTAGTGTGTATTTGTAATAAGCGCGTTTTAGATGCGGCCTGCCTTTGTCCGTAGATCAACTTAATGCTTAATGGGATAAATGAACAACAAGAACAAATTGTCTTTAACAAATATAAAACATTACCTAATCTCTCAATCATTTGCAATCCGATCCTTGTTCTAATTCCAAACGAAAGCATATATGTCTGTATCTGCACAATAAATTACCTTTAGAAACATTTTACACAGCCAAACAAAATACAAACACAAAATAACGAGCATATCAAAAGACACGATCTAGATGTCAACAGTTATGGTCTTAATCTTTCATTATTTCTACTTCATCCCGCAGGTGTCAACAGTTAATGTTACTTTATACACAGTAAGCAATACTATCACTATGACATTTTCACACATACTAGTAATAAGTAGCCATATTTCATATCGTCTGCGTTGTTCTAGTATGTTCATATCTTAGCGTGTATTACTTTTATCATAGCGGTTTTTTTTCCATATTATTTTCATATTTATTTTCCTACCGTTTTTATATCGTCTACGTTTTCCAACTAATTTCATATCGTAATCATATTCCTAAAATATTCATTGGTTCTGGTTTTTTCCTGCTATTTCCAATCGGATGCGTTTTTCTACTATATTTGCATCGCGTCTGCGTTTTCCTACTATTTTCATGTCGTATGCGTTTTTCTACTGTTTATATATCGTCTGCGGCTTTCTACAGTTTTCATTTTAACAGTCTGCGTTTTACTATTATTTATATATCGTCTGCATTTTCCTACAAAATTCATACCGTCTGCGTTTTCCAAGTATTCATATATTGTTTGCATGTTCCGACTATTTTCATAGAATCTTCCTACTATTTCTATATCGTAAGCGTTTGTTTCATGTTTGTATAGTGTCTGCGTTTTCCAACTCTTTCATATTGTATGCGTTTTCCAACTTTTTTCATGTCGTATGCGTTTTTTTTCTGTGTAAATATCGTCTGCGTTTCCCTACAATTTTCATTACGTCTGCAACTCAAACTCAACCCAAATATATTGTATATATAACCCTCCGGCCCAAAATACAGCATATATACCAAAAATATGACAACCACCTTGCAATTTTTTATATGAACAGGACATATTCGTAGTTTCGATACAATAAGCAATGAGAGCACGTACATGTATACATCTTTACATTTTTTAAACAACGTTACTTTTCAACTTCATTCATTAATTTAGAATATAAAACGCCATTAGTTTGATAGATTCAACATTCTCAGTTTTCATCGAATTGATAAACAACATTTGATTTCTCTGACCACTGTACCAATTAAACAAAGGTTCATTCTAATTTCGCTATAAAGCGGACATGCGAAGAAAGCATGGAACTCATTCCCTACTATTTCATAGCGTCTGCATTTTCCCAGCATTTCTTTATCGTATGAGTTTTTCTACTGTTTAAATATTGTCTGCATTTCCTACAATTTTCTTTTTTTTTACCTGGAAAAGCGGTTTTCGCTGTTGAAATCGTAACACATTCAAATAATGCAAATAATCGCATTATTGCCGTGAAACGTAAGAAATCCAATAAAACCACACAGTTACATGATGATTTTATGTAAAAAATGCCCCTTTAATGCCGGTCCCTGTTGTTTTGTTTAGGTTACAATATACTCATTTCAATTCCAAGAAATTTAATGTAAAAGAATTAACTTTAACAAAAATGAACGCAACATTTTGCACATAGGGACTCTCATAACAATACCTTTTCTTAAAAGAGTATTCTGAGCTGAATTGATTTTAACAATAAAAAGGTATGTCATGGTACATGTAAGGAAGAAGACGACACTAAACAAAGTTGAACGTTGTATCACCATCTTTTACCGGTACCCTCTATTTGAATGTAACGCGCCTTCGCGCAGTGTTGTACTGTAGTCTCCAATCTTTACACATATCAGTGATTTGTTAGTGTGCTTACCAATGCTTACCCTACCAAAATGTCAACAAAAGAGTTTCATAGCAAGTTTCTAAACCTAATATGTCTTCGAGTTTAGCTAGTTATTTATTTAGAGACTACACATCCTCCACTGCTTATTGCATTAGTGTGTTGTGACCTATAATTTTAAACTTCATACCGTCAACGTTTCGCTAGCATTTCCATATTTGTTTGCGTTTTCCGACTACTTTCATATCGTATGCGTTTTCCTAATATTTTCATAGCGCGTTAATTATCCTAATTATTTCATATCGTATACGTTTTTCTACTACATGTAGTTCGATAATGTCTGCGTTTTTGTATTTTGTTCATATCGTCCGCGTTATTCTACTAGTTTACTGCGTATTTCTGCTATTTTCTTTGCGGGTGCTTTTTCTGTTTATTTTCATATCCTATGCATTTTCCTGTTACATATCATATGTGTTTTCATACCATACCGTGTGACCGAGTGGTAATCGTTACTGCTGCGGTGGTTGTCTATCTGATCCCCAAAATATACAAAAAGTATATAGTTTACAGCCACGATATAGCAATGAAAGGTCATGTTAAGAAAACAGCAACAACGATAATAACAACATCAGCAACAACAACAACAGCATCTTAATCATACAGTACTGTACAAAGCAAACGCTCAGACAAAATTCTTATATGTGTTCAAGGACATGTTCACAGATTAACAAATGGACAATTTTCCAACTTGTTGTCACATATTCCACAAATAAAAGAATATTTTATACCTATAACAGAAATAACACTACAGACACATTAATATATTGTGAATATTGTTTCATTAATGAGTATAATCATCAGTTGAAAGTTACAAATTTATAAAGCGTTTTAACGCTAAAAATATGCAACCAGTAAATATAAGGCGTGTCGTGGGAAAACCGGTCTTAATGCATGTGCGTAAAGTGTCGTCCCAGATTAGCCTGTGCACTCCGCACAGGCTAATCCAGGACGGCACTTTCCGCCTACAGTGGATTTATGTTTTGAAGACTCTTCATAGAAACAGAAAATACCATAAAAGCGGAAAGTGTCGTCCTGGATCAGCCTGTGAGGACTGCGTGCACATGCATTAAGACCGGTTTTTTCTCGACACGCCCCATATAAAAAACGGAATGGTCAAGTGGTTAAGGTGTTAGCCTTTAGTTCGAAGGTACGAGATTCAAAAGGAGTAACTTTTTTATCAAAAAAAAATAAAAATATTTTTCTTGTAAAACATGAGTTCCGATGGTTAAATCTGCCATCTTGAGACTTAATGGCATACTCACAAGTACAAAAACATTTATGAACAAGTCTTTTTTAAATCATATACAATAAATATGCATTTATGAACTGTTTTTTGCAAATTAGGCACAGAAGTCCGGTTTCCACTTCGTATTGCAGCTTTCTCCGTTGTTTTGGGAACAGTCGAGACGCCGCTGGAATATAACGGCCGTAATAACACGGGCGTAACGCCAAAAACAAATTAGAAACCTCTCGAGTATACAAGTAATACAAATAACTGTTACATTATTAAGGTATAAACTATTCACTGTTGAAGACTATACACTATTATGCTTCTTTTGTAAAGTCAATAGCAACTGTCACTTACTTTCTAACAGACAACATAAAAGTTGGTTTTATTAAGAACTCCCAGTGTCGTATTTATATGTTATCACTGTTATTAACAAGAAATGTCTTTAAAAAAGACTATCAGCGTTGAAATTAATATTGAGATGTCATTTAAAAATTACCTAAACAGACGGCCAAGGTGATCGGTTACGTGACTTTTCAGACCCCAGATTTTTTGGTCCCAACCAATATTAGACTCATTGGACCCCAGATTTTTCGGACACTATAAGAAAACTTATCGGACCCAAAAGTTAATTTGCGATAAATTTATTAATTAATAAAATAAATAAAATAATAATTAATATCTATACTGTGAATAAACCAATCATACAGCTCCATGTTTCCACCAGTGATATATGAATAACCAAAATAAGTTAGGTTAACATAAGTTTTATCTGAATTTGTCAAGACAATTTAATAATTTCGGAAATGAATTGAAATTATTGTGTATGAGACGAGTCTATATAGTTATTTATAGTACCGGTAATATATCATTCATGTTAGTTATCTAATATAATAACGATTTGGAGTCAAATGAGCATTTATACTGTGTATCCCAATAAAAGCAATAGTAAGGGAACATTCAGTGATTTTTGAAATGTAAAGACTTTATATTTGATAACGCAACATAAAAGTTCATTAGACTATGCCGATTTTAAATTATATAAGTAGAAATATGATATATATGGGATTCCTGTGTATAATTAGTATTGCAAATTGTGTATTCATGCTACGCGAATAACAATTCCACGTATTTCGAATCTTCTTTCATAACATTTTATCTATAGAAAATGTAGCATCTTTTTATAGATTAAATAACATCTACTGGAGAAGTTGATAGAAAGATGCAATTATAAATAATCGTTAATAAATCGTAACCACAATTTTAATTCAAATTAACAGTAACTGTATACATATAAATTCCCCATTTATTGAAATTTTTCGGTTTATGATTTACTGAACGGTATTATTGATAAGAAAACCTGGGTCAAAAATGAACTTAGACAGCTACGCCGAAAATATGGGTATGACTACCGGGCCATTTTAGAAATCGGCCGGATGCCGGGTTTATTTTAAAACGGAGTTTAAATCTCAGCGACATTTTTCCATCGCCTTAGACCAATGTCGGCCTAAACATTTGACTCCACTGGACGGCACCGGGTCAAATTGGGTCCTGTTCTTGGCGTTCTTTAGTAACCAATTTTTTATAACACTTCCTAAGAAATGTTCTTAAGTCGTTTATCAATAAGCCTAATAATAACATTATATCTGCGCTCGTGAATCCTGCCGACAACTCCACTTCAACTGATTGTTGTGAGAAAGCGAACATTCTAAACAACTTTTTTGAAAGTCAGTCAAAAATTTACATTAATAACGACGACGCACCGGAGCCCATCTATGTACCAATTGCAAACTCGCTAGAGTCGATCATTATCACACCTACTGATGTTCACGATATTCTTAAGTCACTTTCTGTTGACAAAGCGTCTGGGCCTGAAGGTATAAGTAACCGTATTTTAATAGAGTGTCGGGTTGAACTGTCCACTCCTCTACGTGACTTCTTTAATTTCTCGCTCAACAAATGTATATTGCCCAGCTGTTGGAAAGAAGCTAATGTCAGTGCAGTTTTTAAAAAGGGTGATCCAAAAGTAGTAAGTAACTATCGACCAATTTCGCTGCTTAATACAATGGAAAAAGTTTTTGAAAAAATAATATTTAAACATGTGTATAACCATCTCATTAATAATAGAATACTTACCTCATTTCAGTCCGGGTTCTTGCCGGGTGACTCTACCACAAATCTACTTACCTATATATACGATACGTTCTGCAAAGCCCTTGACAATGGGCTAGAGGTTCAAGCTGTCTTTTTGACATCAGTAAGGCCTTTGACAAGGCCTGGCACCAAGGTCTGTTACTCAAACTCCAAGCTATTGGCATTCGCGGAAAGTTACATTCTTGGTTTGTAAACTACCTACATGGAAGACGCCAACGCGTAGTGCTCCCAGGCGCATGCTCTAACTGGGCCACCCTTGAAGCTGGTGTCCCCCAGGGCTCTATATTAGGGCCCTTATTATTTTTAATCTTTATAAACGATATTGTTATCCAAAGTAATATTCGCCTTTTTGCTGACGACACATCCTTATACATAATTATAGATGACCCTAACACCTCAAATACAATATTACAAAACGACATCGACAAAATATCTAACTGGGCTCTAAAATGGCATGTTGCATTTAACCCCTCCAAGTCAGAAACATTAACTTTCTCAAGAAAACAACAACCGAATCAATATCACTTTACAATGCTCTCCACAAATATACTAGATGTCAGTTCTCATAAACATCTCGGAGTTATTCTTTCGAACGATTGCAAATGGCACATGCATATTAAATATATAACAGACAAAGCCTGGAGTAGAATTAATATTATGCGCAAATTGAGATTCAAACTTGACCGAAAATCGCTCGAAATAATTTATACATCGTTTATACGCCCCTTATTAGAATACTCAGATGTAATATGGGATAATTGTACCCAGGCAGAAAAACACGAATTAGACAAAATCCAAAACGAAGCGGCACGAATTGCATGCGGATCATCAAAATTAGTTTCCCTATCAGAATTACATAACGAAATTAAATGGGAACCTTTGCAAGATCGACGCGATAAACATCAACTTATATTATTTTACAAAATGCAAAATTTACTTACACCTCAGTATTTGATGGATCTGGTACCTCAACATATTGGTTCTGTTTCTAGGTATAATCTTCGAAACGCTAATGATCTTCGTACATCAGAAACTAGATCTACTCTTTATTATAATTCGTTCTTACCCGCAGTTATTAGAAAATGGAATAGTTTACCAGAATTAGTAAAAACTGGCGACTCGTTGAATATCTTTAAATACAATCTTAACCGAAACGTAGTCAAGAACCCTTCGTACTATTATGTGTAAGCGCTATCTACAAATACTTCATACGAGGCTAAGAACCAATTCAAGTTCGCTAAATGAACATCTCTATGTAAAACATGTCGTTGCTTCTCCACTGTGTTCCTGTGGTGATATTGAATCGAATCATCACTTCTTTTTTATGTACCCATATTTTAACACAACACGAGCTAATTAATTAACAATATTTATAGAATAAGTCGCAACGTAGACCTCAATGTAATATTATTCAGCTGTTTATTTATTCCGTGCATTACCAGTCCTCCACTCCTTGTTTTGTTTTTTATTCTTTTTGTTTGTTTGTTTGTTTGTTTGTTTTTTTCTCGCCTCACTCGTTTGTCTTTCTAAAACTTAGAATACCTATAACATATACATCTTTATCTGGCTTCAATGCTTGTTGTTTGTTCTATAAAACCTTGCCATCTATATGTGTAAAAACTATTTCAAGGAGAGAAACCATATAAGAATTTAATTCTTTCGTTTCAATCCTTTTCTTATTCTTATTGCATTGTGCATCTATTTGTATATTTGCTAGTTGTACAAGAGAAATAAATATGTTTAAACCAAATGTTGCATTGGTCCATGTACATATATAACTATATATTAAAATATTTCAAAAAAGCAAACATAAGACAATGATTTAACGTGTTTTCCTTCTGCTCGTCCACGATTTTGATTCTACCCATAATGATCTGACTATGGACATTTGGAACTTCATTCCGGCATGGATTTCAAATCGAGCTATGCTCGGATCTAGTTTCTGTAAAGCTTTGCGAGGAGGTTAATATCTGTCTGGTGCCGGGCTGGCTCAGGCAAGACTCCTTCTGGGCTCCGCGAGATTTAAGTCCAACGAGGATTTTTGTTATCTGTATATACGGTCAACATCATGAACACTAACATTTTCGTGATAATTGTAAAATTAGAAGCAAGCTATCATACTGACGAAAACGAAGACCTCACATCGTATTGAAACATATAAAAAAAGAAATAATGATACAAAGAATAAACAAATGAAAAATATAATAAAAAAAATAAAGTTAAAAACGAATAAACATACACAACATGTGTTAGTGAGATAATGACTTTTAAATAAAATGTGTCATATGCAAGTCTTTTACATGATGCCTACATTGAGTAATGAGTTTTAACACCTGTGGGTGAAATCATGTGACATGTATTGGGAATTTTGACACCTGTAGAAGCCAGTTGACACTGGCGACCGGATATACCACCAGGTCGCCACTTATCTAGATCTAATTATGACATGAACTTTGGCTTTCATTTCGTACACTTACAAATACAAATTCGTTATAATTTTGGTCTGTGTTTTTAGTGAGGAAATAACATGGAAGTGGTCTTCTGTTCTGTTCTAAAAAGTCGGATATAACATTACCAGGTAATATTTACAATATAAACACACAGCGGATATTATATACGTCTCTTAGTGGAAAAGTTGGAACACGCTTTACAAAAAACGCATATGATATGAAGAAAAGTAGAAAAAACGCAGACGATATGAAAACAGTAGAAAAGTGCATACGGTATGACCATTGTAGAAAAAATGCAGACAATATATAAATTGAAGGAAAACGCATACGGTTTAAAAAAGTAGAAAAACGCATACGGTATGGACGTTGTAGAAAAACGCACACGATATATATACAGTAGAAAAATGCATACGATATAAAATTAGAAAGGAAACACAGACGATATATAAACGGTAAAAAAATGCATACGATATAAAATACGAAAGTAAAGGCAGACGATATTTAAGCAGTAGAAAAATGCATATGATATAAAATTTGAAAGAAAACGCAGACGATATATATACAGTAGAAAAACGCAGACGCAATGGAAATTGTAGGAAAATGCAGACAATATATAAAAATTAGGAAAACGCATACGATATAAAAATTGAAGGAAAACGCATACGATATGAAAACAATAAAAACAATACGGTATGAAAATTGTAGGAAAACGCAGAAGATATATAAACATTAGAAAACGCAGACAATATATAAATAGTAGGAAAACGCATACGATATGAAAATAGAAGGAAAACGCATACGATATGAAAAAAATAAGGAAAACGCAGACGATATAAAAACAGTAGAAAAACGCATACGATATATCAAATAGTAGGAAAACGCAATGAAAGTAATAGATTACAGTTATTGTAGAAGTACGGTTTTGTTAGTTTATTGTGCATAACTCTTACGAAATAAGTTATTTAATTGCGATAATTTATGAATAAGGCCCACATATGTTTTTTGTTTTTTTGCAAAAATGAGACGAGAAAAATGTTGTTATATGAAATAACGTTATAATTACAGAAATGCGTGTGTTATTTTAGAGTTACTAGTTATTTACTCATAATTAATGTAAATAAAAATTAAACCAAGTGACACTTTATATAAAATGAACACCGCTCAATGTTAAAATGCTGTTAATGTCTCGTTAGTCATAATTATCGGTAATAAAAATAATATAACAATTATTTTATCAATATAATGTTATGTTTACAGGAGAAGAACAACTTTACGGCATTTTAGCAACAATTGAAATCTATTTTTTGAAACCCGTATCCCGTCTGCATTTTGCTTCTTTGTTTATATTGTATGCGTTTTCCAACGTTATCTATATCGTATGCGTTTTAGTCAGTGCCATAAAAATATTCACGCGTTATGTCATCTTTAATGATAATTTTTGGATTAAAACGCCAACCAGAATATAAGTCACCGAAATGACTAAAATTATCCATAAAAAAAAACAGAAACGTGTCTGACAATATAATTCTAGATTTAGATATAATCGATCATTTGATTTATATACTTGTCCTTATTTGAAAGTAATATTATTATTCATAGACTGACATTCTTGGAGTTTCGGTCACAATGAAAAGTTCTTTCTTCTAAATACGAGGTTAGATACCAGTATATTATTGTGTACCCCTCCTTCGTCCATTCAAAAGTAGTGCACATTACTAAAGAGTTGGGTTTCTCTTCTGGTATAAAAGCCATTTAGCAATCTCAGACATGCCTTTTGTGGTTATTTCTGATATCCCATGTGTGTCTAAAACATTTTGGTGTATTTCATTTGAGGCTAACTTGAAAATTGAACTTTTATGGTGTGTTAAATGTGGTATAGGGCTTCTGTCGAAATTTGACTGCCGAAAGCCTGTTTTCTACCGGTGTCTGCATTCAGGCGAGATGCATTTTCTTAGAAGTAACATGGCATATCTTTTTTATCGCAATGTTTGAAAGAAGAAAAATTCATCTTTAAATTGATACCATGCTAGTACAATCTGAAATAAAGGAAGGGTTTGAAAAATGCTTGGAAAGTTCGCCGTTTTATAATGGGACCCTATGTCAATTGGAATTACTGGTATTTAACCCTAATACCAGTAAATCATTATGTATCCCTCCGTGGTCCATTGGAAAATAGTACCTGTTACTAAAGAGTTCCTCTTCTCTTCTGGTATAAATGCTATTTAACAATTTCAGACATGCCTTTTTAGGTTATTTCTTATATCCCATGTGTGTCTGAAACATGTTGGTGTATTTAATTTGAGGCTAACTTGAAAGGTGAACTTTTATGGTGTGTTAAATGTGGTATGGGGCCTTTGTCGAAATGTTACTGCCGAAATCCTGTTTTCTACCAGTATCTGCATTCAGGCGAGATGCATTTTCTTATAATTAATATGACATATTTTTTGTTGCCATGTTTTAAAGATTCATCTTTAAATTGATACCATGCTTGCACAATCTGAAAGGCTAAAAAAATGCTTGTAAAGTTCGCCGTTTTATAATGGGACACTATGTGAATTGGAACTACTGGTATCTAACCTACGAATGTATCAAAATGAACCTCTATTTATGCTTTAAATTAATGTTTTTGTAAAAATATAAACATAATGAATCTCAAGCTGCATCAGCTTTATGCAAAAGTCTCAGTCACACGTTCCCGATTGTTGTGGAGTTCTTGAGCCGACAGCGTCCCGAATCAAATATGACAAAAGTCGGGACAATATTTTGAGATTCTGGGCTCGAAATTCAATTTTAGTTCATAAGATCGAATATGTCCCGAAAGCGTCCAGACAGCGCTTCGACAGAATCCCAACAGGGTCCCGATTCTCCCGAATGCGATTCGAAAGTTTCCCTACGGCGTCCAAACAGCATCCCGACATTCCCGACGTTTTTATTATTTGTATCGTTGCGCTATCGAGACGGTGTCAGGAGCCATAGTCGGAAATGTTTGACTGCCTAAATACTCCATACGTGATATTTATACAAAATGTTTAATGCAATATCAATCCAGTTCAACAGTACATTGTCCTGATATCGGTCCGACACCGTTCCTACTTTGACCGATACATCCAAATCTATCCCGACAATGTCACAACTACACAGCGTCCTGACACCTCCAGACAGCGTCCCGACTTTATTATTGTTTGTATCGTTGCGCTGTTGGGAGCCATAATCGGGAATGGGTAATGCAAGATCGGGAATATCCGGATGCTCTCGGTACGCTGTCGGGAGTTCTCTTGGCGCTTTCGGGACGCTGTCCTGAGAGTCGGAAATCATCGGAAACGTTCGGCGTGATCGGCAAATCACTCCTGACTGTTAGTGGTGTCCTTTATGCTAGGTTCCCACTGCCGATCAGATGTACTCAGATCACGGCATCTTGTTCAGTCGACCAATAGGATATCGTTACTTTTTACCAATCAATGGTCAATATTATATTTTTGCTCAAACAAAAACAGCATCAAAGTTTCCTTAAATGCATTCACGGTAAGTAATTTATATGCATTTTCCAAAAACTCTAATGCTGTGACGCCCATTTTTTTATGGTTTTATTGAACGATCTGCAAAATATGTAAAAATGAAAAAAATTCACGGAAGGGAAAACACTTTAGAACTCGTGTTAAAATCGCTCGAATGATAAATTGTATTTGCCTGAAAGTCTACTGAACCAGCTTCAGGGTTGTGGTAGTGCTTGAGTTAGTTTCTCTGAAGAACCCCAGCGTTAGTCATCAAAATTTGAATTTCGAGCCCCGAATCTCAGAACATTGTCCCGACTTTTGACAGATTTGATTCGGGACGCTGTCGGCTCAAGAACATCAGGAAAAATTGGGAATGTGTGACTGAGACTTTACAGAAATCAGATTCGACACATTAGTAGCTTCATATTCGACTTTCTCGCACAAAACTTTGTTGCAGGCAGCCATTTTTCTTCCGAACTGACTCACTGTAAAACACTATCTCATTGGCCAGGACAGTCATCGTATTGGTTCCTCGATTTACACTAAAGTGCAGCTGCATACGGATGACGTTTAATACAAATTTATTCGGCACGCAATTAGACAAGGAGTGAGCTTGTATGCTAATACCAATGATGATTAAAGTAATATGCGTGTTGGTATTCCGCATTATGATATATGTATTAAATTGCATGCATATTCTATCATCATTTTTACACGTACTCATTGATACAATAATAATTATATCCTCATTGAAATAATAGCCAGATAAGCAGATTGCTGGCACTAATGTATGTATGTATGTATGGATGGATGGACGGACGGACGGATGGATGGAGGTATGTATGTAGGTATGTATTAAGGTATGTATGAAGGTATGTAGGTATGCATTTCTGTATGTATGTATGTATGTATGTATGTATGTACGCATACCATGCAGAGTATATAGGGCAGAGTATTTATGTATGTATCTGTGTGCGTGAGTGTGCGTGTGTGTGTGTGCATGTATTGTGTGTCAATTATCAACGTCTTTATGTGTCCATTTTTTATCGTGTACAATAATGCAAATTTATAACATAACTTTACCTTTGATTGGCGTCTGAAATAAATACTGTACAAAACATCAAAAAGTGTATGCATCTACTATATAAAATAAATTGGTTTTCAAAGGTATACATATCAGTAACAAGGAAAAGTCAATAACTGACTGAATAGTGTAATCAATATTATTTGTATTAGTTACCTAACTTGAACGTCGCTATCCGAGGACCACTGTTAGAACAGATTGCCAAAGCGATATTAAATGGTGTTAAATTGTTGAAACAAAATAAGAGAATATATCAATAGTTGTTTAGAGCCAGTTACAAGCATAGAATTAAAATACTATAACACAATTTTGCAATCTAAGGCCAGCCGGTCGTTCATAGGTTCTACACACACATGTTTTCCATATTACAATGCTCTCTTTTGAACAAGCTCGAATCAGCGACACAACTTTACAACAGTAAAACTACTATATATTTGATATTAACCTAGAAGTCTGCTATATGTGCGACAGCAACTTGTTGTTTGGCCGGGCCCGGCTAGCTCAGTTGGTAGAGCGCCGAACTCTCAATCCGGGGTTCGTGAGTTCGAACCCCAGCCCGGCCACATAACTTGTGTGGGGATTGGTCAGCAACATTCTCCCCCTACATCTGATTTAAATAGGGCAGTTGTTAGTTACTGGCATAAGTATGTGCACTTAATACTGGTAACCCGCTTAGATCGTCTAAGATTGCCCAGGAAATATATAGCAAAATACAAAACAAACAAAACAACTTGGCGTATGCAGTTCTTGGTCACAGCCCATATATTAACTTCACCACTGCAATAGCAGTTCTCATTCCATCAGACTGGAACATTTTTGGTTGCGTTTAGTATTTGCCATCATTCTCATGTCCTGTTTGGAAGTGGATAATCTGACATACATATTGATACTTTCTGTTCGATCAGTTTACAGATCCAAAACGTGAAACCTTCCTAGCAGGCATCTACTTTCTACCTGACGGCTGACATGTACTAAAACAACTATGTTACCCTCAGAGTTTTATCCAACAAAGCTTATGCATTTCGTATTATCTCACATTGAAAAGTAAATGTAAACAATTGCGATAGAACCCCATATTTTTGGTGTTACACGTGCCAATATTATGTGTTCATTATTTTATGCTTACGGGCCTCTTATTTTACATCTATATTCGATCAAGTGATTCGTAAATGTACATTCTTCGTTGCACGGTCTGTATCCTGATAATGCTGAATCAGAAGAAAATGCATGCTCAGAAGATAATGCAGGCTTTAGCGGATAGTGGGGTACGTCAGTTTATGCATAATGGGATTTTTACCCTTACCCCATGCATTCTTTCGCGATATATGTGCATTAAGCGATCGATTATCTATATACAGGTACCCTATCCTTTGAAAATATTCGTCAAATAAATGTATAAATAGAGAAATGATTACACAAGATTACCCCAATCAGCGAAAAACGGTTTATTTTAGTCATTTAAAAATATGGGTAAGCATTTTTTTAAATATCAAACTTGTGTAAACGAAACCCAATCATCGACAATACAAATGCTGTATTAATTGGTTTAGTAACATACGTACGTTTCTATAAAGAAGGATTTTCTACAGGCTATCTACACCCAATTCAATAATGGCTTGCTACACGATAAATACAAGAATATAATGGCATGCTTAACTTGGATAATGATCGAGCTTGCCTTTTTAATCATACTTATTTACAGCATAATATTCTCTTTGTACCTGTCATTCGTCCCCTTTATGTGTTAATTTATCCCACTGTCTCTGTCTGTCTGTCTGTCTGTCTATCTGTCTGTCTGTCTGTCTGTCTGTCTGTCTGTCTGTCTGTCCGTCCGTCCGTCCGTCCGTCCGTCCGTCCGCCCGCCCGCCCGCCTGCCTGCCTGCCTGCCTGCCTGCCTGCCTGAAAAGGTTCATTCTAATTTCGTTATAAAGTGGACATGCGAAGAAAGCATGGAACTCATTCCCTACTATTTCATAGCGTCTGCATTTTCCCAGCATTTCTTTATCGTATGAGTTTTTCTAATGTTTAAATATTGTCTGCATTTCCTACAATTTTCTTTTTTTTACCTGGAAAAGCGGTTTTCGCTGTTGAAATCGTAACACATTCAAATCATGAAAATAATCGCATTATTGCCGTGAAACGTAAGAAATCCAATAAAACCACACAGTTACATGATGATTTTATGTAAAAAATGCCCCTTTAATGCCGGTCCCTGTTGTTTTGTTTAGGTTACAATATACTCATTGCAATCTCAAGAAATTTAATGTAAAAGCGATAACTTTAACAAAAATGAACGCAACATTTTGCACATAGGGACTCTCATTACAATACCTTTTCTTAAAAGAGTATTCTGAGCTGAATTGATTTTAATAATAAAAAGGTATGTCATGGTACATGTAAGGAAGAACTCGACACTAAACAAAGTTGACTGTTGTATCACCATCTTTTACCGGTACCCTCTATTTGAATGTAACGCGCCTTCGCGCAGTGTTGTACTGTAGTCTCCAATCTTTACATATCAGTGATTTGTTAGTGTGCTTACCAATGCTTACCCTAGCAAAATGTCAACAAAAGAGTTTCATAGCAAGTTTCTAAACCTAATACATGTCTTCGAGTTCAGCTAGTTATTTATTTAGAGACTACACATCCTCCACTGCTTATTGCGTTAGTGTGTTGTGACCTATAATTTTAAACTTCATACCGTCAACGTTTCGCTAGCATTTCCATATTTGTTTGCGTTTTCCGACTACATTCATATCGTATGCGTTTTCCTAATATTTTCATAGCGCGTTAATTATCCTAATTATTTCATATCGTATACGTTTTGCTACTACATGTAGTTCGATATTGTCTGCGTTTTTGCATTTTGTTCATATCGTCCGCGTTATTCTACTAGTTGACTGCGTATTTCTGCTATTTTCTTTGCGGGTGCTTTTTCTGTTTATTTTCATATCCTATGCATTTTCCTATTACATATATGTTCATATCATATGTGTTTTCATACCATACAGCATGTGGTTGAACGTTATTCATTATTAAAGTTTGATTTACAGCGGTTGAACGTCATTCATTAGTAAGGGGTATTCATTGAATTCGTCTTGATAGTGACGTAAAACTTCGTATTTCATTACTGCCATAGTCTTTTAAAAAAAAAACTAACCGAACGGAGCAACTAACACAACCATATTCGGTATAATAACGTCACAGATGACAACATACTGGTTGTGTGCAAATGCTATATTTCGTCGATACAGCCACTAGATAGCAATGAAAGGTCATGTTAAGAAAACAGCAACAAGGATAATAACAACATCAGCAACAACAACAACATCATCTTAATCATAAAGTACTGTACAAAGCAAACGCTCAGACAAAATTCTTATATGTGTTCAAGGACATGTTCACAGATTAACAAATGGAAAATTTTCCAACTTGTTGTCACATGTTCCACAAATAAAAGAATATTTTATACTTATAACAGAAATAACACTACATACACATTAATATACTGTGAGTATTGTTTCATTAATAAGTATAATCATCAGTTGAAAGTTACAAATTTATAAAGCGTTTTAACGCTAAAAATATGCAACCAGTAAATATAACGCGTGTCGTGGGAAAACCGGTCTTAATGCATGTGCGTAAAGTGTTGTCCCAGATCAGCCTGTGCACTCCGCACAGGCTAATCAAGGACGGCACTTTCCGCCTACAGTGGATTTATGTTTAGAAGACTCTTCATAGAAACATAAAATACCATAAAAGCGGAAAGTGTCGTCCTGGATCAGCCTGTGAGGACTGCGTGCACATGCATTAAGACCGGTTTTTTCTCGACACGCCTCATATAAAAAATGGAATTGTCAAGTGGTTAAGGTGTTAGCCTTTAGTTCGAAGGTACGAGATTCGAAAGGAGTAACATTTTTATTAAAAAAACTAATATTTTTCTTGTAAAACATGAGTTCCGATGGTTTAATCTGCCATCTTGAGACTTAATGGCATACTCACAAGTACAAAAACATTTATGAACAAGTCTTTTAAATCATGTTCAATAAATATGCATTTATTAACTGTCTTTTGCAAATTAGACACAGAAGTCCGGTTTCCACTTCGTATTGCAGCTTTCTCTGTTGTTTTGGGAACAGTCGAGACGCCGCTGGAATATAACGGCCGTAATAACACGGGCGTAACTTCAAAAACAAACTAGAAACCTCGCGAGTATCCAAGTAAAATAACTGTTACATTATTTAGGTATAAACTATTCACCGTTAAAGACTATACACTATTATGCTTCGTTTGTAAAGTCAATAGCAACTGTCACTTACTTTCTAACAGACACCATAAAAGTTGGTTTTATTAAGTACTCCCAGTGTCGTATTTATATGTTATCACTGTTATTAACAAGAAATGTCTTTAAAAAAGACAATCGGCGTTGAAATTGATATTGAGTTGTCATTTAAAAATTACCTAAACAGACGGCCAAGGTGATCGGTTACGTGACTTCTCAGACCCCAGATTTGTTGGTCCACACCAATATTAGACTCATTGGACCCCAGATTTTTCGGACACTATAAGAAAACTTCTCGGACCCAAAAGTTAATTTGCGATAAATTTATTAATTAATAAAATAAATAAAATTATAATTAATATCTATACTGTGAATAAACCAATCATACAGCTGCATGTTTCCACCAGTGATATATGAATAACCAAAATAATTTAGGTTAACCTAAGTTTTATCTGAATTTGTCAAGACAATTTATTAATTTCGGGAATGAATTGAAATTATTATGTATCATACGAGTCTATATAGTTATTTATAGTACCGGTAATATATCATTCATGGTAGTTATCTAATATAATAACGAGTTGGAGTCAAATGAGCATTTATACTGTGTATCCCAATAAAAAGCAATAGTAAGGGAACATTCAGTGATTTTTGAAATGTTAAGTCTTATATTTGATAACGCAACATAAAAGTTCATTAGACTATGACGATTTTAAATTATATAAGTAGAAATATGATATATATGGGGTTCCTGTGTATAATTAGTATTGCAAATTGTGTATTCATGCTACGCGAATAACAATTCGACGTATTTCGAATCTTCTTTCATAACATTTTATCTATAGAAAATGTAGCATCTTTTTATAGATTAAATAACATCTACTGGAGAAGTTGATAGAAAGATGCAATTATAAATAATCGTTAATAAATCGTAACCACAATTTTAATTCAAATTAACAGTTACTTTATACGCATTTATTGAAATTTTTAGGCTTATGATTCTCTGAACGCTATTATTGATGCATGTTCGAGTATATTAACACAGCCATACAACGGTTGCTAGAATGACACTTCTGTTTCTGGAATGTGATGAACTCGCTAGAATCAATGGGCTACATGGAATGGCAACACTGTGACAGAGATTTATGGATGAAAACATTGCACAATTGCTATTTATAGAGCGTACTTTACAGCTTATATAAATGTAGGCTAAACAAAATAGTTGTTTCGTTACGTGAATGAATATAGCATTCTGTTTATGGCATACAATGAGAAAATACGTTCATAATTAGCCTCAGTTGTAGAGTATATGTTAAAGATATGTGTATCACTTCATTTTAACCGCATATCTAAACAATTATGTAAATTTTTAATCCCCAAAAGTATGCAACAGCTATTGGTATATGTTAAACCATTGTTTGGAGTTTGCTTTCCCTAGAATTAGAAAATTCGCCCAATTCTATTGGCATTCAATTTTCCCGCTGCATAATTATCGCAAGAAAATCTGGGTCAAAAGTGATCTTAGACAGCTACGCCGAAAAACACCCCATAACATGTACATACGGGTATGACTACCGGGCCATTTTAGGCATCGGCCGGATGCCGGGTTTATTTTAAAACGGAGTTTAAATCTCAGCGACATTTTTCCATCACCTACAGCTAGACCAATGTCGGCCTAAACATTTGACTCCGTTGTTCGGCACCGGGTCAAATTGGGTCCTGTTCTTGGCGTTCTTTAGTAACCAATATTTTGTAAAATTTCCTAAGAAATGTTGCATTGGTCCAGGTACATATATAACTATATATTAAAATATTTAAAAAAAGAAAAGAAAAAAAAGCAAACATAAGACAATGATTTAACGTGTTTTCCTTCTGCTCGTCCACGATTTTGATTCTAGCCATAATGATTTGACTATGGACATTTGGAACTTCATTCCGGCATGGATTTCAAATCGAGCTATGCTCGGATCTAGTTACTGTAAATCTTTACGAGGAGGTTAATATCTGTCTGGTGCCGGGCTGGCTCAGGCAAGACTCCTTCTGGGCTCCGCGACATTTAAGTCCAACGAGGATTTTTGTCTTCTTTATATATGGTCAATATCAAAATACTAACAAGACTTCGCGTTAGTGTGTTTGACCGTATGCGATAATAAGAAAAGAAATATTTGTTTTGGATTATCTATCTGTATCTGTATGGGTACGTCGTATTACCCAATGCTGGCTTTATACACGGGAACATAGTAATAAATAAGTTTCTAAGTATTTATGTTTGAAAAAAGTTTCGTTAACCAAATTTCAGATTATTTTATGCAGTAGCTAGTGGCCACTTCTATGACTTTTTCTCGAAATTTTTCAAATTCCTTCAATTTTCGTGATAATTGTAAAAGTAGAAGCAAGCTATCATAAATTGACGGAAACGAACACCTCACAACGTATTGAAACATATAATAAAAAGAAATACGGATACAAAGAATAAACAAATGAAAAATATAATATAGAAATAAAGATAAATACGAATAAACATACACAACATGTATAAGTGAGATAATGACTTAAATAAAATGTGTCATATGCAAATATTTGATTTGATGCGTACACTGAGTAATGAGTTTTAACACATGTGGGTGAAATCATGTGACCTGTATTGGGAATTTTGACACATGTAGAAGCCAGTTGACACTGGCGACCGGATATACCACAAGGTCGCCACTTATCTAGATCTAATTATGACATTAACTTTGGCTTTCATTTCGTATACTTACAATTACAAATTCGTTATAATTTTGGTCTGTGTTTTTTTAGTGAGGAAGTAACATGGAAGTGGTCTTGTGTTCTGTTCTAAAAAGTCGGATATAACATTATCAGGTAATATTTACAATATAAACACACAGCGGATATTATATACTTCTCTTAGTGAAAAAGTCGGAACACGCTTTATAAAAAACGCATATGATATGACGAAAAGTAGAAAAAACGCAGACGACATGAGAACAGTAGAAAAGTGCATACGGTATGACCATTGTAGAAAAAATGCAGACAATATATAAATAGTAGGAAAACGCACACGATATAAAAAAAAAGTAGAAAACAACGCAATTGATATGAAAACAGTAGTAAAACGCATACGGTATGGCCGTTGTAGAAAAACGCACACGATATATAAACAGTAGAAAAATGCATACGATATAAAATTAGAAAGGAAACGCGGACGATATATAAACAGTAGAAAAATGCATACGATATAAAATAAGAAAGAAAACGCAGACGATATATAAACAGTAGGAAAATGCATATGATATAACATTTGAAAGAAAACGCAGAAGATATATAAACAGTAGAAAAACGCAGACGCAATGGAAATTGTAGGAAAACGCAGACAATATATAAATAGTAGGAAAACGCATACGATATAAAAATTGAAGGAAAACGCATACGATATGAAAACAATAAAAACAATACGGTATGAAAATTGTAGGAAAACGCAGAAGATATATAAACAGTAGAAAACGCAGACAATATATAAATTGTAGGAAAACGCATACGATATGATATTTTATTGTTACTGGTTATTTACTCATAATTAATATAAATAACAATTAAACCAAGTGACACTTTATATAAAATAAACACCGCTCAATGTTAAAATGCTGTTAATGTCTCGTAAGTCATAATCATCGGTAATAAAAATAATATTACACTTATTTTATCAATATATTGTTATGTTTACAGGCGAGGAACAACTTTACGGCCTTTTAGCAACAGTTAAAATCTATTTTTTGAAACCAGTATCCCTTTTATATTGTGTGCGTTTTCCAACGTTATCTATATCGTATGGGTTTTCTCGTATGCGTTTTAGTCAGTGCCATAAAAATATTCACGCGTTATGTCATCTTTAATGATAAAGATCAGACATGCATTTTGTGGTTATTTCTTATATCCCATGTGTGTCCGAAACATTTTGGTGTATTTCATGTAAGGCTAACTTGAAAGGTGAACTTTTATGGTGTTTTAAATGTGGTATAGGGCTTTTGGCGAAATGTGACTGCCGAAACCCTGTTTTCTAGCGGTGTCTGCATTCAGGCGTGATGCATTTTCTTCGAAGTAACATGGCATATCTTTTTTATCGCAATGTTTGAAAGAAGAAAGATTCATCTTAAAATTGATACCATGCTGGTACAATCTGAAATAAAGGAAGGGCTAGAAAAATGCTTGGACAGTTCGTCGTTTTATAATGGGACCCTATGGGAATTGGAATCATTGTGTCTTTTATACGATATAAAATAAGAAAGAAAACTCAAACGATATATAAACAGTAGAAAAACGCATACGCAATGGAAATTGTAGGAAAACGCAGACACTATATGAATAGTAGGAAACGCATTCGATAAAAAAATTGAAGGAAAACGCATACGATATGAAAACAATAAAAACAATACGGTATGAAAATTGTAGGAAAACGCAGAAGATATATAAACAGTAGAAAACGCAGACAATATATAAATAGTAGGAAAACGCATACGATATGAAAATAGAAGGAAAACGCATACAATATGAAAACAAAGGAAAACGCAGACAATATGAAAAACGCATACGATATATGAAATAGTAGAAAAACGCAATGAAAGTAATAGATCACAGTTATGGTAGAAGTACTGTTTTGTTAGTTTATTGTGGATAACTCTTTTGAAATAAGTTATTTAATTGCGATAATTTATGATTTTTAAATAAGGCCCACATATGTTGCGTATTTGAAATACATTTTTAAATAGATATTTATGACGTGTTTTTTTTTTGCAAAAATGAGAGGAGAAATAATGTTGGTATATGAAATAACATTATAATTACAGAAATGCATGTTTTATTTTAGAGTTACTGGTTATTTACTCATAATTGATGTAAATAAACATAAAACCAAGTGACACTTTATATAAAATAAACACCGCTCAATGTTAAAATGCTATTAATGTCTCGTAAGTCATAATTATCGGTAATACAAATAATATTACAATTATTTTATCAATATAATGTTATGTTTACTGGTGAAGAACAACTTTACGGCATTTTAGCAGCAATTAAAATCTATTTTTTTGAAAGCCGTATCCCGTCTGCATTTTGCTTCTTTGTTTATATTATATGAGTTTTCCAACGTTATCTATATCGTATGCGTTTTCTCGTATGCGTTTTAGTCAGTGCCATAAAAATATTCACGCGTTATGTCATCTTTAATGATAATTTTTGGATTAAAACGCCAACCAGAATATAAGTCACCGAAATGACTAAAATTATCCATAAAAAAAACAGAAACGTGTCTGACAATATAATTCTAGATTTAGATATAATCGATCATTTGATTTATATACTTGTCCTTATTTGAAAGTAATATTATTATTCATAGACTGACATTCTTGGAGTTTCGGTCACAATGAAAAGTTCTTTCTTCTAAATACGAGGTTAGATACCAGTAAATTACAGTGTACCCCTATTTGGTCCATTCAAAAGTAGTCCATATTACTAAAGAGTTTGGTTTCTCTTCTGGTATAAAAGCCATTTAGCAATCTCAGACATGCATTTTGTGGTTATTTCTGATATCCCATGTGTGTCTGAAACATTTTGGTGTATTTCATTTGAGGCTGACTTGAAAGGTGAACTTTTATGATGTGTTAAATGTGGTATAGGGCTTCTGTCGAAATGTGACTGCCGAAACCCTGTTTTCTACCGGTGTCTGCATTCAGGCGAGATGCATTTTCTTAGAAGTAATATGACATTTTTTATTGCCGTGTTTTAAAGAAGAAAGATTCGTCTTTAAATTGATACCATGCTGGTACAATCTGAAATAAGGGAAGGGCTAGAAAAATGCTTGGAAAGTTCGCCATTTTATAATGAGACCCTATGGGAATTGGAATTACTGGTATTTAACTTTAATACCAGTAAATCATTGTGTATACTTCTGTGGTCCATTCGAAAGTGGTACCTGTTACTAAAGAGTTCCTTTTCTCTTCTGGTATAAAAGCTATTTAACAATCTCAGACATGCCTTTTTAGGTTCTTTCTTATATCCCATGTGTGTCTGAAACATTTTGGTGTGTTTCATTTGAGGCTAACTTGAAAGGTGAACTTTTATGGTGTGTTAAATGTGGTATGGGGCTTTTGTCGAAATGTGACTGCCGAAATCCTTTTTTCTACCGGTGTCTCCATTCAGGCGAGATGCATTTTCTTAGAAGCAATATGACATATGTTTTATTGCCATGTTTTAAAGAAGAAAGATTCATCTTTAAATTGATACCATGCTTGCACATTCTGAAATAAAGAAAAGGCTAAAAATTGCCTGGAAAGTTCGCCGTTTTATAATGGGACACTATGTGAATTGGAATTACTGGTATCTAACCTACGAGTGTATAAAAATAAACCTCTATTTATGCTTTAAATTAATGTTTTTGTAAAAATATAAACAAAATGAATCTCAAGCTGCATCAGCTTGATGCAAAGAAACATTAAAGTCTCAGTCACACGTTCCCAATTGTTGTGGCTGTTCTTGAGCCGACAGCGTCCCGAATAAAATATGACAAACGTCGGGACAATGTTTTGAGATTCTGGGCTCGACATTCAATTTTGGTTCATAAGATCGAATATGTCCAGACAGCGCTTCGACAGAATCCCGACAGGGTCCCGATTCTCCCGAATGCGATTCGACAGTTTCCCGACAGCTCCCGACGGCGTCCAAACAGCATCCCGACATTCCCGATGTTTTTATTATTTGTATCGTTGCGCTATCGAGACGGTGTCAGGAGCCATAGTCGGAAATGTTTAACTGCCTAAATACTCCATACATGATATTTATACAAAATGTTTAATGCAATATCAATCCAGTTCAACAGTACATTGTCCCGATATTGGTCCGACACCGTCCCTACTTTGATCGATACAGCCAAATCTATCCCGACAGTGTCCCAACTATACAAGTCGGCTGAGTCTCCCGAACGTTAAGATAACCTAACTGTCGGGAGTGCTTGTCCGATGACGCCGAACATATCCCGATAATTACCGATTCTCAGGACAGCGTACCGACAGCGTTCTGACACCACCAGACAGCCTCCCGACTTCATTATTATTTGTATCGTAGCGCTATCGGGACGCTGTTGGGAGCCATAATCGGGAATGGGTAATACAAGATCGGGAATATCCGGATGCTCTCGGTACGCTGTCGGGAGTTCTCTTGGCGCTTTCGGCACGCTGTCCTGAGAGTCGGAAATCATCGGAAACGTTCGGCGTGATCGGCCAATCACTCCTGACAGTGGTGTCCTTTATGCTAGGTTCCCACTGCCGATCAGATCAACCCGATGTACCCAGATCACGGCATCTTGTTCCGTCGACCAATAGGATGTCGTTACTTTTTACCAATCAATGGTCAATATCATATTTTTGCTAAACCAAAAACAGCATCAACATTTCCTAAAATGCATTCACGGTAAGTAATTTATATGCATTTTTAAAAACTCTAATGCTGTGACGCCCATTTTTTATGGTTTCATTGAACGATCTGCAAAATATGTAAAAATGAAAAAAATTCACGGAAGGGAAAACACTGTAGAAATCGTGTTTAAATCGCCCGTATGATAAATTGTATTCGCCTGGCAGTCTAATGAATCAGCTTCAGGGTTGTGGTAGTGCTTGAGTTAGTTTCTCTGAAGAACCCCAGCGTTAGTCATCAAAATTCGAATTTCGAGCCCCGAATCTCAGAATATTGTCGCGACTTTTGACATATTTGATTCGGGACGCTGTCGGCTCAAGAACGGCAGGAAAAATTGTGAATGTGTGACTGAGACTTTACAGAATTCAGATTCGACACAGTAGTAGCTTCATATTCGACTTTTTCGTACAAAACTTTGTTGCAGGCAGCCATTTTTCTTCCGAACTGACTCACTGTAAAACACGATCACATTGGCCAGGACAGTCATCGTATTGGTTCCTCAATATCGAGGCGGAACAATGGTACGTATAGTAGCAGCCAGTCGACAGTATTGTTGACACTAAAGTGCAGCTGCATACGGATGACGTTTTATACAAATTAATTCGATGCGCAATTATAAAAGGGGTGAACTTGTATGGTAATACCAATGATGATTAAAGTAATATGCGTGTTGGTATCCCGCATTATGATATATGTATTAAATTGCATGCATATTATATCATCATTTTCACACGTACGCATTGATACAATAAGAATTATATCCTCATTGAAATAATAGCCAGATTAGCAGATTGCTGGCACTAATGTATGTATGTATGTATGTATGTATGTATGTATATGTATATATGTATGTTTATGTATGTTTATGTATGTTTATGTATGTTTATGTATGTTTATGTATGTATGTAGGTATGTAGGTATGCATGCATGCATGTTTGAATGTATGTTTGAATGTATGTATGTATGTATGTATGCATGTATGCATGTATGTATGTATGTATGCATGTTTCAATGTATGTATGTATGTATGTATGCATGTATGTATGTGTGTGTGTGTGTGTGTGTGTGTGTGTGTGTGTGCGTGCGTGCGTGCGTGCGTGCGTGCGTGTGTATATGTGTGTGTGTGTGTGTGTATGTGTGTGTGTGTGTGTGTGTGTGTCTGTATGTATGTATGTATGTATGTATGTATGTATGTATGTATGTATGTATGTATGTATGTATGTATGTATGTATGTATGTATGTATGTATGTATGTATGTATGTATGTATGTATGTATGTATGTATGTATGTATGTATGTATGTATGTATGTATGTATGTATGTATGTATGTATGTATGTATGTATGTATGTATGTATGTATGTATGTATGTATGTATGTATGTATGTATGTATGTATGTATGTATGTATGTATGTATGTATGTATGTATGTATGTATGTATGTATGTATGTATGTATGTATGTATGTATGTATGTATGTATGTATGTATGTATGTATGTATGTATGTATGTATGTATGTATGTATGTATGTATGTATGTATGTATGTATGTATGTATGTATGTATGTATGTATGTATGTATGTATGTATGTATGTATGTATGTATGTATGTATGTATGTATGTATGTATGTATGTATGTATGTATGTATGTATGTATGTATGTATGTATGTATGTATGTATGTATGTATGTATGTATGTATGTATGTATGTATGTATGTATGTATGTATGTATGTATGTATGTATGTATGTATGTATGTATGTATGTATGTATGTATGTATGTATGTATGTATGTATGTATGTATGTATGTATGTATGTATGTATGTATGTATGTATGTATGTATGTATGTATGTATGTATGTATGTATGTATGTATGTATGTATGGCAGAGAATGTATGTATGTATGTGTGTGCGCGAGTGTGCGTGTGTTGTGTGTCAATTATCAACGTCTTCATGTGTCCATTTTTTATCCGTGTACAATAATACAAATTTATAACATAACTTTACCTTTGATTTTCGTCTGAAATAAATACTATACACATATCAAAAACTGTATGCATCTACTATATAACAAGAAATGGTTTTAAATGATATAAATATCAGTATCAGTATCAAGGAAAGTCAATAAATGACTGAATAGTGTAATCAATATTATTTGTATTAGTTGCCTAACTTGAACGTCGCTATCCGAGGACCACTGTTAGAACAAATTGCCAAAACGAAATTAAATGGTGTTAAATTGTTGAAACAAAATAAGAGCATAATTATATCAGTAGTTGTTTAGAGCCAGTTACAAGCATAGAATTAAAGTACTATAACGCAATTTTGCAATCTAAGGCCTGCCGGACGTTCATAGGTTCTACACACACACATGTTTTCCAAATTACAATACACTCTGTTGAGCAAGCTCGAATCAGCGACACAACTTTACAACAGTAAAACTACTATATCTTTGATATTGACCTAGAAGTCTGCTATATGTGCGACAGCAACTTGTTGTTTGGCCGGGCCCGGCGAGCTCAGTTGGTAGAGCGCTGAACTCTCAATCCGGGGTTCGTAAGTCCAAGACCCAGCCCGGCCACATAACTTGTGTGGGGATTGGTCAACAACATTCTCCCCCTTCATCTGATTTAAATAGGGCTGTTGTCAGTTACTGTCATAAGTATGTGCACTTAATACTGGTAACCCGCTTAGATCGTCTAAGATTGCCCAGGAAAAGTGTGAATAGGTTAACTGACCGCCGTAATATGACTTAAATACTGTTTTATATAGCAACAAATCAAAACAAACAGAACAACTTGTTGTTTGCAGTTCTTGGTCACAGCCCATATATTAACTTCACCACTGCAATAGCAGTTCTCATTCCATCAGACTGGATCATGTTTTGGTTGCGTTAAGTATTGGCCATCATTCTCATGTCCTGTTTGTAAGTGGATAATCTGACATACATATTGATACCTTCTGTTCGATCAGTTTACAGATCCAGAACGTGAAACCTTCATAGCAGGCATCTACTTTCTACCCGTCGACTGACTTGTACTAAAACATCTATGTTACCCTCAGAGTTTTATCCAACAAAGCTTATGCATTTCGCATTTTCTCACGTATATGACAGTTTAAGGCTGCATAACTTCATAAAAGTTAAATTGTCATTATAGTATAAATTATACATATATGTTCTTCAATTGTTTCCATTTACTTTTCCATGTGTTTATTCAACTGTAATTTTTAATCCATAAGTAGTGTGCAAAACTACGGCTTGTTCCAGATTAAAGATAGAACCACATATTTTGCTGTTACACGTGTCTATATTATGTGTTAATTATTTTATGCTTACGGGCCTCTTATTTTACATCTATATTCGATCAAGTGATTCGTATTTACTGGTAACCCGCTTAGATCGTCTAAGATTGCCCAGGAAAAGTGTGAATAGGTTAACTGACCGCCGTAATATGTTCATTCTTCGTTGCACGGTCTGTATCCTGATAATGCTGGCTCAGAAAATAATGCATGCCTAGAAGATAATGCAGGCTCTAGCGGATAGTGGGGTACGTCAGTTTATGCATAATTGGATTTTTACCCGTACCCCATGCATTCTTTCGCGATATATATGCATTAAGCGATCCATTATCTATCTACAGATACCCGATCCTTTGAAAATATTCTTCATATATATAAATAGAGAAATGATTACACAAAATTACCCCAATCAGCGAAAAACGGTTTATTTTAATCATTTAAAAATATGGGTAAGCATTGTTTTTAATATCAAACTTGTGTAAACGAAACCCAATCATCGACAATACAAATGCAGTCTTACTTGGTTTAGTAACAAACGTACGTTTTTATTAAAAAGGATTTTCTACAGGCTATCTACACCCAATTCAATAATGGCTTGCTACACGATGAATACAATAATATAATGGCATGCTTAACTTGGATAATGATCGAGCTTGCCTACTTATCATGCTTATTTACAGCATAATATTCTCTTTATACCTGTCATTCGTCCCCTTTATGTGTTAATTTATCCCACTGTCTATGTCTGTCTGTCTGTCTGTCTGTCTGTCTGTCTGTCTGTCTGTCTGTCTGTCTGTCTGTCTGTCTGTCTGCCTGTCTGCCTGCCTGCCTGCCTGCCTGCCTGCCCGTATGTCTGTCTGTCTGTCTGCCTGCCTGCCTGCCTGCCTGCCTGCCTGCCTGCCTGCCTGCCTGCCTGCCTGCCTGCCTGCCTGCCTGCCTGCTGCCTGTCTGTATGTCTGTCTGTCTGTCTGTCTGTCTGTCTGTCTGTCTGTCCGTCCGTCTGTCTGTCTTTCTGAAATCGTTTTAAGAATACCTCAGGGTGAGATGTAACTTCCTATATATCGTGTGGTAGACATGTGCGGACTTATGCCCTATTTCTCCCCAAATGGTACTAGTATTTGACTAACCATGTTTATTACCTGGCCACAATATGAAGGACCCGATATGCCGGGCCTAAAGTTTCTTACTTACACTCCTAAGACTTATTGCCGCAATAAATTGTATTGTTAGTTGTTAATTATTAGAAACTCTCAGAATCTTCTATATTGTGTTATCTCGAACATATAGAGCATATGAAGGATTATAAACACAATACACATCTTCCAATATCACATTCACTTAATTAACAAGCAGGATCTAATGAATTTACATATGTATAAATATCAAAACCTATTACATACTCCACTTATACAAGTCATCATATGTCTCTCCATTATTATGTTAATATATTTTAATTTCTTAGAATGTTACCTCACTTGTTATGTAATAAGCCATTTGCGAGTAAAATCATGTCCCAGAAGACGTAATTGCTATACTATAATTGTCATTTACTAGTAAGCTCTAAGCTTGTTTCTAGTCACATTTGCAAAAACTTACTAAAATGTAAGTTCCAACCCAAGACCAGCAACATAACTTGTGGGGATTGGTCATGAAATTATTTCTACGGCGATTCTCCCCAAGTAGGGCAGTTGTCAGTTGCTGGCATAGGTATGTGCACTTAGTATTGGTAAATCGGCTAAGCTTGCCCAGGAAATGTGTGAGCAGGTTCACGGATATGATTGACTGAAATACTGTTAAAAACTGCGAACAAATCCAAATGAACAAACACTAAATGGCTATATATGAACTATTCTAATAACGGGTAGATCTACCAAACGCTTGGAACATAAAGTCACTATACGTACACGCCTTGCCGTTTCAGAGGAGAAGATTTTAAAAGTCATTTTGCTATTTAAGTCTGTATAAACCATGTGACCCCCGGGGCGTGACCAGATTATACCCCAGGGGCAAACGTCAAGGCCCACAGCTTTCCTATATTTGTAACGTAACATTACATAGTGGTCCTCTCCAAAGATTGTTCCAATTATGCCCCTAGGGTCAAATCTGGCCACCCCCCGAGGGGTCACATAGTTTCCAGAGACTTAAATAGCAAAATGACTTTAAAAATATTTACCTTAAACCGCAAGGCCCACAGCTTTCCTATGTTTGGTATGTAACATTGCATAGTGGTCCTCTCCAAAGATTGTTCAAATTATGCCCCTGGGGTCAAATATGGCCCCCCCGAGGGGTCACATGGTTTATATAGACTTAAATAGCAAAATGCCTTTAAAATCTTCGTCTGAAACCCCAAGGCCCAGAGGCTTGTTTAAGGTTATTCGACTTCTGCCCCTGGGATAAAAATAAGCCACGCCTCGGGGATGCAAATTCCAATTGGGTTACAAGGTCTCAGTTGAGCGTCCTAGAACCCTCAGGGCCCTCTTGTTACTCTGGTGACCTACATATGCAGCGGACCGTAACGATTTGAACAACTTTGAAAGAGGGTCACTCAATGATCATTCCTGTGAAGTAAGATGAAAATCTGCCAAGTGCTTTAGGATGAGATGTTGTTTGAATGAAAAGTTGACGACTCACGCACGCACTCACGACGAACAACGGGCGATCACAAAAGCACACCATGAGCACTTTGTGCTCAGGTGAGCTAAAAATAGGGGTCACCGGGCTTGTTCCGGAAATATTGGATTTTGAATACGATAACTGTCGAGGTCCCTTTTTTGAGTTTGGATTTTATCAATGTTTTAAGTATAGATATAAAAGAGCTTTTTTCCAACGAGTTATGGTTCTTTCAAATGATACGTTTGCACATGTTTTGTTTGGCAATATACAAGTATATATTGATAACAAAAAAACGCTAAATCTACATAAACTGTTAAAAGAATGAATTTGACTGTACATTTAAGTAGGCCAAATGGGTACTAATAATGCCTTCTGAAAAGTCATTTTTTATCAAATGCGTCAATTTATTTTGTTCCAAACGACAGATTTTCATGAAATTTCGCAAACACATTCATCAATGCATACTTAAATTAAAACATTTCAAAATATTTTTGGTACCTGCAGCCTTTTTCGTTTGAACATTTGTTTGGAAAGACATTGTATGTGGTTTTGAGTATGATATATGCTCTATGAACTTTTACTATTAAAACAATGTATTTGAATGAACATTAGAGATGGTCAAGTACAAGAATGTAACGAATATATCCATTGAAACATCAAAATACACATAGGACCAAATGTATGAATATATTAAGTTCCAAATCTCAGATTGTTTTCAAACCTAGCTTAGACATGTGCTAATGTATATAAAAAATAAAACATTCATACCAAATATGGACCACCGTGCTTGTTTGGGAAAATGTTAACTGGTGAACCTTTTTTATCATTCACGCTACGACTTCAAAGTATAACTTTTTAAAGATAGGTTGAATATATTTGTAGATGTGAAATTAGTTTCAATGTTTTGACAGTATGTAAGGATATTGTGATTAAATACACACTACACAAACAATACCCATTGACTGAAACTTAAAGATATACATTACATTTAATTGATTGAAATTAGTAACCTATATTCCATAAAGAAAAAAATGAAGCACAAAGAGAAATGAACCTTATTATTGTCTTTTTGATGCGAACGTCTTTAATTAACCAGTAGACAGAAATGTAACGCTCCGCCTTCCTGTTTGTCCAAAGTTGTTTGTCCAATAATTATGGTACATGTTCATGATACACTTCTTAATTTCATGTTTTAGAATATTTAAGTAATATGCTTGGAAAATAAAGTAAATTATCTAAATACATATTTAAAAAAAAGAATAACCAATTTAGTTCAATAAAAAAAATAACCAATTTAGTTCAATAAAAAGTACATAGTTGTAATACAAATTATATTTATTTATTAATAAAAAAAAGTTGATTATTATAATAGTGTGAACATAGTTTTGTTAAACTTTAGGTCATTATTCAATAAAACAATGTTAACAAGGTATATATATATATATGTTACTGACAGTTTTTCTTATATATAACTTGAGGCAATGCAAGAAAATGCAAAACGATCGTTTTCTATACAAATGCCTGTCTTGTCAACTTATCTCAACTCAATATTATTAGTAGATAAAGGCCACCGGCCGACGATACAACATACGGAATATAACACATTGTTAATAACATAGTTGTGATTAACATCGTAATAATAAATAATGCTGATAATAGTAATGATAATAATAATAATAATAATAATAATAATAATAATAATAATAATAATAATAATAATAATAATAATAATAATAATACCATATGACATTATCGATAGTCAAATGAATTATCCAAACGAAGTGTCAATTTTTCGAAGTATTGAATTAACATAAAAAGCAATATTTCTAATAATGTCGTCATTTTCAGCTTTCATCAGATTACAAAAGTTATTAAACTCATTTCTACCATTATACCAGAGTTAATATACGTTTCTCTCTCAGGTTAAACCTTTGACATTTAAAAAATGCATGATCGTCATCCTCAACATTACAAATATTTAAATTTAAAAGGCAGTAATTGCAAATTATATGTTCTCTTATTACACCTGCATGCCACCCAGTCTCAATATATAATGTATGACTGGAGCACCTGAATCTTGCTAATGATTTGTTTTAACATAAAACGGTATATTAATGGTCAGATGCTTTTCCCGGTAAGCATGGATTTTAAATGCTTGTATGTTTCACACCTTGGATATTCGTTTATGGATTCTGTCCAGTTGTGCAATTTACAGTCAATGAGCCTACTCCTAAATGGTGATATATATTGAGTTACATTACCAATATCTTGTGAGAGCCATACAAATCCAAATCCGTGCTGATTCAACAGATGTTTTCCCCACTAACCCAATTATTTCTACCAATGTTATCATTCCTCTTCAGCATTATTCATTCCTCTTCAGCATTATGTAACAGTTTTTGTGGTAACGCGTATCATCCATATGCAATAATCGACACCAATATTTTATACACTTTATATGATGATCAATATATAAAGGCAATCGTCCACATTCTCCTAAAGCAATACAATCATTAACATAATTATTAACACGTAGGAATTCTTTACCAAAAAGACTTTGAACTTTTTCTATTATTTCCGATTATGAATCTGTTCCTCTTATCTCTGCCCCGGACGTAAGTATTGGTTTAATCATACTGTCGAATAATTTAAAATATTCAGCATTGCTAAACTTACCGAAGGCTCTTTGGTAAGATTTAATGGCGAAAATAGACCTCCTAGCTTGCGCTGATAATTTTGCTTTTGCCTTCAACCACGATAGTTTGGGTGAAAAAAAACCTATATACTTATATTGGAGTAACGTTAACAGGGTTACCATTAAAAGTCCATTTTTCATATGAGCGCAATGGGTCACCATTTTGAAATACAATGATTTTTGTTTTCTTTTGATTAATTTCCATGCCAGTTTTTTTATAGCAAAATTCAGATATATTATAAAGTTGCATTTGCATTTCAATTGCAGTTTCAGCACAGCTGGCTACATCGTCTGCGAAAAGAATACATATAATATGATTAATCGTATCGGTTCCTCTGTGCCCCTTTAATTCAAGGAAGGCAGCTACCTCGTTGATATACAAATTAAAGATAATCGTACTGCATATATCCCCTTGCCTTGTTCCAACGTTCCAATTAATATATTGTGAAATGTTAACATATCCCCGTAAATTGTTGTACAGAGACATTAAAACATTAAATAACTGTCCTTTAACTCTCTCCTTAAGAAGCTTTTTGAATATATTTCGGTGTATTAGTCCGTCAAATGCCTTTTTGAAATCGGCGTACACAACATGAAATCTTTCCCCTGGTTTACTAATATATTTTTGGACCATACTTTGCCAAGTAAAAATATTATCTATTGTCGAATATTCTGGACGTAATCCTGCTTGCGTCTCATCTTATTTAGCAAATTCTTCTGCCCATTTACAGAGTCTATCATAAATGATGTATAAACATACTTTATACATAACATGATTCAGCGAAATACCCCTGTACTTGAACGGATCTTGTTTGGGTCCCGTTTATATAAAGGGACAATAATGCTATCTCTCTAGATGTTAGGAAACTGACCTGTATTTCGTATGTTATTGAATAAGAAACATGAAATAGGTGTTATTTCTTGTGCAGTATATTTTTAGAAGTCAGCTCCTAAGACACTTGTTCCCTGCTATTTCCCTACTTTTAACTTGTTAATGCTGGTTAATATTTCCTCTTCAGTGATGGCAGAATTTAGTATTAGGTCATATTTTTCATTATCTATGTTCAAGTCCCATCTATTTCAGAAAATATCGGCTGATCTT
>CM051030.1:21692604-22042604 GCA_027627225.1 Congeria kusceri
ATATATGGGAAATTGTTTCATACCTAATGCAAATAATTATTATTATGTCCAAGCTAAACATTATAAGTTGCTTTATTTATTGACTTAATATAATTGAGTAACGTTGGGATCAAAGATGAGATATTTAGAAATTTAAAAAATTTGAACCCATTTATCAAAATCGAAATATACTTCTTAAAGCTGTACAAAGGGGATTCAAATTTTGCATGTGAGTTTGCCCAACACAGACGTGAAAATGACTATTTCCAGAATTAAGTTGAACTGTTACTATGGCAACCATACATAACATAAAACGATATGAAAATTATGGTCTTCTCCAATTAAATCTTGCCACAATGCTACACTTAATAATTATGAATAGCAATTAAGAAGTTCAAGAATTTATTGTAATCCATACTGAATAAAAAATTTCAGACAGAGAATGTAACCCTAAAATAAATATTGACATTGTACTTTCCTCAGTTTCTTCCACTTTCATTAAATCTTCAATTCAGTGACACTTATTGCCATCCTGCAACCTTTATAATTTCATCATATGTAGGTATAATTAAATTCCAAACATGAGTAGTTAGGTAAATGACACGGAAACTAACATGGCATAGAGTACAAAAACTTTGCGGTTATCATGGACATTATTTCAAAATGAAAACAAAAACAAATATTTGATGTATTTCTCACATTTGACATAGTGAAATAAAGTAAAAATTCATTGTAAAACAGGATTGAAAATTATTAAGAAAGGAAAATGGTGCATAGATATAGTGCCTTTTACATTTAGATTGTATCCATAAATCAAATGAGCTCTTAGGCAGTTCAATCTTAGATCCATCCTTGTTTTAACACAGTGTCACAGTAATCCTGGTCAAGCATGTTTAAAATGTTATGACAATATCTGTTATTAGTCAAATTTTCTCGGCTTTGATACATCTGGTTCATCTGGCAGTGGGCATGTACTGGCACAGTTGGAGTTGCACAGTGGTCCAATTTCTTCCTGTTGATGCCACTGGCGTTCAGCAGATAGGCAAAGTGACTCAAGTTTGTCCGGCATACAGTCAGGCATTACACGTCCTTCTTCAAGATGGTCACAGCTTAATCAACATCAGATGCATACTTTCGCGCTAAGACCACGCCCTGCTTGTCTGATGTTATCTGAGGTTGAACTGAAACAGATAAAATACGATCACAGAGAAATAATAAATTGTATAACACAGTTGTAAGTGATTGAAACTAAAACACCGCTAAAATGTATTTATCAATACTAGTTTACTAAACAAATTTCTTCACAATCTAAGTATACAGTACCAGGTATTTTCAGTGACCATACATGTATTTTTATTGATACATGATTACCCGTGATTTACTTAAGTTTATATATTTCCTCTGATATTATTTAATGCATAATACATTGTGTTAAGTATTTTCAAGAATGGGCCAAAAATCTATACAAACCTTAAGTGGTGTTATGACAGCAGTTTAAATAGGCATTTCAGGAAGTAGAATTTGACTGGTTGTTCTGGATCCTGTACCAGGTGTAATATGCCCTGAAGATCCCGCAATATCCGCCAAAGTATTTACATTGGTGTGTCTCAAATTTATTTTTGGTTAGTTATGAAGTACTTAAATAATAAAAAAGAGACTAAACGATAATCTTTTTTTTTTCAGTTTCAGAACAAGAAGCACATTCACCATATCATCAACTTCCTACTCATAATCATAATTCACATTTTACACTATTTACCATTTGCAATTCCTCATGAAAATCTGGGTCTTTTTGGGAAATAAGTTCAGACAGGACAGGGTTACAATAAGCAAATGATAACTGACTGATAACTGAATGATATAAAATAATCATCGTTTTACTAGATACTACACATTCGACATTGTATTAAATGTAAACACACATGCGTCACTAGTGTAACATGAAGGGCATGGCCGACGGCCATTTTTTTTACTTTGTTTCCGGTTTGTTCATTTCAGTTTTTGTCAATAATTTTACACCAATTAGGTTATGCTAACATATAACAGTAATGGCGATTAAAAAACCACTTAATTTGATCGAAGACAAATAAAATCCAACGTGCAAAGGTACGCGTCGGGCCAATATCGATATCAAAATGTTTTAGACTTGTATGTGGCTAAATTTTAACTCTAGTTATTTAGGGCAATGGCCTACTGCGATAAAACGGGAATAATCAGTCCATAACGCAATAAAAAAGGTCAAAGGAACAAATTGAGTCGAAATATACATTGCATCGCATTGCTAATATTTTTATTTCTTTTATAAGATAAACGCTTAAATCTGAAAAATAAATGACAAAACTAAATTCAGTGCATTTTGTGACTTTGAAAAGAAGTTTGCAAAATAAGGTTCACGCGTATCAGAATACTGCAAATATTATAATCACAAATTTGACTTTTAAGTTAAAGGCATGTGTTATATTTCCATCGACAGGCCCACCAGAGAGTTTACATTTCACTAAGATTGATCAAGACTACACGTGCTTATTGGAAAGTTTTGGAACACATTTTGTTTGGTTGTACATTCAGGTATTGTCAGCTAAAAACAAAGTTAGTCAAGGAAAAGGATATAGTTCCTTGTGCAATGAACCAGTATTAGGCTATAACAAACCGAAGTTTCGATGCACGTTTTTAACAGTAAATATTGTAAACATGCCACTTTGCTAACATTGCAACGTTTTTTTAAGAAATATCTAATTTCTTGCTGTTTTGTACTAAACCATTCTTTCTTTGCATCATCCTTTTTTATGAGACATCATTTTGGTAAATGTGTTAATACATTTATGAAGAACTGGTCGATATGTGTTAGCTAGATGTTCATTTCAGAATGTACAGCCACGCAGTTGCATAGTCATTGTCAACTCATCTCTGTCGTCTGAGCCCGTTACCTAGAATGCAGTGTGACCCATGGAAGCTGCCTTGGGACCTGGCTGTTCCTTACGTCGGAACACGTTACACCATCCATCTCAATATACGGGTTTGCTGACAATCGCTACAAATGTTTCCGTCTATATTTGGCAATAAGTGAGCGCGTCGCCATGACTGAACTTAATCAGTGTGTTGTTAAAATAAACGTCTGGATTAAACAAAATATACTAAAAATGAACATTACAAATGCAGAGTTTATTTGTTTCGGCAGCAAGGCACAGTTGTCCAATTGTTCATCTGATCATATAGAAATTGTCGGAGATAAATTCCGACGTGTATACACCATTCATTACCTGGGTGCTTTTCTAGATGATACATTACATCTAATTTTCGAAGCACATGAGAACAGAAAATGTCGTTTGGCGATGTTGAACACTTTGAATATCAAATGCATCCGGAAGTATCTTACTCAAGCTGCAGTCGAAATTCTTGTACTATCATTGGTAATTTACATTCAGATTAGTGTAATGCTATTCTCTTTGGTATTGCTTATCGTGAACTGAAAACGATGCAGCGCGTTCAAGACCTGTGTGTTAAACTTGTTCTCAATAAAGGCAAATATAACAGTTCTCAATACGCATTATACGATTTATACTTGCTACCAATAAAAGCGAGAATTAGATTTTATGTTTCACGTATAGATATCATGTTGGCGATGAACCTTATATTTAACTGAATTGTTCTCAAAACACGATCCTCGCAGATCCGGCTTAAGATCTTGTACCACACACGACGAGTTACTAGGTTGCATTTAATAAACGCAAACATTAAACGACACAAGTTTATGTACAGTTGGTATTAAACTGTGGACTCCTTACCACTGAATATCAAACAGTGAATCTCTTTTGTATGGAACGGCATGACGTATTATGTCGTCATGATTCGTGTTGTCTTGTTCAGGATTGTTTAATTATGTCAAAAATACGTGTTATTATGTTAAACTATTAATTCATCATGTGCTATGATCAGGTGAACTTGTCAATGTATTGATCAGGTGAACTTGTCAATGTATTGTGTTATTATGCCAAAAAGACATTATGTTGAAATATTGTTTCTTCATGTTCTATTCTCAGGTGAACTTGTCAAAATAATATGTTATTATGTCAAAAAGAAGTGTCATTATATTAAAATAGTGTTCAATCATGTGTTATATTTATGTGAACTTGTCAAAACATATTGTATTATGTTAAAAAGACGTATCATTATGTCAAAATAATGTGCGATGATCAGGTGAACTTGTCAAGGGAATACGTTATTATGTAAAAAGGACGTGTACTTTTACTAAAATAGTGTTTCATCGTGTGCTATGCTCAGGTGAACTTTTCAGAAGAATATGTTATAAAATGTCAAAAATTATATTATGTTGAAATAGTGTTTCATCATGTGTTGTGATCAGGTGAAATAGTCAAGAATATGTTATTTTGTCAATAAGACGTGTCATTATGTCTACAGCTTAAATTAACGTATCGACTTGAGTGTCGTTCAAGCATGCTTTAATGTCTAATCGTGTCGGTATTGGGTCAATGTGCGGTGCTTTCCGACATTGTAGTGAGTGTACGCTTTTTTTTATAGCTCAACAACAACATGTCATTTAAAAAAAACAACAACAACATACCGTTTGACCAAAATGAATTTACTTTAGACATGATAAGACAGTGTTACAATAAAATAAAACTTATCATTGGCAAAACAGCATGTAGGCTTGAAATGATAGCATTCTTTAGCAACATAACACGGTATTTGGACAAAATTAAAGGCTGTCTGGACAATCAACAGCATATATTTACAACTTTTAAACATGATATAATAACACACTACATTGACAAAATCACACGCTGCACTAACATATCAACTTGATATCTTGACTAGATCAAACGATATTTTAACAACACAACAATTCGACATAACAAGTCAAATTGCATACAAGATATATCCGTGCATTGACAAAACAACACGTGTACACAACATAATAACACATGCGAAAGGCAAACTCACAATATAAGTATACAAGATGAACCGGTATACAGACAAGTCAACATTGAAGTTCAACATAATACCATATCCTTCTAACATAACGACACTACCGAAGACAACATAAGGATATCCCGGCGTTCCATACTTTTGACTCGTTCCATAAAAGTCCTAAAACTTATTTCTTCCGATATTTGTATTCCCTGTTTTAATTATTAAACGTCCGCAATAACCAGCCAGTTTAGCATTTTGGTATAAACAATATTTTTACTGAGAATATTCAATCCATTTTATCGTGATATATTGTATGCATTATGTGTTCTAATAATTTAGTGTTTGTAAATCGGCTATTATTGTTTTATGAATCATAGCATTTTTATATGTGAAACTAGTGTATATAGGTTGTCGTATATGTATTCGTGTTCATTGTAAAACGCCGCTGAATATATTTATATAGAAGTAGGCATTTCATCAAATTAAACAGTTTCAGTTTCTTTTCAATAAATCTGTACTAGATCTTCATTTGAAAATGTGACGAAATGACACAGATTTATTACGATTGATCATTGTTATATGTTCATTTTGTAATGCACAGCTATTTAATCGATAATAGATTCTCAAAAAGTTAACTGACATAGAGAATGTCGGTCTTAATAAATAGTTGTGTCATATATGCTAGGTAGATATTCATTTTTGATTGCACATCTGTTCTTTACTTAGACTTACATATTATGCAATAGTTGTCACTAAGATGTTCATTTCACTATGTATAGTGGTTCTATAGACGTAACCAGATCTTCACTTCCAAATCCGTGGCTATCAGTATTTGTAGGTCTTGAAGACGGAATACATTGTGTCATGATGTGTGATAGATTTAAACTAGATGTCTATTTACTAGTGAACAGCTGATCACTAGGTGCTCGCCAAATATTCATTTCTGTATGACATATGTTATTTTGACGTTTATTCGTAATGTATATCTATGCGAAATATGTTATACAGATGTTCATATCAGAATGTACAACAGTATAACATACATCGCCTAGATCGTTCTTCGTAATGTCAAGCTAAAAGTTTTTTTTTGAGAAACAAGGTCATTATGAATAGTAAGCATAGCCATATGTTTGACTAACTTGGAATTATTTCTGCATTATTTCTGCACGTATAACTACCTGACATATTTAGATTGAAGTTCAAGTCATAGAAATTAATGCGCAATGGACTTATTAATTGGTGGCACACAGTACATGCACTACTCTACGCATTTTCGTTTTAACAATATCAAAACTATATCCGTTTATACAATCTGCATGTGACAAGATTTTACGCGGCTCCTTATTTTTAAAGTTGCAAAACAATTTGATACCCAATGTAGCACCTAGTGTGAAAACAAGCTGTCCGTGTTATTTTATTTAGTGACCAAGATATGAAAACAGTAAATTAACTTAAACATATTCGTTTTTTTCACATATATACTGTAGTCGTTTTGCAATGATGGAAGGTTCACTGTTCATCATAAAGGAGGTTGTAATTGACAATACGCTATAGAATTTATAAAACACGCCTATTTAGGTCAAGTTCCAACAAATACCATTGATAGTTTATCAATGAGTTAACAAGACATGCCCGTTAAACAATTAAGTACTAGCTATCTGAACTGCTAAACGCATTGGCAATCAAGTATCGTCAAGTCGCTAAACCTAGCCCTCAAGATCTATTATACTAAAGGAATTAAAGCTATTGATCGTTTTAGTATACACATGTATTTATTCACTGGCATTTTGTCAATAATCATAAAGTGAAAATTTCAAAGTGATAAACAGAATATGTGTTTTTGCGTGGAAACAGATGATTCAAATAAAAATAGTTTTTTGCTCCTTTTTCATAATCTAATTATATTTAATAACTAGTCATAGAAGTCAACAACCCAATTACCCTGCCAAAATTGAGGTAGTGCTCTGGCAACGTTCATTGTAAGTACATGTACATGCATATAGAGTTATATAATACAGCAACATGTAATGTGGATTGGGAACAATTAAACATGCTAGTTATAATACTGTGGAAAGACACTATTAAATGTAGAAAAACGTACTCATTTTAAAGGGTTGTTATTATGTTTTTAATAATAAGAAAATAGGCGACAGGCTATAGAATTGTTAACCACTTGTATTATTTTAAAAAAATCAATGGTTTACACTAATGTCATTTATAAACAAAATATTGTAAAATAGTGAAGGTGTTTGTATAAATCAAATTAGAGATATATTATTGACTTTAATATGAGTAAATGAAAATTTTAAATATTCCCCCAAAACAGACTGAGCGAGATATAAAGGTATACTATAGACTTATTTATAAGATGTGCTCTATGCTAGAGGTATGCTAACAAGTGTGAATACTTTCTCTTCAACGTTTTGTTGAAATAAAATAATATTTATTATAAATGTTGAAAATAACTTCGGAAATGCGTATTAAGCGAGAAATTTAAAACTAAAATAATACTTAGCAGCAATCTTTTATATACTATAGTGGTATTAAATAAGTGATTTTTTACAGGCACTGTTATTTGTCTTCGGTCCTCGGTAATAGCATGATCCCTTAAGGTGAATGCAATTACGACTGACCGAGGACAAATAACAGTGCTTTTATATTATCCCTTATTTAATAATGATTTTATTAATAAACTAAAATTCCTAACCTCTTTAAGAATTAATATAGAGAATAACAAGAAGACATCAATTATTTAAAAAAACAAACCACTATTTATGTTATTTATTTCAAGATGGCTTCATTTTGTATCTGAAAATATTTTCATATTTCAAATTTCATATAGGAACAGTTCAACTGATCAAAAGCGCTAAATCTCATACAGGCATCGAAATGTAATGCAGGCACTGTTTGAAGCCAATGACAATGCATAGATCTCATTCAGGAACAGTTGAATTCATACAGGAACAATTGATCGTTTTATTTACTCGTGCTGACAAATACAAAACATGCATTTTCACTGTTATTGTGCGTAATATTGTAATAATCAATAAATACATGTATATTACAGCGTCTAGACCAGTCCGTTCGATTGTTGGCGAATGCGCAGTTCTTACTTTTTAATTCAAACCCGAATGTAGCCGTTGCTGAAGGACAACGGGTCTGTATCATTTGACAGAAAATATACATTGTATTGTTCGACAAAAGAAGTATCTTTGTTGTCGATGTTGACTTTTTTATGCTATATCAAAGACGGTTTTGTTAGTAGGTAAAGAGACCTGAAATAAAATAAATCAGCGAGTCCATCTTTAAAAATAACTTCCTGCTTCCTACATTTTGTTTATCGCTATACACACACCTATATTTAACATGTGAGCGAAATAGTTTTAAACTTCCTGATTTGAATCTCGACTTGTTGTGTAAACAATGTTAAACTGAAAAAAACAGAGACGATTCATATGTTCAAAAATGTGTTTTGAGAAATGGATGCTTCTTATCCTCGTTCTCAAGAAAGGTGAGATTTAACATGTTTAAGTTTGGAACTTTAGCAGCGTCGTTATTCGTTTTAAGTGTTTATTTTATTTTATTTTGTGATTGGCGTTAAACGGTTTGCCTTGTTGGCTTGAAGTTACATGCAATAATTTGAATATGTGCATTATGAAATATTATTATATGATATATCAATCTAATGATGCACGTGTGTTTAAAAACATGCTTTAAACAGTACATGAATCGATTTTCTTGATACCTAAAAATCAAAGATATTCCAAATATATTCTAAGTGTTATAAAATATAGGATAACAATTTTACTGAATGGTGTATTCTATGAACACAACAGCTTGCATGTTTGTCCAAATGTTTCTATTCATCAGCATAATTGTGTTTGTTTGCAAGGATACTGTCCATTTAATTGTTCCGAATCTTAACGTTTACAATTTAAAACGAAATTGTTATTTGATCTGTGTCTGATGTAAACATGTTGATACTGAGCTGACACTGCTTCGATGCTGGCGACTTTAATATATTAATATAATAAACAATGATATCTCGGCAGAGGTCGAAACAGGGTCATGTGCTCATTGTGAGCTTTTGTGATCGCCTTTTGTCCGTCGTCCGTCGTGAATCGTGAATTGTGAGTCTTCAACATTTACCTTGTGAACACTCTAGAGGCCACATTTATTGGCCAATTTTTTATTAAATTTTGTCAGAACATTTGGCCCAATAATATTTCGGCAAAGTTCCAAACTGGGTCATGTGGGGTCAAAAACCAGTTCACTAGGTGAAATTGAAGAAAAAGCTTGTGAACACTCTAGAAGTCAAATGTTTGCCCAATCAGCATGAAACTTGTTCAGAACATTTGTTCTCATGATATGTTTGCAGAGTTCGAAAATGGTTCTGATCCGTTAAAAACATGGCCGCCAGGGGGCGGGGCAGTTTTCCTTATATGGCTATTGAAAAAGCTTGTGAACACTATAGAAGTCACAATTTTTACCCAATCAACATAAAACTTGCTCAGAACCTTTGTTATTTTGATATCTCGGCCGAGTTTGAAAATAGTTCCGCTCTATTGAAAAACAAGGCCGCCAGGTGCCGGGGTAATTTTCCTTATATGGCTATAGAAAAAGCTTGTGAACACTATAGGAGTCACAATTTTTGCCCAATCAACATAAAACTTGCTCAGAACCTTTGTTATTTTGATATCTCGGCCGAGTTTGAAAATAGTTCCGCTCCATTGAAAAACAAGGCCGCCAGGGGCCGGGGTAGTTTTCCTTACATGGCTATAGAAAAAGCTTGTGCACACTCTAGAAGTCACAATTTTTGCCCAATCAACATAAAACTTGCTCAGAACCTTTGTTATTTTGATATCTCGGCCGAGTTTGAAAATAGTTCCGCTCTATTGAAAAACAAGGCCGCCAGGGGCCGGGGTAATTTTCCTTATATGGCTATAGAAAAAGCTTGTGAACACTATAGGAGTCACAATTTTTGCCCAATCAACATAAAACTTGCTCAGAACCTTTGTTATTTTGATATCTCGGCCGAGTTTGAAAATAGTTCCGCTCCATTGAAAAACAAGGCCGCCAGGGGCCGGGGTAGGTTTCCTTACATGGCTATAGAAAAAGCTTGTGCACACTCTAGAAGTCACAATTTTTGCCCAATCAACATAAAACTTGCTCAGAACCTTTGTTATTTTGATATCTCGGCCGAGTTTGAAAATAGTTCCGCTCTATTGAAAAACAAGGCCGCCAGGGGCCGGGGTAATTTTCCTTATATGGCTATAGAAAAAGCTTGTGAACACTATAGGAGTCACAATTTTTGCCCAATCAACATAAAACTTGCTCAGAACCTTTGTTATTTTGATATCTCGGCCGAGTTTGAAAATAGTTCCGCTCCATTGAAAAACAAGGCCGCCAGGGGCCGGGGTAGGTTTCCTTACATGGCTATAGAAAAAGCTTGTGCACACTCTAGAAGTCACAATTTTTGCCCAATCAACATAAAACTTGCTCAGAACCTTTGTTATTTTGATATCTCGGCCGAGTTTGAAAATAGTTCCGCTCTATTGAAAAACAAGGCCGCCAGGGGCCGGGGTAATTTTCCTTATATGGCTATAGAAAAAGCTTGTGAACACTATAGGAGTCACAATTTTTGTCCAATCAACATAAAACTTGCTCAGAACCTTTGTTATTTTGATATCTCGGCCGAGTTTGAAACTAATTCCGCTCCATTGAAAAACAAGGCCGCCAGGGGCCGGGGTAGTTTTCCTTATATGGCTATAGAAAAAGCTTGTGCACACTCTAGAAGTCACAATTTTTGCCCAATCAACATAAAACTTGCTCAGAACCTTTGTTATTTTGATATCTCGGCCGAGTTTGAAAATAGTTCCGCTCTATTGAAAAACAAGGCCGCCAGGTGCCGGGGTAATTTTCCTTATATGGCTATAGAAAAAGCTTGTGAACACTATAGGAGTCACAATTTTTGCCCAATCAACATAAAACTTGCTCAGAACCTTTGTTATTTTGATATCTCGGCCGAGTTTGAAAATAGTTCCGCTCCATTGAAAAACAAGGCCGCCAGGGGCCGGGGTAGTTTTCCTTACATGGCTATAGAAAAAGCTTGTGCACACTCTAGAAGTCACAATTTTTGCCCAATCAACATAAAACTTGCTCAGAACCTTTGTTATTTTGATATCTCGGCCGAGTTTGAAAATAGTTCCGCTCTATTGAAAAACAAGGCCGCCAGGGGCCGGGGTAGTTTTCCTTACATGGCTATAGAAAAAGCTTGTGCACACTCTAGAAGTCACAATTTTTGCCCAATCAACATAAAACTTGCTCAGAACCTTTGTTATTTTGATATCTCGGCCGAGTTTGAAAATAGTTCCGCTCTATTGAAACACAAGGCCGCCAGGGGCCGGGGTAATTTTCCTTATATGGCTATAGAAAAAGCATGTGAACACTCTAGAAGTCGCAATTTTTCCCAATCAACATAACACTTGCTCAGAACTTTTGTTCTTATGGTATCTTGGCCAAGTTCGAAAATAGGTCCGCTCCATTGAAAAACATGGCCCCCAGGGAGCCGGGAGGTTTTCCTTTTATGGCTATAGAAAAAGCTCGTGAACACTCTAGAAGTCACATTTTTTGTCTAATCAACATGAAACTTTGCTCGGAACATTTGTTCTTATGAAATCTCGGCCGAGTTCGAAAATGGTTCCGGCCCGTTGAAAAACATGGCCGCCGGGGGGGGGGTGTCATTTTTCCTTATATTGCTATAGGAAAAGCTTGTGAACACTCTAGAAGTCACAGTTTTTGCCTAATCAACATGAAACTTGCTCAGAACATTTGTTCTTATATTATCTCGGCTGAGTTAAAAATGGTTCCGGTCTGGTGAAAACCATGGCCGCCAGGGGGCGGGGGGCAGTTTTCCTTATATGGCTATAGGAAAAGATTGTGAACGTTCTAAAGTCAACTTTTTTGCCCAATCTTCATGAAACTTGGCCAGAACATTTGTCCCAATAATATATTGGCCGAGTTCGAATCTGGGTCATGTGGGGTCAAAAACTAGGTCACTAGGTCAAATTGAAGAAAAAGCTTGTACACACCCTAGAAGTCACATTTTTTGCCCAGTGTTTATGAAACATGGTCAGAACATTTGTCTTAATGGTATCTCGGCCGAGTTCGAATCTGAGTCATGCGGGGTCAAAAACTAGGCCACTAGGTAGGTCAAATTGAAGAAAAGGCTTCAATTTTAATAAGTACTTCAGCATTTTAGATGTCTGTTGTCGCTTAAGTTTTTGAAACCATGATGATTAAGGCCGTATTTCCATCAGTCGGTATCAGTATATCCATATCCGTATACAAATCTAACACATGAAAACATTTTCAACTTATAAAACTCATGTGAGCGACCCATTTGGCGCTTTTGTTTGCCTAATTAACATAAAACTTGCTCAGAACCTTTGATCTTATAATATATCGGCCGAGTTGAAAATGGTTCCGCTCCGTTGAAAAACATGGCCGCCAGGGGGCGGGGCAGGTTTCCTTATTTGGATATAGAAAAATCTTGTGAACTCTCAAGAAGTCACATTTTTTGCCCAATCAACTTAAAACTTGCTCACGACGTTTGATCTTATGATATCTTGGGCCAGTTCGAAAATGGTTCCGGTCGGTTGAAAAACATTGCCGCCAGGGGGTAGAGGGCAGCTTTCCTTATATGGCTATAGGAAAAGAATGTGAACACTCTAGAAGTTAAATTGTTTGCCCAATCAACATGAAACTTGCTCAGATTCTTTGTTTTTTGTATATCTGGGTAAGGTCCAAAATGGTTCCGGTCCAATGGAAAACATGGCCCAAATGGGGGTGAGGGTGGTGGCAGTTTTCCTTATATTGCTGTAGAAAAGCTTGTGGACACTCTGAATGTTACATTTTTCCCCAGTCAACATGAAACTTCCTCAGAACCTTTGCGGGCTCGAAAATGGTTCCGGTCTGTCAATGAACGTGCATGCCAGGGTGGGGTGTTACAGTTTTGCTAATTGGGCTATAGAAAAAGCTTGTGAACACTCTGGAAGTCACATTGTTTGTCCAATGAACATGGAGCTTGCTCAGAACATTTGTTCATATGATATTTTGGCGGAGTAAGAAAATGGTTCCGGTCCATTGAAAAAAATGGCCGCCAGGGGCGGGGGTTCAATTTTCCTTATATGGATATATTGAACATTTTAAAAAGCTTGTGAACACTCTAGAGGCCACATTTGTATCCCGATCATCATGAAACTTTCTCAGAACATTTGTTGCTATGATATCTTGGGCAAGTTCAAACCCAGGTCACATGTGGTAAAATACTGGGTCAACAGGCAAAAAAAAACAACAAGCTTGCAAACAATCTAGAAGCCAAATTTCTTAAGTCGAATCTTCATGTAACTTGCTCCGAGCAGTTTAATTCCTTTACCCTCTCTGGTGAGCGCCTAGGGCCTTATGGCCCTCTTGTTTTCAAAAAATGTTAATTTTTTCCGTGACTTATTCAAGAACAATATTTAGGCATTTTCTCAATATAACCATCAAAATTGTACATTTGAAACCAATGATTATCACTTACATCACACTTGTGATGAGCCTCTGTTAATGTTTGATACCTACTGAAAAACCAAATCAAAATGTAATAAGAAATTGGTTAAATGACTGATAAAATTATAATATTGCTGCATTATATACATGTTTAAAACACATAATTGTTTTACACAATGACAAAAAAAATGATGAGCAATACAATTTGAAACTAGTTTGTTGCTTAGTTATCAGTTCAATATAAAAAATGCAATTTACCATCGATTCTGCTTGCGAAAACTCGCAAGAAACCTTAGCACTATCGATAGGCAGCCGTGACACGAGCTCAACAGGCAACAATGTTCTTTTGTGACCGACTTGGGTCCCTGTGCTTTTGACGGTTTTTGAAGATTTCTTCGGGTGATTGCATTAAACGAAACAAGAAAGTGAACCTTAATAAGTTAAGTTAAATCTTAAGCTTTGGTCAAAATTGTAGTCGAAATTGCTATCTAAAAGAAACTGAAAGATGTGTTTAAAAAAGGCCTGTAACTTTTCTGGAAGTACATATGGAGACTCCGAGTGTACCTAAATCCAGCCACTTACTAAAATATGTTTTATTAAAAAAAAACACACGAAAAACATTATTAAACTACACCTTGTTGGTCAGATTTCTTGTTATTATTCTGTTATTTACCATATTCTAGTATTTCCTTTCAAAAATTTCTCTATAAACTTTATTTATCGGAGATACTGTTTTGATTTCAATCCCACATGGGCAAATATTTATATTCGAAGGGAAGAAAAAACAATATCCTTGTAAGTAAATGCATAAATAATGCAGTCCATTCTGTTGAAACTTGACTTTCGTTGCTGAGACAGGCTCATGCATCAATGGATACCATTGAATTATTGGACTTGACCATACAAACACATTTTTGTCGGCGTAGCTGTCTAAGATCATTTTTGACCCAGATTTTCTTGCGATAATTATGCAGCGGGAAAATTGAATGCCAATAGAATTGGGCAAATTTTCTAATTCTAGGGAATGCAAACTTCAAACAATGGTTTAACGTATACCACTAACTGTTGCATACTTTTGGGGAATAAAAATTTACATAATTGTTTACATAAGCGGTTAAAATGAAGTTATAAACATATCCTCCCGTATAATATAGAACTGAGGCTAATTATGAAGGTATTTTCTCATTGTATGCCATAAACAGAATGATATATTCATTCACGTAACAAAATAACTATTTTGTTTAGCCAACATTTATATAAGCGTTACGCTCTATATATAGCAATTGTGCAATGTTCCCATGCTTAAATCTCACTCACAGAGTTGCCGTTCCATGTAGCCATTGATTCTAGCGAGTTCATCGCAATTCACAAAAAGTAGTGGCATTCTAAAAATAGCGCTCCTAGCTAGCAACGGCTGTATAGCTGTGTTAATATACTCGTACATGCATAAATAATAGCGTTCAGAGAATCATAAACCTAAAAATATCAATAAATGTGGAATTTATATTATAAACTTACTGTTAATTTGATTTAAAATTGTGGTTACGATTTATTAACGATTATTTATAATTGCATCTTTCTATCAACTTCTCCAGTATATGTTATTATATCTGTAAAAAGCTGCTACATTTCTATAGATAAAATGTTATGAAAGAAGATTCGGACTGTGTGGAATTGTTATTCGCGTAGCATGAATACACAATTTGCAATACTAATTATACACAGGAACCCTTGATATATCATATTTCTACTGCTATAATTTAAAATCGTCATAGTCTAATGAATTTTTATGTTTGCATTATCAAAAAATAAAGTCTTAACATTTAAAAATTCGCCGAATGTTCCCTGACTATTGCTTTTTATTGGGATACACAGGGTACATGCTTATTTGACTTCAAATCGTTATTATATTAGATAACTAACATGAATGGTATATTACCGGTACTATAAATAGTATATAGACGTGTCTGATACATTATAATTTTCCCGAAATTATTTTCTTACTTTGTTAATTTGTTAAATTGGCTTGACAAATTCAGATAACGATTATGTTAACCTAAATTATTTTGGTTATTCATATATCACTGGTAGAAGCATGGAGTTGTATGATTGGCTTATTCACGGAATATATATTAATTAAAATTCAATTTAATTTGTAAATTTATAAATTTATCTCAAATTAACTTTTGGGTCCGAGAAGTTTTCTTATAGTGTCCGAAAAATCTGGCGTCCAAAAGTCCCCTAATATTGGTGGGGACCAAAAAATCTGGTATCTGAGAAGTTACGTAACCGATCATCTTGGCCGTCTGTTTAGGTAATCTTTAAATGACATCTCAATATTAATTTCAACGCCGATTGTCTTTTTTAAATACATTTCTTGTTTCAGGTGTCTGGATTTAAGTACTGTCCGGATTTACATACTTCGCCAGTATCATTATATTATGAAATGTAATTATACATATTTTTACATGTTTGTATTGAAATATGAGTGTTGTTTCAGCAGAATTGTGTCGTTATACTTTAACTTAATAATTATATCACTTGTGCAGTGATTTATCCCCCAAATGATGAGATCACTCCAAGGAGTTCGAATATTGTTAATCTAGCATGACCAGATTGTTCTCATGTCAGTGCTTTTTTATGCCCCCTCTTTAGAGCGGGTGGGAGGGTGGGGGGGCATATAGATTTGCCCTTGTCCGTCCGTCGGATTTTTGTGGGGCGCATAACTCGAAAAGTATAATTGCTAGAGTGATGAAACTGTATTTTAAGTATATTTATCTGCATCGGGGCTTATGCACCTGGGAATTTCGGTGCCGTTTTTTGGACATCAGCAGAATTATGGCCTTTTTTAAGCAATCGCGCCCTTCAGCAAGACGCAAAAACCAATCCTGCTCATGTAAAATTTACAATGAACTGAGAGGGAGCTTTAAATATTAATCGATGAAACTTACATAGTTTTTGACAGATTTGACAAGAGATTTTTGTTCACTTTAATATCTTCTTCTTGCGTTATTGTACAAGATTCCTCTCGGGGGCTATAATTTATTATATGGTAAAAGTTATTTTTTTGTAAAATGTATGCGGGGTAATTCGCATTTTTGTAACATTACCCATTTCCTATAGAAATCAACATAACCTTATTTTAAAACATGTTGCATTTTTAACAATAACTTTATTGCATTAAAAAATAAAAGTGATCAACGCACTGAAGGAAGTTGTTCTCTATTGGGTAACACTGGGCACAACTCGGTCTTTTAAAATGTTTATAGCAAAACAAATTTAAAGTAAACATAATTTTTGAACGATATAGTTAAGATTTAAAACATTGATTGTTCATATGATGCCCCTAGGGTCAAAACTGGGCACAATCTGGGGGTCACATGATTGATATAGACTTTCAATTTAAATAGCAAAATGACTTTAAAAATCTTCTCCTCTGAAACTGCTAGGCCCATGGGTAAATATCTTCCTTGTTGAAACTGTAAGGCCCAGAGGTTTTATATTTTGCATGAAACATTGTGGAGTAGTCCTCTACAAAGAGTGTTCCAATGATTCTCCAGGGGGGTCACATGGTTTATATACATTTAAATAGCAAACTGACTATAAAAATCGTATCCTCTGAAACCGCAAGGCGCAGTGGTTTCATATTTGGTATGTAACATTGAATAGTGGTCCACTACAAATATTGTTTAAATTATGCCCTGACGTAGAAAGCGGCCACGCCCTGTGGGTCCTCAGGTAAAGGGTTGAGTGCCACGTTGCCCTCTTATTATTAGCCATTATGATGTCTTAAACTCAGGTGAGCGACCTAAGGCCATCATGGCCCTCTTGTTTTTTATGGCTTTAGGAAAAATATGAGCCCTCTAGATGTCTCATTTTTGCACAATCAACATGAAACGTGCTCAAAACCTTTGTTTTGATGATATATTTGCCGTGTTAAAAATGGTTCCGGTGTGGTGAAAAACATGGCCACCAGGGGGGGGGGGATTTCCTTATAATTATGGCTATAGGAAAAGCTTGTGAACACTACAGAAGTCACATGATTTGGCCTTCGCATTTTGAACCTGTGATTCACAAGCGCGAGAACACGATACGATGTAGCGAAATCACGATGCAAAATGCATATGCGCAGACAACTCATTTCGGCGGATGCGAGATCGCGATATCAATTTCGCAACTTCGCATCGTGTTTTCGCATTCTCGACGTTTGGATATACAAGGGCGAAAACACGATGCGAGATCGCAATACTAATTTCGCAACCTCGCATTGAAAACGCGAGATCGCGATATAAATTTCGCATCATCGCATTATTAATTTCGCGATCTCGCATCGTAATTTCGCAATTTTGCATCGTGATTTCGCGTTCACGCGCTTGTAATCCAAAGGTCGAAAGTTCGAAAAAAACGAGTGGCACTAACGGAACACCGTACAACATGCACCACAATTGTACATTGTGACCGACTGTGGTCCCCATGAATTGAAGCATTGTAATTGCTATTTATAGAGCGCGCCGATTATGCAGGCTAAACAAAATAGTTATTTCATTATGTGGTCGAATATAACATTCTGATCATGACATACAATGATTAAAATTTTTCATAATTATGTTCAGTTTTAGAGTGTATGTCGGAGATATGATTGCAACTTTATTTTAACCGCTTATGTAAAGCATTCAAATTTCTCGCTACGTAATTATCACAAGAAATCTAGGTCAAAAGTGATCTTAGAGAGCTACGCCGAAAAATATATCACGAAAATATACACTCTCATTTAGATATACCTTATATAAACTGTGCGAGTATGTTTTGCATATTCGTATACTATGCTTATAAACGTCAAGCCTACTGGGGCGTGGGGGGGATAAATGCTATTTAGAACTAAAAGTCAGTATATTTTACTTTTTTATTTGTACACTCGATTACATATTGTTTTACTTATTCTGATAATTGATATTATGTCTCTTGGAAATAAAACACAGCGTATCTTTCCAATTTCATTTTCCAAAAAATGCCCGCATTAATAATGTAGTACATCAAATGAGCAAACCTTCAATCTAAACCTGCATGCTCGACATGTTTTGTATGAACTTTCAGTTGTTTATAATCATGCATGTTTGTAATTAAATATGTTCCAGTAACATGTTTAAACAGTTATTTCTTGCACCGTTGATATTGCGCGTTCGAAAAAGTATAAAGCATTACACGAATCAACTGACCTGGGTGCATATCTAAACAACGGGTAAACGAAGTGTTAAATATATCATATGAATAAACACAATTGGCATCTACAATTACAACACTTGTATGTATCCTCGATATTGACACTGCATAATTATTAAACGAATCATCATGGTATAAGTTAGCTCCTTAACAAATCGTTTACAATATGTTGCATTGAAAGGATGTCTCTCCTTATTTCTTTCGAACTGTAAAATATCAGCTGCAATTTAGTCAGCCAAGTTAAATGGCATAATATAATTTAATAATTTCAGAAATAAAATCTTTCTCAATAAAAACGTTCACGATGTGTGATTGATATCTTAGATATAAGATGTGTAATATACCAGGTTCGGCACGAATAAAATAACGGCTCGGCAGGCCTTGCCGTTATATTATTCTAAGCCACACCTGATACATTACACACGACCACGCAGTAACCTGTAATTATCTACATATCACACTCGTCTAAAATAGTACATGTACATGTAGATCAAATGGCAGTATATGTAATAATGATATCACATTTAATCATACTTTCTTTATCATGAATATAATAGAAGGAACTGACTCTTTAAATGTAAAATGTAAACGTCACGAATGTAAATGACCGGGCATTACTTCTTAGCAGGCTTCATAAGTTATTAATAAAAGTGCAAGCTATCCAATCAATGAATTAATGTGCGGATTTTCATTGTCTATCAACCGATATCAAACAGTGAATAAAGCGCATTTGGATGTACAATTCGGAGCTTAACAATTTAACAAACAATATTGGGTTTTGTTCTCTGACTTGTTTTGTTTTCTTATTACGCATACTCCTACACCCCTTTAAATTACATGTTTTTGACACTGCTTGACACTTTGCTCTGCTCGAGTACACTAAAATGGCTGGTATAGTAATGTTCATAACGTTGAAAGCCACACAAATCTATTCCGTTTCAATACACTGCTTTCATTCAAGCGATCTTAAGAGTTAAAGAAGTGTGCGTTTTAAATGTTTATCTTTGTCTTTAGGTTAAGAACATATGCAAACGCCCCTAAGCCAAATACATTTAAGTATGCAAACTGAAAAATTCTTAAAATGAAAATATACAAACTATGGCCGTAATTCAAACCTAACGCGAAAATCAGTCTTTATTTAATGAAGCCAACCTCGTCTGCACTCTCCTGTCTACGTTTAGTGGTGTGTGCCTTCGCAAGGGTATAGATCGTGTGTTGAGCGCGTATGACTTGTCTACAGTGTACACGTATATCTACAAGGAAGTCTTCCTCGTCTAAACCTTAAGATCGTGAGCCAAGTTATAAGTTTGATGCAACATGGAAATTAAGTGTCATAACGCGACACGCGCAGCAGTGTTGGTAAACTATAGAGAATAATTTTGTAGGACAATTAAAACAGCATGTGCACTATTTTAACGTATTCAGAATGACAAGAGTTCAGAAAACATGTGATAAATGTCTTCCACAGCAACTGAATACTTACAGCAGATCTATATGTTATGTGAAATGACAAGAGTTAATAAAATGTGTTTAAATAACCTTAATGAAGCGTGAAACTAATGTGGGTTTAAATCCATGTATATCTCCGCCCGTTAATAAACAGTTCCCATTCATATTTACGCCAAATGACAACAGATATATATCAAGAACATTCAATCAATATTTGTTTAACTGAATTCCACTCTTCAGTAAGTTCAGACTTATATATTTTGAACGTGTTATCAAACCCCATACCCATAAACATAAACACGTATAATCGCTGAGTACGGCATTTCGCAAATGTCTTGCTATTGTATCCATCCACGAATCTTGAATTAGTTTTAATCTCAAAACAGACGGTAAACACTCGGGTAACGACTCAAAAACACTGTAAAAACTGGTTTCGATTTCGATTTTTGTTTACACATAATGCTTTTCGGGTATCTATTATTATTATTAATAGATCTACTTGTCCGAGAACGATTTGTGGTAGCTCTGTCATCTCCTATGCTACTGCAGTAGCTCTTGGGAAATAACGTCTTCGGCCTACTGTTGTGGCTGTTCTGGTGAAGTTATTGACATTACGGAACGTTATGCGGTGACTGTATTCGACAGATTTTCCAGAATGATAAAAGTGGTATTGATTGTGATGTTACTGTGGATCAAGGAATATTGTATGTATCCTTATATTATTATTCAAACTCCTCACAGCGATCTGCCCTAGCAATATTGGCAAAGTACGTAAATCCGGACAGTACCTAAATCCAGTCATCAGAAAAATTTGTTTGTATGATTAAGACCAATAATTATATGATATTGATTGATGCATACGCGTGTCGTTGAAAAACCTGTCTTAATGCATGTGCGTAAAGTGGTGTCTTGGGTTAGCCTGTGCAGTCCGCACAGGCTTATCGAGGATGACACTTACCGCCTACAGTGGATTTATGTTAAGAATATACTTCCTAGAAACAGAAAATACCATTAAAGCAGAAAGTGCTGTCCTGGATTAGCCTGTGCATACACACATGCATTAAACCCGGTTTTCCCACGACACACCTCAAATATTTAATACACGGCATTAAATGCCCTATTTCATAAATGGTGTGTGCACCAACTCGTCAGTAAAATCTATTTTACTAAAGCCAACCATTCATCCATTGATAACGCGTGAAATTTCCAATATGCGAATGAACGTATATCGCTAGATGTTTATCACGTTGTCAATCAAATTTTAATAGTAAAGCTGCAAGTAATTTGCAGCACATTTAGTTGGGTATGCACTTGTTATGAGCGTGTTTTATTACTAGGGCTGCTGCGAGTTTCCGAGTACTCGGATACTCACGATTTCGGACTGGGAATCGAGTATGAATACTCGCCAATGCCAAGATCGTTTAATTGCTATCTTACATTTACATTATATTGATTTTCTTAAAATGTTTTTTTTTTTTTTTTTGGTAAAGTTTATTTCGACAAATATACATGCATATAAGTCATCAGTATAATTGAGTTGAAAGAAAAAAAAAAGAACATGGTATAATAGCATTCATAAATTCAAGATAGGTTTGCTCTATATGTAGATTGCATTTCGGTAAATATATATCATCGGGTTGCAATTTTTGTGACATAGGAAAAACTAACATACAAAATATATACAACATTAGTGCACAACGTACATTCCATATTCCATCACAATGCTAAACATACTCAACCAGCTAACTTCTAAAAGATTTTTTATTTCTTTATTCTGGTATTGAAGGAAATTAAAAAATTTCATTAAGATCATTAACAATTTGCATGTTTGGCTCGCATAGTTCTCTTACTAGCGACCACCTTGTTATTTCGTTTTCGGTTTGTTTAGAGGCGGAATATGTTTTATAAGATAATGTCATACTATTTATAAGACCGTTGTAATTTGGAATAGACTTATTTTTTCTACAACAAAATATATATCGTTTGATTTCGAGGCATAATATATCCAGACTTTGGTTGTCTTTCTGTGTGCTACCTAAAATAAACGTTTTACAATCTATTGGTCTCGTGAAATTTATATTCCGTATTTGTATAAGGTCTTCATTTATTTTATTGATCAGGCAGTATACTTTTTCACAATTCCAGAAAAGATGTATAATTGTTTCTTCACATTGGTGACAAAAAGTGCAAGCATTGTTATTCAGTAGTTTCATTTTGTACATGAGAGAGTTTGTTCCTAATATATTATGAACGATCCTAAGTTGGAACCATTGCATATAACTATCTCTTGTTATATCAAATATTGTTTTAAAAATATATTTCCATTCCACTTCTGATATTACAAAATTGTTCCATATGGTTTTACATTTAGGTTCTATGTTATTTTGAATAAAACAATTATACACTGATCTATCTTTGCTTTCGCAACATATAAAATTTTTAGCATAGCATGACAGAGATGGACCGTGTATTAAAACGTCTTTACTACTAAATTGTAACTTGTACTTTTTAATCAGAGCTTTAACTGTTTTTACGAGTCCTTCGAAGTGAATAAAATTAATCGCATTTCCAGTGATCATTTCTAACTGTGTTTTTTCCAAAAAGGTGTTTGAGTCAATAATAATATCCCTTACAAATCTGATGCCTCTGTCATACCATGCTTTAAAAAACAATGGTTCATTTCCAATTTGAAAATTGTGATTGTAAAACAAAGGCATATTAAGAATACTATCAACCTCAGTAAGTTTTAACACATCAACAAATCCTTCATAACATTTAAACACTTCAGACCAAAATTCATTTTTGATACGTTTCTTTATTATGGTTGTATACAGTTTTCCCGTGTTAAACAATTTGGATATATCAAACATAGATCTTATAAGAACTGCACATTTGCTATCACAACATGTATATAATTTTCTTAGCCAAGATAGCTTGATTTTTTTGCAGTATGCAAAAATGTCTACCATTTGCATTCCACCTTTCTCGTAACTTTGTACAATTGTAGTGCTTTTAATCTTGTAAGGCAGACCTCCCCAAACAAAATCAAACAATGCTTTATTTAGCTTGTCTAGAATTTCTCTCTTTGGGGTGGGTATTGCAAAAAAACAATGAGTAAATAGCGGGAGTATTAATGATTTTATAACTATAATTCTGCCAATGGGTGTTAGTTTTCTCTTATTCCATTGGTTAATTAAATTTACTGTTTTATTAAATTTATCAGCAAAATTTAAGTCAGTCATTGTCTTCAGATCTACATCAAAAGTAATTCCTAACAATTTAAATCTGGTGTTTCCCCATATAAGTTTATATTTTGTTTTGATAGATCTAGAGCTGTACTTTAAAGATCCAATCCAAATTACGTGAGTTTTGTCAAAGTTTAACTTTAAGCCAGAAAACAACGCAAATTCATGGAGCAGGTCAAGAGCAGAGTTTAGAGAATTTTCCGAACCATCCAACAATAAAGAAGTGTCGTCTGCAAATTGAGATATTTTATATTCTATACCGTTAATAACTATTCCTTTTATAGATTTGCAATGCTTAATCTTGATAGCTAAAACTTCTGCACAAAGAATAAAAATGTATGGCGATATAGGATCACGCTGCCTACAGCCGCGGCCTATTGAGAAGCTTTCTGACAAAAATCCGTTTAACTGAACTGATGTCTGTGTATTTTCAAAAAAATTGATATCCAGCGTTTAAAACTTGGTCCAAAATTAAATAAATTTAGCGTCTGTTCAATGCAATCGAAGGATAAAGTATCGAAAGCTTTTTCAAAGTCTATCATCATAATTAATCCAGGGATTTTATTGTTTTCTGTGTAGTTCATAATGTCATATAACAGTCTTGTATTTTCACCTATGTACCGTCCTGAAACAAAACCAGTTTGATCCCTTGAAATCAGAGTTTGTAGATGAGGTTTGAGCCTATTTGCAATTGATCCAGATGCTAGTTTATATACAGTGTTAAGAAGTGTAATTGGCCTCCAATTTTTAAGGAAATGTCTAGATTTGTTTTCTTTCGGTATACAAGTAATTATGCCCTGCTTTAGGGTAACAGAGAAACGATAGTTAATATACGCAAAATTAATGCTTCTCAATACGAAAATTCCAATTCTATTCCAAAACACTTTAAAGAAATTAGTTGTGAATCCATCCGAACCAGGGCTTTTATCATACACAAAATAAACCCTTCTGAGACCTTATATTGCAGTTTAATGTGTGTGCATGTCTTAGTTTTTTTAAATAGCGGAATGTAAACACAAGTCCCGTGACAAGTAAAGCTGCAATATCAGGAGTGTTACATTTGATGTTTTTATCAAAACCTGCATTTTTTAAGTCACCAATAAGAAATATCGTAAGTTTTGCCCAAGATAGCCTAAATATGCGCCGCAGCATGTAAATCCCAAATCCATTTTAAAAGATTGATGTGAAACTCCTATAAAAACAATGGCGTCATACACACGCCCAAGTACATGACGTCCACATGCTAAGTGTGAAACATGCTTTTCAGCGATAAACTGCTGGACGATAGCCGCATTTCGACAGAAACATCAAAGACTTTTGAAGTCGAATTACGACACCGCGGCTATGAGTGTTGCTAACGGCTTACAGTTTTGGAAGTTCGGCTAATTGATGATGTAACACTGTTACACTTTGAAGTTTTAACAGGTTTCATTATTAACGCCTTGTGTTTATAATGGATTTTATTGTTTGTTCAAATTAAAATTAATAATGCAAGGTTATACGGTATTTAAGAATGCAGTGTAACATTGATCAACAGAACGTTATGAATTAATTAAGAACACAGTATTATGCATTAATCATTTTTTCAACAGAAAAAAAATGAATGAAAACAGCTAATACATACTTTTCAAAACAAAAATCTGCTTTGTGAATATTATTGAGGTGAACCACTTTTTTGTCTGTGTACCTACATTTTTGTAATTTGTCCCCACTTTTTAAAGCCAAGAGGGCCCTTGTCCCCAATAGTCCACATTCACGGCAGAACACTGCCTGTTTTCGGTTTACCAAGGGTGATAGCTTGGTTATGCACATAAAGCAGCAATATTAGTATTCAAACAACACCATCCATATATTCAACACGCATTTTTCGTGAAATATATTTTCTAAAAAAAAGATGAATTGCAATTGCAAAATGTTTACTCAAAGCAAATATTAACAAAGAATTGCAATTTTAAAATGTTTACTCAATTATACGGCTAGTTTCGGGACGACTTTTACAAAATTTCAATGCAGGAGGGACGTCTACTTCGATAATAACATGGTTATCTACCGTGTACCAACTTCAAATTTTTAAGGGGCGCCATAGGGGTCATCAAAAGACAATTTTCCGGCATCCACTTATGTTAGTAATCGCTTTATCACCGCTAATCTGGCATATAATTTAATATTATTACATCATTATGATGTAGGTAATATAATGTAGAACAGTATAGAGCAATTAAAATCTTCAGGTGTGTACCACAAAATTTGCATTTTCAACTGAAAGGAAAGATCACGGATACTACTAGTTTTATTGCTTCAAGTAATGCTTATTGATTACCCCTTTGGAGCCCCTTATATGGAAAAAAAACCATATGACGTCATGACAAGATATTTTCATCCACGTAAACAGAAGGAGCCCAACTTTGTACTGCAACAAACCTTTCTATAAAAGTATTACTTACGCGATTGAAAATAAAAAAAACTACTAAAAAATCACTGACACTACTCGCCAACCAGTACTCAGGGCTGTCATTAACTTTTGAAAACTGGAAGTTTATACTTCCTGGCCGCTGATTTTAGAAGTTTTGCTCATAATATTTGGAAGTTTTGACAGTATTGGGTGACATACATATGTACATTACAATGTTCACAGCACATACACTACTCTTGGTATAGCGATAATTGTACTTAAGTCATGTTTTTCACTTCATATTATTGTTTTTTAAACCTTGTGTAAACTTTGAATTATAATCAGGCTTGCACATAGCGGAAAATGTATTAAGTCCTCACTTCCTTGTGTTTGATATTGGAAGTTTTAAGCATTCGTTTTGACTTTTTGATACTTCCATGGATGCAATATCGGAAGTCCTGTGACAACACCAGGGAGTAAATTACTCTCAAACTTCCATTAATGCAAGCCCTGAGTACTATTCACTTATTCAGGATACGTTTGAAGTTTGGCAGTTGGACATTTAAATAATCTTTTTTTTGACAACTTGTTGATGATGTGGTTATCTGTTTTACTCTATTTAAGATACCAATCAGTAAAATTGAGTTAATACATGTACAAGATGTAAATTATAGGTGTTCTTGCAATGTTTATTAATTTTGTCAATATGTATTCAATATGTATTGCAATTTGTGTTAACTGTATCGCAATATATTACAATACGGGTTTTGCCGTATTGTTGCACCCCTAACTACTACAATATATTACTTCTAGCATCCTTACACCAAATGCAGAAGATCAACCCTGAGTTATCTGAATCAGTCATTCTATATTAAAACCACTCATATTCACTTAAGATATTGTATCTAAATGTTATTTTAGACTGCTACTGATTTTGAACTTTCACTTTGAGTTTCTCTTCTTTCACATTCAGACAAAAATAGTAAGCTGCATGATAAGATTCATTTCAGTTAACTTGTAGTAATTATTATCTTGAATATCATTGTTTCATGAAAAGAATCAGTGTTTTTATTTCTGTTAAACAATTAGCAAATAGCAAACAATATATTTGCTGTCGATCATGACTTCTGCCATTTTGTTTTCAGCTTTGCATCTGATCATTCTACTGTAAGTTTAATCAGTGTATCGACGATGTTAGGTTGTTTACCCTCGGGACTTCGGTTATAAACCATTGCCCGAGCACACTGCTTAACATAGTATCACCTTTATTATAACTATTCCACTATGGGAATTCACAACGTATATAAAGATTGCAGTGTGGATACGGTGCCATAATTTTTAAAATCTGTGGGGATAAAATTCACAGTATATATAATACACAGAAGTGTTAATAACCCACCATTTAAATGGTACTCTGTATTATATTAATGACACAACGATATATGTTAACATTATTGTGTATGTTACTTTGTAGAATATTCACTATTTATTATGATTACTAAATTCTACGTGTTGAACAAGTATGTATATAAGAATACAATGTAGCAATGAAACAGCGTGTTTCTGTACTAAAACAACGTTAAAAACAGATTGACCTATTTAGAGAGGCAAGGGCAAATCGGTCGGCCAATCGAAATTGGGGGTGTGCGCGCGACGTCACAGTCAAGGTATTTGCTATCGTGTTAACGTTTATCAAAACTTTAATGATTTTGTGTGTTAAAATAAAAGTTATTTGATAACATTTTTACTTCGAATTGTAATTATCATATGCCACAGGGGTCATACTATAGCATATTAAAACATTAATGGGTTAGGAGAGTGATTGGATGTTAACTTTATGTGGTAAAGTCATTGAGAATTGAAAACTGGTCATGAGGTGACTTTTTACAAAAAGTGTCCAAGTTTGGGCTTTAATAATTATTATAATATAGCGTATTTTGGTGAACCAACACCTTGTATGGGTAGTAAATACCTAACATAATTAAGTTGGGAGGATTCAAGGTACTAGGAATATGCTAGACGATGGAAATAGCAGTTTAAAGTCGAAATATACGACAAATTTACCAAAAACGGATTGACCTACTTCAATTGGGCGTCAGTGACTGTTGACCAGTCAGAAACAGGCATGTTTCTGAAGGTTACAGCACATGTATAATGTGTTATTTACTATAGAAAAGAGTGTGGTTCACCAAAAATTCATAAAAAAAACACATTTACATGGAAATATTAATATTTTCAAGTATTTCTATTATTTATAAGGATTGTTTGCTGCCTAGAGGAAAATAACTTAATAGGTGGCCTGCACAGGGGTAGTGTATGCAAGGTTCTTCATCAAGTTATTCAACCCTATGAATCTATTGAAAATTCATAGAGTTTGTTGGAGTCTTTAGACATAGGTATCTGGAACAATGCCTTCAATAGTGGTATAAGGCTATTTAAATTATCTAGAAAGGTGTGTTAGAAAAATTTAACCACTGGGTCAAAGTGGTATTTAATAAAATAAATTTATAGTGTTTCATATACAAAAATAAGGTTCTGATACCTATGCGGTGAACAATGTCCAGAGAGAATAGGTCTTTGAATTGTCAAATTTTGTTCCATGTAGTATGTATGGAAATTATAGAAGTACATGTAATCTTATGCCTATGAGATAGGCTACAGTACACTAAGAAACAAATTTCAATATTACATGATGTAGATGTAGGTTTTATTGAAATGGTGCATGCAAAGACATATATATGAATGTCGTGAGTAGAGAATTTATTATCCTCTGGTTAAAAAAGCAAGTAATAGTTAAAACTTAGATATGTTGCAATATATACAACGTGAAGAATACTAATATGTACATGTGTACTGCACAATATTGGTGTTAAGCAATAACAGAGGAGAAAATTAAAAGATTTTGACATTTGTTGACACATGCCGACAGGGAATATAGCCTTCAATGCTCCAACTTGAGACCCTGTCGGTTGAAGTATGCGTAAAAGAAAGTTCTAGGCAGCTTTTACAAACAATATCCAATGAGGTTTTTAAGATTTCTGGTTCCCCACCTCGGTGGCTGTTAAAAATAACAGTAGTAAAAGGTATTATGCGCTACGGACACCTTTTTAGAGCCACAATAAAAGGTATGAAACTGTTAAAAAATAACCAAACAACATATTTACACCATAAATACGTACAAAGTATTTATACTGACATAATAAACGATGTACTTAGCCACCGGGTGGGGTAAAACAACTTAAATGGCGGATAAGAATATAGGATGGCAGGCAGATTTGAAGTGTGTGGAGGGATGCAAGCTGGCACGGCGGCTGTAGAGACCAGGCTTTTGAGGGGATGCCATCGAGATAAAAGGGAGAATGGAAAACAACAACGTAATTAATACAGTAAAAACTGAGATAAAATAAAGAACCAGGTCTGGGTGTAGTAGTGGTTCTATGGGATAAGGTCCACACTAATTGAGTGCAGTATAATCAGGGCACATTAGTAATTAAGAATAAAATATTGTGTCAAATACACAATATATGTATGTAGCTATTAAGAAACAAGATTTGTACATTTGAAACTGTTCTGCTCACAAACAGATTATATTATAGTTAAAACAGTGAATTGGCCTGTCGTTTCATATACTTTAAAAACTGCTTTAAGACCGGGTTTAATTAAAACTCTGAAAGTTGTATAAGTACACTATTGTGTTTATTGGAAAAAAAAGTTCTTAAAATAAGGTAACCATAGTCAACCAGGTTGGCTTTGGTCGGAAAGGCCGGGGCATTTCATCACATGGATTGAAGGAGAGGAACAATACATAGGAGTGATGGCATCCCCCCCCCCAACCATCGCGGCTCAGTGGGTGTAGACTATGGGCAGCCTGTGTGTCCTAGATAGGGGACATGTGGTGTTTGCTGTACTAGTCTCCCTTGGATGATATAGGGGATAAAATGGAATATTGACATGCATACAAAATGTACAAGGGCAGGAGTGGTCTCCCTTGTACTATAAAAGAGTTGTTTTAAGTAACAGCAGGTAAATTAAACCATTTAGGGTTATTTCCCTGTAACTGCAAATTTAGTAGTAAATTTAATATTATCCCTAATTTCAGGGAAAAAAAGAAGGTATTTTAGTGTAAAAATGATGTTATTTACCCAGTTTAACAAATTGCACGTTGAATAAACGTGCAGATGGAATAAATAGGGCAAAATACTGCTGAAATGTTAATTAAATTTCAATATATATGAAAAAAAAAGTACAAATTGGGGTAACACAACAGGCTGCCCATAGAGAATTAAATTTTGTCAGTGATCTGACAGTCCAAGAGATAGGTGGCAAGGGCTCTGTAATAGAGACCCCTGTTTGGCCCACCAGGGTTCAAAATAGTGTTTAAGTTAAAAGGAACAGCATTTTCAGTAAAATGCTGTTTAAACGTGGCTCTTGGACTGTCAAACTGGGGACATTCCTGCAGCAGATGACCAGCAGTGAAGGGTTTCCCGCACTGGGTGCAATTGGGATCAAGTCCCAAAACATACTTGCCGAAATTACCCGGCAAGAGTGTTGCACCCAGTCTCAGACGTGTTATGCACCTATCCAGTACAATACTGGTGGAATAGACATCTGGGCGCCTGAGAACGTTCGAGGATCTATCAAATGTATGGCCATACGCAGATGCACTGGGTGTCAGCTTGTGCCACTCCCCAAGTACAAATGCTCTGGCCAGTGAATAGACCTCCGAGGGTGCTAGTGATACTCCCACATCCACCACCGGTCTATTGAGGCCCCCCTTTGCCTCTCTGTCCGCGATATCATTACCGGCAATGTCGACATGTGCTGGACACCAAGCTAAAGTAACATATAATGACTTTTCTAGGCACTGTGAATGTAGAGCCAAAATTTATTGTAAAAGATCAGACCTAGATCTGCTATTCCCTAATTTCAAAGACTCAAGAGATGATAATGAGACGGAGAGAATAGCAGTTTTAGCTGGTTTATTAACCAAGATCCAGCACAAAGAGTACTTAATTGCCAAAAGTTCGGCCGAATAGATTGATAAATTGTTGCTGAGCCTATGTACTCTTTTGATGTTTTTAGAAGGAATAACAAATGCGGAGAGTTAGGGTCTTTGAGTCGTCCGTGTAAATGTTTAGATGCTCAGCAAACTTTGCGTTTATAAAAAATTCCGTTTCTGCCCTCACGAGGTGCGGAGGGTCAGCTTTCGTTAGCTTGTTAGATAATGAAGTGTCGACACTGACCGGATGAAGGGTCCAGGGGGGCATCAGAGAGGGCCTCAAATCCGCCACTGAGACCTTATCGAGGCCGGCACTCCTCAGCAGGTCCTTGGTGCTAGCACCAAATGGGTACTGAACATACTTGTTGCCAAGCATTTTGGATTTGATGTGGGTGCCAGCCCCGATAAGCTTATTTATTGGGTTTGAGCCGCGCCTGGTCTGGGGCCTGGCCCAGTACTGAATGGTCTGCTGCTGTCAGCGCAGCTTGAGGGGCAGGATCCCTGCCTCCTCCTCGAGCATGCTAATTGGTGTACAGGGCAGGGCTCTGAGGGCTATTCTAAGGGCCTTATTCTGGATGGTGTCAAGGATCCTAAGGGCATTTGGCGTGGCACAGTTATAGATTTCGGCGCCATAATCTAATTTTGGACGTATGAGGGACTTATAGAGAAGCAATAGGCTGTTTTTATCTGACCCATAACCTGTGCCCCTTAGCATTCTCATTAAATTTAGGTCCCTCTCGCACCTTTCTGCCAAATATTTAAAGTGGTGAGCGAAGGTAAGTCTCTTATCTAACCACATTCCTAAGAATTTCACCATTTTTTCGAAAACAGTTTTGGTGCCGCCTAAATATACGTCCAAACTGTGATGACTTTGGTTGCCAAACAGTACACCTATAGTTTTAGCCTGTGAAATTTTAAACCCCCATTCGGTGGCCCATTTCCAAATGGAGCCAGCCCTGCTTGCGCCTTCTTTTGCAGGGTTGACAGGTTGGCACCCGTTAACCATGTGGCAGAGTCATCTGCAAATTGAGATATGACCATGCCGGTTTTCACGGTATCCGGCAGGTCATTTACGATGATGGAGAACAACAGGGGGGAGATAACAGACCCTTGGGGAGTGCCTCGTTGAGTTATGGCCTCTTCAGACAGTTCTCCATCCACCTTGACCTGTATCTTTCGACCTTCCAGAAAAGCCCTTATATAATGGAAACAGTTTCCCGTGATATCATAATCAGCTAGTTTTTTAAGTATTCCAAAATTCCAGGTTAAATCGAAGGCAGCGGTCAAATCTAAAAATATTGCTAATACTGATTTCCTTCGATTTTTGGCAAAACTAATGTCATGTTGAAGACGTGCTAGCTGATCTATAGTGGAATGCCCTTTCCTGAAGCCAGACTGGAAGGGGTTCAAAATATGTTTTGACTCCAATAAGTGTTCTAATCTGTTTTTAACCATTACTTCTAGTAATTTGCCTGCATGGGGTGTTAAACTTATTGGACGATAAGAATTTAGATCGTTTTGGTCGTTATTTGGTTTTAGAATTGGTATCACGGTGGCCTGCTTCCATTCCTGTGGTATGGTCCCCGCGCTGTAAACCATATTAAACAATTTTAGGCAGACGTTTAGTGCAATGTCTGGCATATGTTTAAACATTGCATAGCTAATTGAGTCGGGTCCCGTGGCGGAGTCCTTCCTGGTACCAATTGCTTTTTTAAGTTCCGAAAGTGTGAATGGAATGTTTAATGGAGTACTATTATCCCCAGGCTCGTTCAAAATGTGTTTGTTATGTGACTCAAAATGTTTTTGGTAGTCCAAAGTTTCTGAGGGTAAATTTGAGTCACTATAAATGGAAGCATAGTGTTTAACCAAAAATTGAGCCTTGTCTCTGGGGTTAGTTGCAATTTCGCCTTGATGTTTAAGGAGCGGTACAGGCTTTCTTGAAATTCCTTTCAGTTGTGAATTTTTTGCCAAAAGTCCCTAGTGTTATGTTTATTTACTACTGTTGTTTCACAGAACTGTTTCCAATTTTCTCTTTTAGCTGCCAAAATAACCTGCTTTGCTTTATTTTCAAGAGACCTATAGTTTTGAATAGTGTGCTCGGCAGGGTTTTTCCTTAATTGTTTTAGTGCTTTTTTCCTTTCCTGTATCGCTTTAGCACATTCGGGACTCCACCAGGGTACCGCCTTGTTTGTTTTATGCTTACCAGAGGAGACAGGGATGCTAAGCTCCGCCATGGATAGAGTAGCCACTGTTAAATTATGACAGAACTGTTGAACGTCCAAGGAGTGGACATCTGCAAGGGAGAGGTCTGAGCACAACTTCCCAAACCGGTCCCAATGAGCCTCCTTGAGAAAAAATTTGATCTCATGGGAGGTGTGGGTGCCGGCCTCCTGAGTAACAGTGTCACACAGGGTGACCAATTGCGGGAAGTGGTCAGACCCCAAGTTATCATTGACAGTTTCCCATACAGAAGTACTGGCCAAGGAGGGGCTGGCTACGGTAAAGTCTAAACATGAGGTAACCCCGGTAGAGTGAAACCTGGTTGGCGAACCGTCATTAAGCAAAACAAGGTCTTGCTCTTCCAACCAGTCAATCACAGCTTGACCTTCCGTGGAGGTATGTGTGGAGCCCCATGCGGGGTGGTGTGCGTTAAAGTCCCCTGTGTAAATAATATCACACGGTCCTTTAACGGTCCTAAGTTGTTGACTGATGCTATTAAGATACTCAAGTGCACACCCTCTTGAGTAAATGTTGACCAATATTAGTGGACGGTTCTTATTATGGTAAACTTTAATTGCCAGCACCTCAATGGCCGTATTTACCGTCAACCTTTAAAGGGTTATCCACTCCAATTAGCTCATAGTTTATATTGTCCTTAATAAAAAAAGCTAATCCTCCGGCAATATTAGAGTCAAGATTAGTATGGTTTTTGAATTATGTTCTGTAGCGGGGGATTTTCTTAACATTATTATCAGAAAATTTTGTTTCCTGAATAGCCAGAATGCTAATAAAATTATTTAGGTCAAGAAAATGTTTAATTTTGACAAATTTGTGGCTAGATAAGCCACCTATATTATGAGAAATGATATTCAGCTGTCTATCCATGGCGGGGCTTACAACCTGCGATTATTGGATGATATTTGGGGGAGACGGGATGAGCATGTAGTTTTAGCATCCAGTTTCCGGCATGACCAGGGTGTTTTTAGCCGGCCGGTTGAGTGCAATGGCCGACTGGGCCGGGAACCGCAAGCTGCGCCGGCTCCCCCGACGTCAGAGGTAGCCCCGGGCTGGGGCACGGGAGGAGGAGTGGCTGCCTTCGAATGGCTTTCTTCTTGGGGTTCAGGGGGTGTGGCCATGACGTTGGGAGAGGGGGCAGGTGTCTTCTTAAACCTGTCCTCCACCTTTTTAATTAGGTAGGGTTTTACATGACACCCAGTTGGACGTCGGCGATCTTTGATCACCTGCGCCATAAGATCCGCCAATTCACTGACGTGAATGGGGCGCAGCTGGAGACCTTTGTGTGGCGGATCCTTTATGTGGAGTAATGGGTCCCTTTAGATCTTATGGTTTTCATGTAGGGGGAGGCCATTGGGGAGGTCTGGGTGTCAACCATTATCGGGAACTTATTGGGGGCACTAACAACCGGCTCCTCCTCTATGCCACAGACACCGGAGATGGACATGGTAGCATAAATGCTATCATGGACGGACACAATGGAGTCGTGCCCGGTGACATTGAATTCAGACCTGTCCGAGACGGTGGTAAGACTTTCTGAGCTCGCTGACACTGGGGTTATTTCCCCATATCCCCAAGACAGAGAGACCCTGGGGCTGGGTGTCCTATTCTCCGAAATAGGAGAATTAGGGTGGTCAGGACTTACCTCAATGAAGCTGACTGGCTTGTGGTAACTAGGGGTGGGGGGCGTTGACTGGAGCCTACCTAAGATCTCCGGGGAGTCAACGATTAGGCAACTAGGGCTGCCTTCGGGGGCCGATACCTGTTTGACCTTGTACCAGTGTCTGCTTCTGAGGAGGGGTTCTCTGCCACGGGTTTCTGTGACCGTGCTAGTATCCGCTTCTCAGCTTCAAACCAGGTTATCCCCTCCGTTTTGACTAAAGTGGCCACCATTTGGGCCCGTAGGTAAGAGGGGCATCCCTGGTAGGCTGCTGAGTGCAGATTACCGCAGTTTGCACCATAGCGGTAGTTTTTGCGGCATTCTCTGGCCCCGTGAGAACCAGCACGCCGACTACACCGTTGTTTATTTTTACAGCCACCGCGACCAGCTATATGTCCGAAGGACTGACAATGAAAACAACGTGGGGGGGGGGGGGGGTAACTGGCATGGGCCTGACTCCAATGACTGTGTTTGTATCTGCTACTGGAAGGAATTTGGGTATCGAACCGGCAGTAGCAAAGGTAACACGGACAAGACGTGGAAAGCCTTTGGGCGGGGGTCTAGGGGGGTTAAGTCTATCAAGAGATAAAATTTCACAATTAAAATGGGGATCAAAAACAAGGGTTACGAAGTTGATCAAGGTCTTCATTTTCTGGTATGCCTGCCAAGGTGGCATAAACAGTCCTTAGATTTTTGGGAAGAGTGGCACGAACTGATACATTACCAAGTTTAAAGAGGTGTTTACTAAGTAGAGATTGAAGACCTTGAGCAAATTTGAGTTGGAGCAGGATACTCCCTGATGCCAGTGGGATGGTCTTCTGGACCAGGCCGGGCAGGGCCTTAGCGAGGTGTAACGCTAGCTGGAAAATGGTGAACAGGGAGGCTAGTTTCCCTGGCTGGCCGAATGACTGTAGGAGGCACTTGAATTGCATAGTGTTATGCGATACATGGTGCTGATCCTGCATACTCAAAGCCTCCCCCAGTAAGGGTGATAGGTTTCACTACTGCCCTGGGTACGGGTATCATGTTTGCCACCTACCATCCTTGAGTAATAGGGGAAAAAATAAAATTTTAAGATTGGAAAGACTGGCAATAAGCCTAAAAAACTATATAACGGGTTAAAGGCTGCAAAAAGAAGGCAAAGGTTCTAGAAAAAAACAAAAAAGTTCTACAAAACAGGTGGTGGACACAATATAAGTTAATAGGAGCAAAAACTTGTATTTAGCTCAGAAACTAGCTTGAGATGTAGCTAAAAAATTCACATGAAAAAAAGCATAAACTACTGCAATTTGGTGTAAACTATTACTAAGGCCTAAAAGATATACACATGTGGTTCATATATGATCTTTAGAAACCAAATAGCGGCCTAAAACGTTCAGATATAATTAGAATATTAATTCGGACGAAATGGTCCGGACGCAAAATTTTGAACTGGACGTGGGGGGAGGAATACCGCTGGAATTACTTCTGAAATGGCTGGCGATGGTCGCTGGTGGCTTCGTCTATCAACACGCACTGGTTTTATTTATAATGTCTTTGTAATATTGTCACTGTAGTATATTTTTCAATGTTTATTTTTATTTGTTTATTTTTTCAACTGGATTCGGCGGTAGCGCATGCGCAGATCAGTGTATACGTGTGAAAAACGTAATTATTTGACCTCAACCAATCTTATGTAATGTTATGCAATTAAACTGTCAATTAATGGAACATATTATTACGTAATTAGTCAATATAATCTCTTTATTTGTATAACCATGCGGTAGCTGTATATTGAGCTATAGCTTCGCCCCCATTTATTGGATAGTCAGAAACAATCTGAAGCAAACTGTTTGCTGCTTTACTATTGGCTGAAATTTACACCATATGCAAATATTGATAGGTCATGAACTTTGATTGACCCTTTGTCCCAAATTTTCACAAGTCAATATGACGCATGCATGTCAATTATGGGGCGACAAAATCGAGTCAAACCAAAGTTATGAGCATCAAAACCCGGAGTTCCGGGTCAAATGAAAGCCCTGATTACTATAGAAATTGTTAGTGGTTTAAAGACATTGGTTGCCCGAGTTTCCCGTCAAAGGAATGTTAATCCTGTGCATGTTTTTTGCATGGAGAAATCCCATTATTGTGGTCAGTGAAGTGTTTCAAGTTTGAGGGTCGTCTCATAATTCTATGCTTAGTATCCAAAATTGAACAAAAACATTGGTACAGCAAATGGAGAAAAAATAGGTAAATTATAAACAAATTGGCGTGGTTTTTCCATGCAAATTTACTTATTGGTGAACAAAAACTTACCAAGTGAATTTTAGTTAATAAATTGTTGAATTTATTATATATTGTAAACTTCTAATAGTGTTCAGCATGTTTCCTAGACAGCCCTTAAAATGACTTGTCCATTTGATAACAGTTAATATTACCGTAAGAAGTACAGTTATTCATGGAAAGCATGAAACATGAGCAAATCAACACAGTGTTTTTAACAATAGAGTGGCATTTGTCTTTAACAGAAACTTTTATGTATAACTGAAATAATTTAAATATAGTTTATTGAGAAAGGGCAAGTAATTCAACCTTAAACTGTCACTCAAAGATCGCCAGTATTGCAATTGCTAATGTGACGTGACTCCTTCCGAAATAACCCTAGTTACGTCATCCTGTAACGCGCTTTATTTTTGTGAAAACTTGAATATTAAAAAACATGATGACGTATGTATTTGCGAACAGCAGGCTGTAATATGAAGCAATCTGATTCTGTGACGTCAAAGGTATGCATACGTCACATTTTTGACAATATCATTAATTATTAGACTTTTAGTTGAAAGGTGTCGATATTAGACGACTGTCGAAATTACCCGACATTACTCTAGCTAATGAAAGGACTATCTTCTGTGAATATTTGTAGTATAGTATTTAACTGTTCTGGGTTACATTTTTATGCTCCGCCATCTTGATGCATGAGGCATATAGTGATCGTCCTGTCTGTCCTTCCATCCGTCTTCCCGTCTGTTCTTTCTTCTGTGACAAGGTTAAGTAGATTTTACCGTTTCGTCGCACCAACACCGCTTACTACAACACTTTGATACTTACACAGTTGTTGCTTATGACCATTCCCTATCCACCCATATCACACAACCTCACTTTGACATTGACCTAATTTGGACTGATAATAATTCAAAAGTGGCATTTTTTGGTTAACTAGATTCTACCGTTTCTTATAGCACCAACACCGCTTACTACAACACTTGAATATTTAAACAGTTTTTACTTATGACCGTTCCCAATCCACCCATATCACCCAACCTCACTTTGACCTTGACCTAATTTGGACTAAGAAATGGGATACCCAGAACCAACCGGGGGCATGTGTGCTTATCAAAGACAGAATCTTGTTTTCTTTAATTTTCTGTTGCAAACGATCGCATTGTATTTAGCTGTATGTTTCAATTGATCATTCGTCATTTTGTAAACTGCTAAATGCATACGATTCATGTTTACGTGAGGTTGTGTATTTAAGCAAAATGCTATCATATTTTCAGTTTATTTACTTCCATTTCAGATGATAATACAATAAAAACAACAATAAAAATAAGAATAACAAAAGGATATTGGGTTGACTTTGCTAACTTTCCACATGTAGTTAACATAGAACTACAACTTAAATGTAAAATATCTATTATGAACAAGTTAGTAATTATATGATTATTAATAAATAATAATACTCATATTATTATTACCAACCGACCAACTGACTGTAAATACAGTCTTTGTCTACATTATATGAAATCTTAGACTTTGAGTAAGACAGAACTTCTCAGGATTGATCAGTTACTGTACCAAGTCTAGTTGTACATATGATATATTTCAACTAAGAGAAATACTAATTTAATTTATCAAATAATATGAGGCGTGTGGTGGGAAACATGGGCTTGATGCATGTGCGTAAAGTGTCGTCCCAGATTAGCCTGTGCAGTCGGCACAGGCTAATCCAGGATGACACTTTCCCCTTTTATGATATTTTCTGTTTCAAGGAAGTCTCTTCCACTGTAGGCGGAAAGTGTTGTGCCTACGGTGTCCTGTTACCGGCTCGTAGTCTGGTGACTTTGACCTGTGTTTATGAAAGAATGCCGATGATTCGCCGAAGCGCCAACATGATACCATAGCGATATAAACGTAGCAATCTTGTGTGTTTTTTTCATATGTGGTTAGAAAATCGGGCAAAGATACGACATACATATCGCTTCGGCGTATTGTGTCGGCGCTTCGGCTCATCTTTTCGTTGTGTCGGTGCATCGTCTCAGTGCGTCGACGTATTGTCTCGGTGCGTCGGCGCCCTTTCATTTCGGAGGTCTCTGACGCGCCGGCACAATACACCAATGCGCGGACACAAAATGCCAATGCATTGACACGATGCACCAAGCGATGTAAACATCGTCTTGTGGTATCATCGCCCAATTTTACATGGTGTAGCAAAAGTGAAGATAATTATTATGTACGAGTACAGTTGCTGTTATATAAATAACACATGGATGAGAGGGTGATTTAAAATAATATCAACCCGAGAAATGTTAATTCAACCGAGGCGGTAGCCGAGGTTGATATGACTTTTCAAGGGTTGATATTATTTATATCACCCTCTCAGCCATGTGTTACTTATTTTATTAAACCGAGCAATCTGTATAATACTTAGACAATAATATACGGCAGAGCTGGGCCAGGCATCTATAATCGGCCCACTGCTGATATAACGGCCCGAGGGCCGTTATACGGCTAGGGTCGATTATAGACGCCCGGCCCAGCTCTGCCGTATATTATCGTTTATAATTCATATGATCCTATCACAAGAAAAGAATCATGTTACTTTCTTTATTACACAAAATGTTAACAAAAACACCAAACTTTACGTACTTTTATTTAAAATTCAACTAATTACGCAATACGTGACGCAATTCTAACGAATGACTTAATTTATAAACAGAAAAACAGTGACGAAACAAACCAGTTTTCGCTGGACTCGCAGTTTTGTTGTGACATCGATTATGTCATGTTTGCTTTTATTTTTAGTAAAATACATTACTATTAGTTTAATAAATCATGCATAGACAAATTCTGAATGATGAATGTGTCAGTTGGACAAATAATATATTTTGAGATCTTGAATCGAATAAGATCAAACGTTCTGACCAGTCATTGCGATTTCGTAAATCGTGTTTCTGGTCAGAATGGCTTTCATGATTGTTAAAAATTAAGGCTTATGGATATAAGACAAGGGAATTGCTTACAGTATTGTTGGATTTTTATTGTTGGAAGCAATGGATTGCAATTGAGGTACAGTAAAAGTTTCCGATCTATTCAGTTTTGTTCAGTTTTTCTTTTCTCAAACTAAATCATGCATAGGCTATACATTGTATATATATTTAATCAATTTAACTACAAACTTTCGTTAATATTCATTATTTGCATTTTTGGATATAACCGTTTAATTTTGACATACGTCATTATTGGTCGTTGACGTCGCACGATGGGATTCTCTTTGATTATCGAAAAATCTGCCACTGCCAATTATAATTATATAGGCTCAGCAGAGCCGCGTAACGGCCCGTAATTGACGTCAAAATGTTACTATTTTTAGTAACACTATGTATTATTTTGAAAAAATAAGCTTAGTGATTTTGTTTCACCATAATTTTAATGTAATGTAGACACTACTGTAATAAGGCTAAGTAAACCAAGGCTTGACATTACCATTTCACACTGCCATAGTTATCTAGTTAAAACATTGCAGAATCAGCCTTCCGAACTTTTTCTTCCAATACTTTGCTGACATGACCTTAACCTTTTATCGGCATTTAGTGTGTGCTGCTGTATTAAGACGTGTCAATTTTAAAGATGGCGTGATCCATACGAAGTTTCTACAGCGCGTTAGATTAAATCGGTTACACACAAGGAGAAATACAGGCGAATGTTATTGTGTGATTCAAAATGGAATAATATTCAGTTGATTGAAAGTGTTAAATGGATATTCAGATCACATAACGGATAAATGCGTGGCATATTCTCTAAACATATTGTGCAGTGTCGACACAAACCAGTTTTCACTGGACTGATGTTATTACATAGGGTTGTGTTTTATCAAGTTTAAATACAGAACTAAAGAAACCATGCATCAGTGATGTATAAAATTATTTTGGACGCCAATATTGAAAATTGAAATTCGGATATAGTTTTGGAAACAAAATATGAATTTAAAGATATGGTCTGACCAGGCATGGTGATTTAGAAAACGCATCATGTTTCAGGTTAGCACAGTTTACATGAAACATTGTAATAAAAATGATATTAAAAGCTTTGTGAATACAAAAAGGACTAGCAAATGCTTGTAGCTGGATATTAATTGTAAAATGCCTTGGATCGACGTCAGCACTTGGAAGGTAATAGTTGCATAGTCGTTCAATTTTGTTTTGCTTTGAAACAAAAAGCGCTGTTCTATTTTTAGCTCCTCGCGATGGTGATATGACAAAATATTACCCTATGATATAACTTTTTGTCTATGGAAAAAATACACAGAGTGGTCACATGAGGTGTAATAAAATTATATACCGGCAGCTGTAAAATGTATGCCCACAGGTGAAATGTTTACCTGTAGGTCTACGTATTCTCAATTACTCTATTACCGGTCTATACTTATTATAGAGGTATTCCGATTTTCGTATTTAACCATGCCCGGGATAGTCATATCTGCTTTCGTTTTTAGACAATCGTTCGTGCCAACTGTTATCTAACAAAAAATGGAAACAACGGTGCCCTTAAATGTCAACAGAAATAACAAAAATTATTTCAAGCTATTGTATTTTTGCCCAAATTATTGTGTTTTCAAGTACATGACAAAACACCATATCGAAAGCATTCCAAATTTATGGAGATCTATGAGGTAATCAAATCCCATAACAGGAACATCTCCATGTGCAAATAGTGTATTTTGGCTTCAGATCAAAGTGATCTAACTGCAAAAAACAAAGAGCGTTGACACGGGTGTCGCGAGTGCTCCTTGTCATTTTAACTCTTTGATGACGTCAGACGCTTACAGTTTGTAATTTAACGAGTTTTAACGGATTTGTTGCTTTAGTAGTTACGACACTTGAACAGTAGAAATGTGACATCTGATTTTAATCGCTTATTAATAGTTTGCAACTGGTGACAAGTGTTGTGATGTGAAAATGGATACATGTGTTAACAAAACAATAAATTATAAATATATACGTGATGCATACTTTTTGGTTGTAACATGCGTTTTTTCTGTGGCGTAATTCAACAGTCTTCTCATTTTATGTACTGCTAGTTACGTGAAATAAGGGCGTAGTGATTATCGCTTTTTGGCATAAATAAGGCGCAGTTTCGACGGGAGGGTGACTTTTTCGCTTAAATCGCCTTGATATGTATTCCCTGGCAACCGGAAGTGGTATTGGGGTTTTGGACTTAATAAAGACAGAAGAGACCGTGGGTGACTCGTGAGGGACAGCAAGCGGTGTTGAAGCAACCGGAAGTGGTGGTGGAGCAACCGGAAATGCTGTTCTAGCTGGCATTGCGGCCGCGGTCCTCCAGTACTGCAACCAGATTTGCAAAGCCGGTGACCAATGAAGACATTGATAACCTCACTGCTTCAAAAATTAACAAAAACACCGAGAAAAGCAGGCAATGGGTAAGACTAGTGTTTGACGAATGGAGGAAAAAACAGGGAAGTGATATTCCCGACCTAGCTTCTATGAGCAAAGAAGAGATAAACCACTGGCTGCAGAGGTTTGTGTTGGAAGTGCGAAATCAAACAGGAGATTACTACACAAGCAACACAATTGATTTTATTCTGTGTGTACTTTTGCGTTACCTTTGGGATAGAAATTTGTACAACAAAAAATTTCCTCGATGAAAAGGATCCTGACTTCTGTCTCTTAAGAAAAACAATTGACAGTTAAATGAAGGATATTTTAGAGAAGGGAGTTGGTGCAGATGTGAAACAAGCAGATCCGATTCCAGAAGACACTGAAGAGAAATTGTGGAATTCGGGCAATTTCGGAAAAGGCGATGCTAAACGTTTGCAATACACAGTATTCTTTTACGTGTGCAAACTCTTCGAGCACCACAACCTGGTCAGCGACCAATTTGAAATTGGGGAAGATGAGATCAGGAAGTATGTTAGATTCCACGGAAGGATAACAAGACATTCAAAGGAGGACTCAGGTATCAACAACTGCAACGAAAAGATATAAAACACTACTGCTTAGAAGGTAGGCAAATTATTTCTTTGTATTTTTAGATTAAACCTACGTTATTTATTTTAAGTCGATTGCATCGAAAGCCCAAGGCTTTTTGAGACATTTGCGAGTCCGTTGCCTGGGTAGAACCACTATTTGGTGTCTTCGGGGAAGATCTTGAGGATGCTTCCAGCATGGGGATCGAACCCGGGACTTATCGATCGCTAGGCAGATACCATATCCACAATGCCACCGCAACCTTTGTATTTTAATAGTCGTTACTATGGATGAAAGGTGAACCTGGTGCGGTTCTCGTACTCGCGACCATCTAAGCTATCCCGGCCACTGTTCTTAACAATGCACATTACATAACTAGTACATTCTAACTTCATCTGCAAGAGCAAAATCTAGGCAAAGGAATTTTTTTTAAAGTTAATTCGGACCCATACTGAGTTTTGTCTTGTTTTATTTTCAGGCTCCAGGTCGATAGCAGACCATTTCATGAGTTACTTGGATGCGCTTGGAAATTCTGGACCGTTCTATCGCAGGCCACTTGCTTGGGATGGTCTTAGGTACGGCAAGCATCCTGTGGGAGTCAATAGCCTTGGTAACTTCATGAAGCCCTGGGTGGTCTTAAGTGCAGCTTCACAAATCATAGTGGAAAGCGTACGTGCGCCACAGAACTCTACAATAAAGGAGTGGACGAGCAAGAGATCATGGTGCGGACTGGACATCGCTCACCGGCCAGCGTTAGGAAGTACAATCGGGGGAGGAGAGATAGTTTTCAAGGAGGTATCGGCTGCTCTAGATCCTAATGCCAAAGTGAAATGTGACAAGAAGATAATAAAACAGGAATCAGTATCAGTGGAGAAAAGTAGTGCTCTAATGGACATTACACGCAAGTTCGCGAACGCCTCCGGATCTTTGTCATTTACAGGCTGCTTATTCAATTTCTAATTGTTTATAACTTGTTGAGTTCGACATGTTCACCCTGTTCACTGTTAAGAATTTATTAAAAAGTCAATACAGAACAGTTCTTTCAATTTTTCTGGTCTGCGATCCTAATGTGAAAACTTACAGTGCAATAAGTAGCGTGTGTATAAATTACAACTAAATTCTAATATACCGCATGCTACTTATTGCATGGTAAACTTGCATATTAGGCTCCGCCCACCAGTCAGCATTCTGATATCACAGTTATTGAATACCGAAAGGCAAAGAAACCTTCAGAAATATGGTATAAAGTAATACATGTAGGCACATTTAAAATTATACCTACAGGTACAAATATATAACTGTTGGCACATTATTATTCCTACAGATATATACAGGTGCATTACACAATGTTAAGAAAACACAATTGTTTACTTGTTAACTTTACTTATTGATATCCATATTTAATAATAACATTGGAGTATTTTACATTTAAAATAAAAGCAATGTTGCATTAAGACTATCTGCTTAATTTTGGTTTAGGTCAGAAAATATACCTACAGGTACAATTTTAGTCCAGGTATACATACTCGTGGGTACGAGAAACTAACTCGTGGGAACAATAAACCAACTTGTGAGAACTCGTGGGAACAAGGTACTAACTCATGAAAACAGGATGCTATGTCTAGGGAACGAGATACTAAGTCGAGGGAACAAGATACTAAGTCGAGGGAATGAGTTAGTATCTCATTCCCACGAGTTAGTATTTCGTTCCCACGAGTTGGAGAACCCATCAAATGTTTCCGTATATATGTGTTTATTATAACCATGGCTGACAAAAACGAGCATATTGGAAGATGGTACTAAGTCGTTCGCTCGAGTTAGTATCTCGTTCCCACAAAATGGTAAGTCATTCCCTCGACATGACTCATTCCTATGAGTTAGCATCTCAGTCCCACAAGTTATTATCTGGTTCCCTTGGAGTTAATATCTTCTAGGAAAGAGAAAAAAAGTAGTCCCTCTGTGTCACCGTAATTTATAGCTGTTGTGTTTATATTAACTTTTGATTCAAACGGTACTGCATACTTTTGTAGCCACAGATGAAAAAATACACGAGAAATTGTGACATTTATTTCGCTCCAGCGCATAGTGTCTGCACGGCGCGTCGGCGTATCGTGTCAGCACAATGGCGACCTCAGAAATTCAAGGGCGCCGAGACAATGCGCTGAGGCTCGAGACGATGCACCGAAGCACCAACATGATTCGCGAAGCGCCGACATGCTGGGCCGAAGTGCCGAGACGATACGCAGACATGCCGACTTGGTGAGCAATAGGTATAGGGGACCTCTCCGGCATCGTCCGACTGCCATTTGATAAAGACTACATTTTTTATTCAATCTTGACCTAACTTGCACAGTTTGTGTATGACTATAAAATCTCGCATGGGATTGTTCTTGGGTCAGATTACACCAGTAACACCAGAGTTATTGCCCCTGTTTCATACAAAAAAAGTTCAAAAATGCCCTTTTCCAACATAAATACTTTATTTTACATGCAATGTTAACCAAACTTGCACAGTTTGTGTGTGACCATCAGATTTCTGCAGACGCCCCAAATGGGCCTTATTGTCTTTTAAGCACCAGAGTTATTGTCCTTTGTTCATTAAATTGTTTTACAAAAATGGACATTATTCATTTTTTATCCATTCTTCACCAATCTTGCACACTTTGTCTATTACAATGAGATTGCAGTGGCAGTCAAATATAAGCAAGATCAGACCAGAAACACCAGATTTATTGCCCTTTGTTTGTGAAGAAATATTAAAATATGGACATTATTCGGGATAGAGACTTCATTTTTCATCCAATCTTCACCAATCGTGCAGTTTGTCAATGATCATAAGATTGAAGGTGAAGTCCAATATAAGCAAGATCGGACTAGAAACACCAGAGTTATGGCCCTTTGTTTGTGAAAAAATATGCAAAATTGGACATTATTCGGGATACAGACTTCATTTTTTATCCAATCTTCACCATTCGTGTACAGTGTGTCTATGAACATAACACTACAGGTGAAGTCGAATTAAAGTATGATTGGGCCAGAAACACCAGAGTTATTGCCCCTTGTGTTCCAAAAAAAACATCAACAAGTTATCAATGATTGGCTTGCTCACCCAATTTTGATTCAATGTTGACCAAACTTACACAGTTTGCGCTTGCACATAAAAATTGATTGATAAAATTTGATTTCCAACAGTTGCAAGACTTTCATGCAGTTATTTGTGCATGCAACATTGATGTCTGCATTAACATTATTTATCATCATTGGAAAGAAAAGTATCATAGAAAAAGCAAAACTTTACCATATAGCACAGCCATCGCAATTGTCGCATTGCAACTAGTATTCCAAAACTGTTTGCAAAAAATACATCAAAATGTACTGTTTTTGCATTTTCCAGAATTGTCAATGACTTAATGAAAAAGGTCAGGTAAGAATATCAAGAAAAATAATTTGAGAATCATAAGCCAAACAATCACACATCCAATACCCAACTAGTACTCTGGTTAACTCAATGCACTAACCGTTGTTTTAAATTGAAATTAATCCTATCACCCTCTGCGTATTGTTCGGATACCTTAATTTTAAAACCTGTTACAACAGTATGGTCTTTATTTGTACCATTCTCAGGTGTGCGCTTGCGGCCATCATGGCCCTCTTGATAAAACTAGTATTCAGTGGTTTACTTAAGGATTTGACTTTCACTTGCCCAGGGGGCAACTTACTTTGAACATCTACTTGCCCCCAGTGAAAAAGGTTGCCCAATATTTAAGTCGAGGTTTGTTGATATTTAAAGAATATAAATGCATTATAAGATGTATTACGGCAAACATGCATTAAACTTTATGATTTTTATAAATGACTTTTTATAAATAAAAACTATCAACAGAAACTATTCGCAACTGTTTTATTTTCTGATTATCATATAACATGTTAAATCATCCACAAATTATTCGCAATTTAAAATAGTGACACATTTTTCATACTGGTCATGGACTTAATTCTGGCCTCTCCGTAAATATTCGGCCACCCTTCAAAAAGCGTGTTTGCGATAGAGATTAATATTGTTTTAAAACAATTAGCAAAAGAACGTTCTATAGCAACAGACTTCTACAGATTTCTCTAATCCAGTAAGTATATTTTTATTTACTTTTGAATTGAAATCTCAGTATTAAATTCGGATATCTCAGATTTTTGTACAGTTGTCGCTGAATTTAATACCAACATCAATGTAAACTGGTAGTCCCTGTAAGCTTATTTTGTAGCCTTCTTCTGCGAAGGGGCAAGGTACCGTGAATACTCGGCCCTTAGATTTTTCCAGTCCCGGTTGTAGTTGGCAATTCAGTAGACAAATTGCCACTTTACACATTTTTTTTTTCTTTTGCATAAAATTTATTCATTCGTACCTTGGGGTGTAGATAGCCCCAAGTACCCGCTAAAAGAATCTAAATTAATATTTACAAGTATGAGGGTGACTTTTTTATATACTAAACATTTAAGATTGAAATAAAACAGATTATATGTAGTTCACTGAAACAGTCTTCACACGTCTGCACGTTTAAATAATAAGTAAAACAGTCATTATCACGTCTGCACGTTTAAAGAGGAAATAACAGTCTTTCACTGCGTCTGCACGCTTTTAAATTGGAGATACGTATTAATATTGTAAATAATTTAGTCAAATGGAAGTATGATTTTTTAACAAATAGTAAGTCACCGACCTATATGAAGCCGGTCTTAAGTAGTAGGTTGTATCGAGGTTATATCTGTATATATATATATATACATATTAAAATTATCAAACATGAAAATTTGTCACACTACTTAATGAGGCAAATAAAACTGAAGTAAGTGATACAAAATAATAGAAACTGTAGACCGTAATATAAAAAAGGTTTGAAAAAGTGTATTCTCCGCAACCCCCCCCCAGATCATGCCCGGGCACTCTCCGTGAAGATCCGCAGAGAATATAAAAGAAGTCAACGGCTGCTCTGGGTGGCGGGGCTGAGGCACGTCCATAGCCTTCGGTACCACTATCCACCCGCCCCAGCCCCGCCAACCAGTTAGGCCTGAAAGAGTGTGACACTATAATAAATTGTGTTTGATTGGAGAACCAATGAACCTCTATACTATAGGGAAATATTAGTACAATGTTCCTATGTCCTACATGGGTGAAAAATGAGGCAATGGTATGTCGAATATACATAGTGATGAAATATGAGTGATAATGGACTTCAATGAGTGAAATGAAAATGAGCCCATTACTGGGTTACAGAGTATATGAAATTATGATTGAAATGAAACACAGGAACACTGATGATAAAAAGAGATGATGTACATTAGTATAAATATACATAACATTCAAATATGCACACTATGAACACTCAAAGCACTATAAACACTATGTGGCCTCCTCTCCGACTCAGGATGACAACCCGAGTACCTCTCCTCAGCGCACCTCGACGTCGTCATCCTGAAATCAGAGAGAAGAACACAAACAGCAAAAAGGAAGTGCACTTATACAATAAAATACGATAAATTAATTAATGTACATTAGCATAAACTGCAGGATTTAAATCCTGTCTAAAAAGTATTTTATCTGAAACAACATCACAATATTCTCCCCAAATTAATTCAAATTTTTCTAATTTCAATCTTTTAAAATCCAACAAAATGCGGTATTTTAATCTACTTATCAATTTGCATATAATATCAAAAGGACTGTACAACTTGTTTTCATACTTTACTTCATTTCGGCATTTCCAAATAATATGTCTGGATTCTGACAATAAGATTAAAAATACATACTTGATTTCAGAACCATATGCATTATCAAGGTCTAAATAGTGAAATTCTTTTACAGAAAGTTTATGGTTATCTGCAGTAAGGACATGCATTAAGTATAATACAACTTTGTTAACCGAAGTAGACATATAACATTGGATAAACAAATGATCAATAGTTTCAGGACTAGAACAAAAAGTGCACTTACTAGATTTTGACATGTTTTTACAATATAAAAATTGATTTGTGAAAATAGTGTTATGGACTAAGTTATAACAGGTGTTTCTACAGACTGAATCGATTGCAGCAGAAAACACATTCTTAAAAGTATTCTTGAAATTCACAGACTTAAAATCTTTGATACATTTTGGTTCATGATTCATTGATTCAATTAAATAATTATAAATGTATTTGACAGGCCATGTTGAATGAACACTTGTTTGAGAATTTTCAACAAAATTATTATTTTTTTTTAAACATTTAGAATAAAACGGGGGAATAACATCACTATGAGGAATGTTATTTGAGGCAATAGAAGGATTAAATTCCCTTAACTGTATCCCAATCCAATAGATTGCAAACTCAACCCATGGAGCTGGATGACTGTTAATAATTTTAAAAATGTGACTTAAATAAAATGCGTTTATTTTCAAATCAATATTTGGAACATTCAAGCCCCCTTTTACAAACGGCAAATATAAAGTTTTTCTTGACACAGGTTCGAATTTTCTACCCCAAATAAATTTGAAACAAAGTTTCTGAAATAAATTAATATAATGGGAAGGGACTGTCTGGCATTGTATGTAATATATTATTTTAGATAATACAAACGTGTTTAAAATAGAACTTCTACCTTTATAGGATTTACCACGAGATTTCCATAAGTTTAGTGTTCTTTCAAATTTAATTAACAAATCATGAAATAAATCATCATCTGTTAAATTGTGACCAAATCTATAACCTAATAATTTGCAATTTTTTACCCAAGAAATGCCGAAAGGATGATCAGACCTTGATTTCCATTTCCCTAAAAACATTCCACAGCTTTTCTTATAATTAATTTTAGACCCAGAGACCTTTTCAAAGTCTGATACATGTTTAAAAAAGAAAGACATTGACCTGTCGTCTGATAGACAAGTAGTATTGTCATCAGCATAAAGGGACATTTTAACATGAAATTTTCCCCCTGGAGTTTTTATGCCATTAATATTTGAGTCACCTTGTACAACCTTAGCAAAGGGTTCTAAACATAAGACATAGAGGAGAGGAGATAACGAACAGCCCTGGCGGACTGAACGTGTCAATGCAAATGGCATAGAAATATGTCCATTTACAATGACGGATGACTTGATATCTTTGTATAAAACCTTAATCCAATGTATAAAAGTATTATCAAAACCAAATGCTTGGAGGGTGCTAAACAGGAAAGGCCATGAGACACGGTCAAAAGCCTTTTCCTGGTCTAAGCAGATAAAACAAGCTGTTAAATTTTTCTGCTCGACATAACTGATAATATTTCTAAGTAAATGTACATTATCAAAAATGGATCTCCCAGGAATAGAACAAGTTTGTGAAATTCCAACTATAGAGGCCAAAACCTTACTTAATCTATTGGCCATGACCTTTGATAAAATTTTCCTATCAATATTTAATAAAGAAATTGGTCTATAGTTTTTAACAGATGTTTTATTATCTTTATCTTTACATAAAAGAGTAATAAAGGACAGTTTTTGGGACTCGGACATGTGGCCAAGTTGAAAACATGTATTATATAATTCTAACAATATGGGGCCAAATAAATGAAGAAATTTGGCATAAATAAAAGAAGTAAGACCATCACTACCAGGTGATTTTGTATGGTCCATTTGTTTCAGAGCTAAAGTGATCTCATCTAAAGTTAAAGGACTACTAAGCATAACATTGTCATCAATTGAAACTTTAGGTAAATTGTTTAAAAATTTACAATTTAAGGATATATCTACAGGTTCTTCAGTGTATAGAGTTTCATAAAATGATTTAAAGGTTTGTAGAATTTCACTAGAAGATTTGTTATGAATATCACCATCAATTATATGGGTAATAATTTTATCATGTCCGTTTTGGAACTCTTTGTCATGAAAATATGTGCTAGAATTCTCATTGTTATCAAGCACATGAAGTTTACTTCTAATATATGCCCCTTTGAAAATATTGGTGTGTAAATTATTTAATGAATTTTTTATATCTAATTTTATAGAGGTATCTGTACAAGTGTGATATTGTTTAATTAATTCCTTAATTTCCTTATATGAATTTTTACTTTTTGATTTACTATAATCAATACAAAATTCTTTGATTTTAACTTTTATATCATCCCACCAGTCTAATGTATTTAATTTTGTTTTTGTAATAACTTTAAAATAAAATTCAAAGGCAGATACAAAATCTTCGTCTTCTATTATAGAATTATTTAGCTTCCAATAAGACTTACCAACAGTAATACTTTCATTAGCATTATCTAATTTAATTGAAATACTAACAAGGTCATGGTCTGAGAATGGAAATGGGGTGATTATAGAATCATAGCAACATTCAATAATTAAATTACATATATAAATTCTATCCAGTCTACAACTAATGAACTCTCCATTATTAGATTTACTACCCCATGTTGTAGCTTTAGAAGTAGGGTTTAGATATCTGTAAGTATCTTTTAATTTGAATTTTTCAATAATATTTTTAAAAACAGAACAACCCACAGAAGGTTTATCAATGTTACCACCTAATTTATATAATTTAGGATTTGACACAAAATTAAAATCTCCAAGGACAATAAGATGACTACTTGAAACTAGATATTTCTTGATTGATTCAAAAAAATCATTTCTTGCCCCAGGAGCATTTGGAGCATAAATATTGCAAATTCTGAAATCATGTGCTAAATAATTAACATCAACATATATGAATCGACCATCAAACTCGGTCTGAAATTTACTGCATATTATATTTGGATCAATAATTATAGTACAGACGCCACACGATTGACCATTTGAAAAACTCCAAATATAAGTGTAGTCTTTAGAAATAAAATTTTCAATTTCTTTTGCCAAAAAATAAATATCGATAAAAGTTTCTTGGATACATAAAACATTAGGTTTATTTTTTTGGATATAATCCTTAATATACTGTTGCTTATTTTTGGATCTAAATCCATTAATATTTATGCTTTCTATTTTAAGAGACATCTTAATGTTCTGTTTTTTAAACTTAAAAGGTCAAAGTTTAAAACAAAGATGGCGGCGCCCATAAACTGAGGTTGAACGTAAGATAAATGAACAACAGCTGTGACAGCACTACAACACGCCCAGAACTGAATAGGTAGAGATAAAACCGATAATGAGGCGGTGACCCTACCGAGCCATAGCGACAGACGAGGTTTAAATGTAAACACAGTGAATGTAAATCGCTATCGGTAAAACAGCGTTTACAAATACTAGGGGTATATAGATGTTGAAAGATCGACTTAAACGTGTATTGTTTTAGATACAATGAGTAAACACAATTGAAAGGGGAGATAATTAAAAGGTTTAAAATAAAGTTCACACAGAATATGTGTACATGCAACCGGTACAGCAGAACTATACAGCCAACATGTACACAGATGTTATATTTTACATCCGTAAAATTAACAATAATAAATAAGAGAACTACATAATTAAGTATGTAGAAATAATAACACAATCCAAAATCAATGTCCATTAGGCATGCTATTCGTTTCCGGATCGGGCAAAGTATAGTCCAATTCGTATTCATTTCATAGTCCGTTTGCCATAATCGGGTTTGAAAATAACGTTAAGTATGAGGGGACTGGACTCCCAGGATATCATCGAAAATGCTATCCTGGGAGAAACCACCCAACATATCTGACCCACTGCTCCCCTCTCGAATGGCCCTCTTCGCCACTCGATTGGGGGGCAGCGGAGTCAGATCAAGGTCGTCGTCCTCCGGTTTACGGGTACGCTTGGCACCTTGGCAACTGACCTCCATTTCCTGCGTGTCGGCTGGGGTCTTCACCTCGGGAGGGGTAACGATCCCAGAAGCATCAGGGGTTGTAGACGGGGCCACGTCCGTCGCAAGGGGGGCCGCCGGACCACTATTTTTGGACTTTTTGGATTTTTTTCCTCCTCACTACTTCTGTCCACTCCGTCGACCCGACTGTTGCAGGTGGTGCGGGCGCAGGAGCCGAAACCGGAGCCGTCTTGGGTGGCTCAACCGCTGTTTTCTTGCCTGAAAGTGAGACTGCCCGTGTAGCCCCACTGCCGGGGCAGTCCCCTCTAACATGCCCGAGGTACATACACCTCAGGCACAGAGGGGGCCGCCCCTGCATGGTGACCAGCGCCTTGGCTCCACATTCAAATGAGACCAAATGAGGAATATTGGTCTTGGCCTTCTCATCAATCTCTAGTGTTATAATCCTAACACCAGATACTGTGCTAAAATCACCGACAGTCAGCTTCTCGTGCTCGATCTTAAGCACTGTTCCGTACTGGGAGAACAGTTCTTCCAATACACCATTTTCTACAAAGATCGGCAGCCAATGCACATTTCAGCCCTTTCACTTATCGATTCGTATCATGATTGATGTGTTTGTGGTAAGAAATTTATATTCATGTAAATAATATCTATATTTAATTGAATAATGAATTCTCTATTTTATTCATATCAATTATAACTGTTTACTTACTCACATAAAACGCATACACACCCACATGTGAACATTAACAGCTATACGCTAAGATTTTCAAATTGAATTATCTCCCTTGAATAGAATTAAAGGAAGCTTAACGTTATTCATAGCTCACGTCACCCTTGGCTTCAGATTTTAAAAACTTGTTTATTTTTGACGTAAAAATGATATCTAAACAAAACAAACACAATAGAAACAAACAAAAGAAAGAAATGAAACCATTTGCCGTCCACCATAGCCAACATTGGTTTAAATTATACAGAATTGAAGGGGAGGAGGACTCAGTCTGGGGGGGTACCGCTGAAAGAAAGACGTTTTGGTAGGATATTTTAGTAAAAATTTTAATTTTTCGTAAACCTTGATAGTAACTTTTTAGGTAAGGATATTTATTTTAAAAAAACACTATTTTGTTATAAACATTGCCAAGGATACAAAAATGTGGACAATTTTTTACGTACATTTGAGCTAGGAAAATGGACATTTTATATGTTGTTTATTTCCGTTTATTTAGTTTCCTTACACTCGTCCATTCTGATTTAAACTTACAAGTTATATGAGTTTTGAACCCAGACGTTATATGAGTTTTGAACCCAGGGTTATTGATGTGAAGTTTAATTTTGATCAGTTGTGTACAATGTGAGATTTCAAACAAACAACCCCCAAAGTGGCCGGAATTACGTTCATGACCAGAAGGCCTGCTTTGCATGCTTCAAACCATTTTCGTATTCTACGGCCATTTGTTGAGCCATTGAAATGTGTTAAGTCATGAGGTCTGGACAGCTCGTTTACATGATTCTTTTTAATATTTTATTTTCCTTTCTTTTTCTGATGTCTGTCTGTTTGACATATTTTTGCTTATTTAAATTATTTATTTTCTGAACAATTGGAAAAACTTATGACCCCTTAGGATTGTTACCGTCTGCCATTTTTGAGAAACTGCCAAATCAAACCTGTTTAGAGTGGTTTTATTGGCTTATACCATGCAAACGACCAATCCAAGTCAGTTTTCCGTATAGCTGTTAAACAGCGATATTAACTCAAAGAAAGTAAATAATTGCAAAGGAAAAAATCGAAAAGATGTCACTACTATGATTTACTTGCCAGGCGGGCTATCTTTGGAAATTCAGTTGCCCGCGATTTCAATCCGCCACGGGCAAACGGGCGTCCGCTTAAGTAAACCCCTGAAAGACACTATTATTTGAAGTTGGAATAAGCCGTCAAACATAGAATAAACTGTTTTATTACAGCAATGTTATACATGCAGTTTACCATTTGTAATATAAGAATTTTGTAGAGTAATTAGTGCAATAGACACCTGCATATATAATTTATCAGTAAAATTGATTTTACCACTAAACTGTATACTTGTATGCATTTACCAAATTTTCACACGAAAATTGAACTGTGTCCATGCGTGCATGCGTGTGAGTGTTTTGTCTATAGGTCATAGTTTTCAAAACAGTGTCTTTCGAATTTTCATTAAACAAACATTATTCCGTTTTTAATCAAATGCCTTTTTGGTCTCTGACTAGAAACAAATCCGTTGATCGGAGCATCTTATACTCATTAGATCAGAGTATCACCAATTTAAACGGAAAGCACGAGTCCAGTACAAAATAAAACTACATGTTATTATACATGATATATTATAAACAATATTACATATGAAAACATTCCAGAAATTGTACCTGTTATGCTGTTTTATGATACTAATAACAATTGGATGTCGCATATTAAAGAATGCCGTACGCCAAATGTTTTCGGTGATATTGCATCCTTTGAGAATATCAATAAAACATTGATAGATAATTATAACCAAACATTAATTTATCTTTTCCACAAAACTTAGGACATAATAATAATAATAATAATAATAAAATTATTTTTTTTTTAATTCGAATTAAAACTGCAAACATATTGGAATAAAAATACACGAAAATACACTAAATGTATTTTTGCTTTAGCAAGGTTTATTGCACATGTAAATGTAAACAGAATATCATATCGGGTGGCTTTCGGTTATTCCAATGTTTTTTAAGTTAACACGCGCGGTTTCGGTTATTCTAATAACTGGTTTTATCTTCCTTTAAAATGTAAACATTTGCATGTGAGGGATTGAAATGAAAACAGTATCTCCAATAAATAAAGCTTTACAGAGAAAATTATGTGAGTAAACACCAGAAAAAATTAAAGAAAGGAAGAACAAGAAGAATTTCAAAGCAGACTTTAATGTTTATTTCTATTTAGTTGGTTAAATTAAATATATGTTTAAAAAAGTGTCCAGATTAAGGTACTCTCCATCCATATTTGAAACATCTTACAGTCTGTTTTTAAACACTTCATTCAGTTACTTTTAGATAGTATTTTTCACTAATATTTTGACCAAAGCTTAAGATTAAACCCTACTTATTTTGTTTAAACTTTTTATTTTTGTTTGATGCAATTATCAAAAGAAATCATCCAAAAACTAACAAAAGTGTAGGGATTTACGTACTTTGCCAGTATGGTACAAACTAAACTTACATGATATACGTAGTTACAGGTAGTATTTTTAGGACCGTCGCCTACTGCGCTTTGACAATTGTCCCCACAGGCTGTTTATCTAAATTTTGATTAAGATCTATACTGGTGAAGTACATAAATCCAGACTCTTCACAGGGGCCCAAGTATTCCCAGTTTTCTTAAGGCAATCAATATTTTAGACTTTAGACCATGTGTTTTCACCATTAATTTGGTTTTTAGCGTCGCATTCAGGTACACAATGCAGATATACTAGTGAATTAATCAGTTGGAATCTGTAAAATACAGTTTTATTATTACAATAAAAAAATATGACATTTTTCGACAAATGGTTCATGTATGATTGAATCCATAACTTACCAAAATTCTTTGGAAGCATTACAATAGCGAACCAAAGCATTATTCATGTGTTATGCATTTCACTACCATTATTAAAATTGTAATGGTTTGCATGTTAAGCTACTAGCTAATGTCACGGTTGTCTGTCTAAAGGGTAAGGGTTTCCTTTCAATCATGGAGGAGGGATCTGAAGTGTCGTTCAAGGACGAGAGTCATCATTTTTGAACACTGAAATGTTTCTGTGAATCTTGAGGTAGACACAGAGTTGCATTGTCAATCAAAACGCTGACAGCGTAGACTGTTAGCATCAAAAGAACATGAAAAAAAGAGAATTATGAGTGCATTTTTGCTAAAAAGGAAATAGTGTTTGAATGAAATTTAATTTCCAACCTTTAAATTTGAAAAATGGCTTATATAAAAATCGATTCGTAAGTAACGAACAAATATTGTTCAAGCTAATTATCTAATGCAAATGGAATTATATATATGCCAGTTAAAAAGTCAGTCCGCCACGAGCCATGCAGAAAAACCGATTAGCGTGGTAGTTAGGAGCATTGATTGTTAGTGATTCATAGGCTATTGACTCAAAAGTAGGTCATATGATGCACGCTCAAGATTTTTCATACCACAGTTTACTATTAATACATTGCAATAATTTCTTCTCAAAATATTCAGAATAAGAATGGGTAAGGCATAAAAAAAATATGTTTGTTTTAGGTAACATGACCCCAAAAAGTAGGGTAGGTAGGCAGGGAATTTTTTTCTGTGAACGCCTATTGTCCGTCGTCTGTGTGTGTGTGCGTGCGTCCGTCATCAACTTTTTATTCAAACGACATCTCCTCCTAAACCACCTTGCAGATTTTTACCAAAATGACTCTTTAAAAGTTGTTCAGATCGTTAGGGTCCGCTACATATGTAGGTCACCAGAGCTAAAAATAGATTTAAAAAGTGTAAATTTGAAAAATATTTTCTAAAACCCCAAGTTCCAGAGGTTTCATATTTGGTATATTACATCCTACTGTGGTCCTCTGCAAAGATTGTTCAAATTATGACCCTAGGGTTTATATAGAATATATAGCAAAATGACTTTAAATATCTTCTCCTCTGAAACGGCAAGGCCTACAGCTTTCCTATATGTAGTACGTAACATTGCATAGTGGTCCTGTCCAAAGGTTATTCAAATTATGCCCCTGGGGTCAAATCTGGCCACACACCAAGGGGTCACATGGTTTACATAGACACAAATAGCAGAATGACTTTAAAATTCTTTACCTGGAACCCCAAGGCCCGGAGGTGTGTTCAAGATTGTTCAAATTCAGATTAGCATCCTTGGGCCTTCAGGGCCCTCTTGTTAATAACAGTGCCTAAAATCGTCATAAAACATATCAAATCAACTCACCTTCTATCAGTGTTTACTTTTTCCTACTACTTCCTGTCATTAACACCACCTTGGAAGTATAATTGGGTCTTTTTCCAATGCAACTCCAAAAAGGTTGCGCCAGTGATTACAGACCATGTATATTGCACCTGTCAATTGCCAGGTAATTAACAGTAAGATACTTGTCTGATGTGGGTCATATATTAGACGATGACATTCAGATGTCAGAGCTTGTCTCTGTCATTGCCCGTACTCAGGTGAGCGCTTTGGGCCATTAAAGCCCTCACTTTCATTTTAAAACTCGAGCACTCAAAGCTTGCATGCATTACTAATGAAACAGTCACAAAGCTGCTTAAATTCACTGTTGTCAAAATTCTAAGAAATTTCACACTGGCCAATTCGCACGTGAGGCTAAAAGTGTGCAGTGCAACAGGGTTCGACACTAAGGCACGTCCGAACAACAATATGTGTTAAATTCTCAGAACGGTCTAGCAGACACGACGGAAGCTAGTCCGATTGGTCCCATTGTGAATTAATCAAGCAGTAAACATAATTAGTACATTTATACCCGAACGTTTCTTTTAATATGTCATGATAAAATTGAAAATAACTACTTCAAGTTTGGGGACGATTACTACTTACAAAAGATGGGTACAGCGATGAGAAGCGCAATGGCTCCAACGTATGCATCGTTATTTATGGGGAAGCTTGAGCAGGACTTCATCAATTCAAGACACGTACAGCCATCCATATGGCTTCGGTTCCTTGACCTCATTTTCATGATTTGGGACCATTCCTCAGAAGAATTAAAATCATTTATCAACGAGTTGAACAGTTTTCACCCAAATATTAAATTTACACATACCATATCAAAGAACACCGTTTCATTCTTGGATGTTACAGTTTCAAAAAATAAATCGCTTAGAATTGAAACGGATATTTTTGTGAAAAATACCAACAATCATCAGTATCTGGACTACACATCGTGCCATCCAAAACAATGCAAAGACGGAATACCATATAGCCAGGCCAATCGCTATAGGAGAATAATATCTAATGATGAGACGTTTAACCCCTCTCTTAACCAACTACGTGACTTCTTCTTAGAAAGAAACTTCCCAGAATCGCTGATAGACGTTGCCTTTAATAAAGTATCACAGTCGTCACAGAATGAAGCTCTGAAGCCTTCTATTACGGAGAAAAAAAATAATTGCCTTTTACGGTGGAATATAATCCGTCATTACCCAATATAGGCGGTACTATCCACCGATATTGGGACCTCCTTAACATATCAAAGACTGAAGGTGTTTAATATGTACATGACAAATTAAAACCAATCGTGGCTTACAGACTTCCAAAAAATTTGCATGATTATTTAGTTAGTTCGGATTTTAAAATAAACACTGATAACGTTTATTCCACTAATAGCTGTGACAGAAAACGTTCACATTGTATACGCATATGTACTGGGTCGACATTCACCAGTTATGTAACAGGAGAAACATTTGCATTAAGGCACAATACAAACTGCCAGTCTAAAAATGTTATATATTTAATATCATGTAATAGGTGTAATATTCAATATGTTGGACAAACTGTGCAACCCGTTTCAAGACGTATGAATAGTCATAAATTTGATATTTCCAATTTTACTGATCCTGCATTCTCTACTCTTGTAGCTAGTCACTTTAATGAAGGCAACCATAGTATGGCTGATTTTTCATTTATGCCTATTGATGTTGTAAATAGTAATGTTAATCGCTTATGCAAGGAAACATTCTGGATACATAAGTTAAAAACACAAGCTCCAAATTCCAAAATACTGTTTACGGCTTAAAGTGCATGTAAAATTAAATAATATGTTTAGTACTATTGCGTTTTTTCCTATTTTTGTTCTTTTATATTATATTGCTATAGGAAATATCTGTATTTTATATCCGTATAGTACTAAACTGTCTTGTATGTTGTTAATTCTTTATTAATTTAAACATGTATACTTATTTCTATACGTTTTTCCGCCAAATAACGTAACGTTATTGCATGACGTCACGTCCGTTGTTTAATTGTCATTTTATCCTGATGAAGGCGTAAGCCGAAACGTTGAAAGATAAATTGAATTGACTGATTTCACGTGTTGTTGTTGACTTTTTCCACAAGTGTTATGATAAAATTGAAAGTACATCGTTATTGATATTTTAACAGCGTTTCCATTACTATTTTTGGAGCAGGAATCTGGTGAGACTGGATACTCATTTTTGATTGGTGCCCTGCTTGATTATGCAAATTATAAGCCGGCCTTCTTAATGTCGTAAAATGTGCAAGGATGGACAAGACTGCGGTGGTCCAAATGCAAATCGATGCATCTAAACGAGTTGCTGTATGCAGTGACTATATTTGAGGTTATATTTATTGTGATACCAGCGTTTAAATATTCAATGAGAATCAAAAGGATGAACATGTAATCATCTTTCGTAATAAATAGTTCGAAAATAGTTTTAAAAAGTGACATTGGGCAGCATGAAATATGGCCATCCTGCCCCGACACCGTTTGCCTTCATGACTGGTGTACAATATTGTTTACCCATTGTAATATGTATTATCCTAATATTTCAAGTAGTAAAAGCATTTGTTAAACCCTAATTATCGCACATTGTTTGTAGTTTATAATACATGGTCTAGTAGACATAAGGTCAGGTCTAGTATGGTGTAGCAGTTACTGGTCCGATGGTCTAGTAACAAATAAATTTAATGTCGAACACTGAATATAACCATATGCTTATCATTACTGCTGATTATCGAATAAACAAGTAGTATGCTTATTATGAAAAATATAATTAAGCAAAATGATAAAAGATTAAGTAATACCATATAACAGGTGACATAATAAAAATGAGCTTTACTACAATAGTAATGTTTTGTATTTCAGCATATTGCAATGCCTGTCCAACAACCGACACAGTATTTGGATGGATTGGGTCATCACCAGTGTTAAACTACACGATTGATGTAACTGTGGATAGAACGGTCAGCCTTCTCACTCCCACTAATTTAAATTTATTGACGGTGTCATACTTTGGAGGAACTATTTTCAAACCACCCCAGTTTATCAACTGTTCCTTGGCACCTGGAGGAAACATTTCTGCTGGAGTTCTGAACATTCAGTTGTATCCCTTGCAAACAGGACAGGAGGGAATATACCAGTATAGATATGGAGCAGTTGTACTGAAATGCATTACTGTCTACATTTATGGTAAGGTATTTCTTCCATTTGCAATTTGTTTTAAGAATGATACATGAATTGTAATGCATTCGAACACTGTATAATGTATAGCATGTCATTTATGTTCTATGAAGCTGTTTATTCTTTATTGCCGATGTTTGGCTAATATTATAACGAAACATGTAATGGTCACACATTGAAAAGACTCAGTTGTACAGTTTAAGATGAAACAGTAAACAAAGTATACGCTGTTCCCCCATTAAACCTACATCAGCGTAGTACAGGATGTGTGCATTTATCATTATTGTTTGACACCATATGTCAAATTGTATTGAATTATATAATTATATATTCATGTACTTTTCCAAATAAGGCCATACCAAGCTGATTCTATGTTTAACGCATCTCTGGCTTAGGTTTTCGGATGCCTGAACAGAAAAACAATGACAATGTTAAAGAAATTAGTTGGAAAGAGTATAAAATATTCCTATAATGACTCACTTTGTGTAATGTTTAGCTCGACTATTCAAAGAATAGGTGAGCTTTCCTACTACCGTCGGCGTCCTCGTCTTAATAATTATATTAACGTCTTGTAACTTCAAAACTACTTAAGTTATTCACTTGAAACTTGGAATATACCTTTGTCATCAACTCCAGTGTCAGGGGCAACGTTCCCCATAACTCTGTTTTATATTTTGACATAGTTATGCCCCTTTTTCACTTAGATTTTATGGTTAAAGTTTATATTCAAAAGTTTTTTTGTAACTTCAAAAGTGCATAAGTTATTCACATGAAACTTGGAACTAACCTTTGTCATTTAATCCAGTATCAAGGGCAACATTCCCTATAACTCTGTTTTGTATTTTGACAGAGTTATGCCCCTTTTGCATTTAGATTTTCTGGTTAAAGTTATATTCAAAAGTATCGTAACTTCAATACTACAAAAACTATTCACTTGAAACTTGGAATATACCTTTGTCATCAACTCCAGTATCAGGGTGCACATTCCCCATAACTATATTCTGTATTTTGACAGAGGTATGCCCCTTTTTCACATATATTTTCCGGTTAAAGTTTGTATTCAAAAGTTTTGTAACTTCAAAAGACATAAATGATTCTTTTGAAACTTGGAACAAACCTTTGTCATCAACTCTAGTATCAGGGGCAACAATACCCATAACTCTGTTTTGTATTTTGACAGAGTTAGTCCCCTTTTTACTTAGATTTGCTGTATAATGTTTATCTTCAAAAGTTTGGTAACTTCAAAACTACATAAGTTGTTTACTTGAAACTTCTAACTAACCTTTGTCATCAACTCTAGTATCAGGGGCAACAATACTCTATTTTGTATTTTGACAGAGTTATTCTCCTTTTTCAGATAGATTTTCTGGTAACATTTATATTCAGAAGTTTGGTAACTTCAAAACTACATATGTTATTCACTTTGAAACTTGGAACTTACCTTTTGTCATTAACTCTAGTATCAGGGGCAACATTACCCATAACTCTGTTTTGTATTTTTACAGAGTTATGCCCCTTTTTCACATATTTTCTGGTTAAAGTTTATATTCAAAAGTTTTGTAACTTCAAAACTGCATAAGTTATTCACTTGAAACTTGGCACAAACCGTTGTCATCAACTCTAGTATCAAGGGCAACATTACCCATAAGCCTGTTTTGTAATTTGAAAGAGTAAGCCCACTTTTAACATAGACTTTGTGGTTAAAGATTTTGTTCCAGAAATTTAGAAACTATACAAGGCGTCACTTACCATTTTTGTATTTTAACAAATGTATGCCCCTGCCACTATCCAAAATATGTACCAACTGTAATACTTAAAATAGTCGAGCGCTCTTGTTTAATTTTATGATCTCAGTAAATAAATAACATTGTGGCATGATGCTTAGTTCAATTATATTTGAGTTTCCAATGAACATTGTTGGTGGGCATCTTGCATTTTGGGAATGAGTATCACTGGAAATTAGTTGACTCTATTACACAATTCTGATTTTGAATCTTGCATTTGTCAGTAATTTATCTACAGCTTTAAAGATCTAAAACACTTTGAACTGGTATGTTTTGTTTGATTACTATTTTGATTTGCCCTTTTTAGAAAATACTGTCAAATTTGTACATATTCAATTTAAAAGAATTATCTTAAAACCTGTTTAAATGATCATGAAGATGTTACTGTATACCAGTACTGTTTGGTGTAAATGTCATGGTTAGTCAATATTTTTATGATATGATATGACTTTTAACTGAACTTCAACAAAATATCTTTTATGTGTTTTTACCAATATTTGTAAAAAACAGTGGTCAACGAGTCAATTTACTGTTAAAATACTCTGTAAATTAGGTTCCCAATATAAAGATGATATATTTAATGGTTTTGCATGTAAACATTTGCTTTTGCCTGTACCTCTGCCACAAATGAGTTATAAAAAAAAGATTTTTTTAATATCAACTCATAATTTTTTTTTATCCTGCCTGTTTGGTATGTTTTTAAAAATCATGGGGATGCTAAACATATAATCAAATTTGTATGGCCTAATTATAAATACAACTACAGTCAGCATTTTTCCGCTATATAAAGTAGGTACCGGAAAACGGTACTATTCCCAACCTGATTCTGGTCATATTTCCCATATTGAAGTTAAAAAATTCCAAATGTAAGAAACAAATCCAAAAAGACCCTGAAAGATCGACTATGTTCCTGGATTTTACTTTTGTTTTCCCAAGCGTAAACCTCCGCGCACAGCTCAAATTACTGTTAACGGCTAAGGGAAGTAACCGCTGCAATGTTTGGTTGCGCTGTATCGAGTAAGACTGGGAATGAGCTGAATTGTAACACATTTTCGTGAATGTCATTGGTAAGACATGGCAATTCATAACACTCCGTTATCTAGCTATGGCTTTTATGGCAAAGCAGAAAGTATAGATTCACATCCGTCATTAAAGGCAGAAGATACTAGTACTTTTGTTTATGTTCTGTCAAGCATTGACACGGACATTGTCAGTGTCGCGTCCGAGAGCAAACTGGTGTCTCTGGGGCAAGTTGTGCAGGTTGATACCCATCAGCACGGCATTTAAAATCATAGTCTGACTTGAATGCAAGTTAAAGAATTAATGGAACAAATTGTTCTAGGGTTTATTTATTGAAACTTACTGTTTTTACATCCTTTTAAACAGTTTTGATGAAACTGTATAAATTACCAATTTGGCCAAAAAAGCCGCTAATTTTCCTTATTTGACCGGTACCGGTACCATTCCCAAAGTGGTGAGAAAAAACGCTGCTACAATTGCATATTGCTTTGGTGTCTGTAAACTTGTACAAGAAACTGATAACACGGTTATAACCAACGATCTGTTTTGTATGTGTGTAGTGTATTTGTTGACCATTTCATACATTGCTATTTGGTCAATATACTGTGAGCACACATGTCATGTTTAATCTGGGATTTGATAAGAGTGTCTAATAAGGAATTTACCTGTGAATTGTAAGAAGCGCATGCATACATGGATCTTCCCCAACGTTTACATCATGTAGTTATTTCTTACGTATTGAATTGAAATATTCACGATATGTCATTGCAATTTTTCTGAACAGAATGTCTACAATTTTTTACTTACTATTTAAGCACTAATTCTCCAATATTTATAATATATAAGTTCGCTGATAAATAGTGGTTAATTAAATAGCATTCATGAATAGCATTGATTATTCAGTTAGGCTGACCGTATATCTGATTTTGTTTTTCACACCTAAAACAGACTCCAAAGTATCGCAATAATAAGAGAATATTTGACTGGGCCGTGAAAACACCATCGTTATACCTGAAACTTCGTTACACACGATATCGTTACAACCAAAGTTAGATCAATTGAATTATGTAGGGATTACCATATTAAGCCTTTATATTGGAGCACCCCTATTTTTCAGAAAAATAATTATTTTTTGAGCCCCTAATATTGGGACACTTCTGAAATTTAAAAGTTTTCGTGTCCATAAATATTGGGACACAAAAATATGATGGTAAATTGTCTTCAATTTTGCCAGTTTTAAATAAATATCTCTCGATTTCAATATGATCAGAGTAGTATAGATCTACTGTACACTGTATATTGCAATAGATATGCTGCAAATAATAAGAGTGTACCCCTTTTATATAATAAAAACTACAAAGAATACCGTTTTCCAAATTTTAATGCATGTATTACGTCATGTGCGTAAAATGATATTCATATTAAATAATTTATTGAAAAATTTCAATTAATGTCAATTAACAGTTACCAGTATTAAGGTAACTACCACGTAGTATGTGATAATTGTCGGGTCTCTCATGAAGCCAATTAGTGTGCCACATGAGGAGTTCTTATCGTTAAACAAACATGTCTAGGGCCTGTTTAATTGACCGGTGGTGCAAATTGTGTACTACTAACACACTATACTACCCGGTGTTCTTAATTTACACGCTCCACTCAGTTAAGCACGCGGCATAATGGCAATGGGTGTGTGTGTGAAAATACATTGGGTCGAATAATTACCCTATATTTTGGGACACATTTTAGGGAATTAATTTTTTATGACCCTTTATATTGGGACAAGAAAAATTTTAATTTTTATTTTTTCAGTGTCCCAATACATAGGGTAAATACGGTAGGGGGGACATTGGACTCAGCATCAATATATGCAATATATCGCAATAAACGTTTCATGACTAGTGGAGTTTACTGTATATTGATCGCACTGCCCATCTTTAAAACTTCACGCGTCTAAATGTCGATTGTTCTCATGTAATAGTCATGTCGGTAGACAGTTAAAGTCATATTCTGCTAAGTATTTGAAAGATACGTAAGGCTGAATCACCAATTTTTTTTATATTGTATGGTAAAGGATCCAAACATGTTTCATATCGAAAATAAGAATAGCTTAGAAAAGTAGTTTGACAACGCTACTGGCGGTGATTCGAACTAACTTGGTAAAATAACTTTATAACTTTTAAGTTATTAGGTTACTCGGTTATAAGGTGATTAAAGGGCATGCAACAGAAAACAAATAGCTCACCGACTCCACAGAGGACACTTGTTAGTGTTGGACATCTAAAGTTTCACCAACGACATTGGTATAACTAGAGCACGATCGTGGAGGCTAAGATCAAGATTGTAAACTAAAGATACCGTATGAAATCTAAATATCCCCTCTAAAGGTTCTATATAATTAAAGGCTATTAACGCCATTCGAACAATAGTATAATGCATATTTTAATCCGGCTACACCTGTCTGCTGTCTGCCAAAAAAGTGCACATGCATGTTTATAAATATTAAAAATGTACTATACAATCGTAAAGGTTGATGGAATTTTATAGGAGACTGGACACAGTGCACATTCCATACACATACAGTTTGAAATAATACAATTGAAACGGAACATCTGTTCATAATGCTTGTTAGCTTTTTATCTCACCTGAGTACAAAGTCACGCCCCTGTGAAATGTTTAGGCATACTTTATGAATTCTTCTTAAAATCTTTGTGAATACTTAATGCAGTGGCTTCATGAAAACTTCATGGAAAAGAAGTGAACTATAAATGAGACAAATGCATGAAACATTCATAAAACATAGATTCATGAATAATTGATGCATTTTCACATGCAGAAAAATGCATGAAATAAAGAATGGGTTTGTTCATAAAAGCTTTATGAACTATGCACTTCATGAAGACTTCATGCACAACTTCATGAAAAAAATATTTCATGAAGATTTCATGAATAATGTTGTTCTTTATTCTAATGTCTCATTTATAGTTCACGGATATTCACGAATACTTCATGAACAAAATTTTGGTAATTTCAAGAATAAATTGGTTGTGCTTTTCTTCAACATTTATGAAGAATTCCAAAAATCATGTAGACTTCTAAAAATATTAGAGCTATCAAAAAAGTGGACATAGTATCATCATTTGTTCCGCTTTCAGTGTGGACATTTCTATTTCCATATATGCGGAACTTCTGCGGAAAATTAATGCATCTGTTTTTCAGCAAGTGGAAATAATCCACAGAAAATTGACACTCGATTAATAATTGGGTGATCCTCCCTTGGATTTTTCTATTTTTGGCTCTGGTGGCCATCTTGTTCAGTGGTGCAGAATGGTATTGATCAAGGTAATGGGTAAATTTATGTAAAATTGTTCTTTTAAGCTGTTCCCACTCTCTACCCTCATGAAAAAGTAGTGTCTGAATTGAGTCGGAATTATCTTTGAATAGACTGATCTGGATTTTTCCATAAATAGTTAAAAGTATACCCCAGCTATTGTTAAAGAATAAATTTCCATTCATCAAAATTCCTAAACATTGCCACATGCTCATTTGAATATCACAAATATTATGCACGTGCTCTTTTGTATCAAATATTTCAATCGCCAAACACGATATCCAAGTGCGATGATTGGATAATATTGCAGATTAATTTGAATGTAATTGACATTTGTGGATGCGTCTATTATTTCTGACATTGCTGAAAAGACTTAAAATGGAACAATTCTGACAAAATTCATAAGAGTCCAGACAATATTCAAAGGGCTATTCAGACAAGTTATTCAGACTGCATTCAGACTATAACCACAGATACAGTAATTATTATGACCTTTACACTAAGTACTCAGGTGGCACTTGATATTTATTAAGGTTCAATGGTTTACTCCTCTAAAATGGTTTGTCAGACATTAAATAATATGTGAATATTATAAACATCCAACTGGAAATGATTATAATGCAACTTTTTTCATGATACAGTACACTTGTGCTAATATAAATCAACAAAACAACATAATTTTGTGCAGACAAGTATAACAGATACATTATTTTCCATTTTCCAGTTTATTATGTCTAAAAATTTCCTTAAAGTACAATGTGGTTAGGAACAGTAAACAGTATTATGATTATGCAACTTTTCACAATGTTATGGTACAATTGTGCTTCCATAGTTAACATTAAAATACAGACAAATGATAAAGTACTGATTTACCATTTTGCAAACTCATTATATAATAGAACATTGATGGAAGGATTACATTGTTAGGAAAATAATAATAATAAGTCAAATGATTGTTGTTTAAAGGAACATAACTGTGAGTAGTAAGAAGACATGCAGCTTAAGCCTCTGGGCATATGCACGAAAATATATTACCATTGCTTAACAATGTCAAACCCTTTAAATTGATCAAAATCGGTTATAGTTTATTTACTTGTTTGTAACTTAAATGAAATAATACTTACAGGTTCCAAGTGTGCGGTATTCATAGATATTTCTGTTTTAAAATCACAATCATGTTTAAATCATTTCAGACTTGAGCAATGGAAGTCAACTGATGACATCATAAATGACATCATATCCTGCATAGCATTGCATGGTATGTGTACTGTAAATGTCATAAAATTGCATTATTTATGCTCTTTTGTTAGTTCAAATTTACATAAGTTATAATCTTGAAACTTGGAATATACCTTTATCATCAACTATAATATCAATTCCACATTCCCCGTAACTCAGTATTCTATTTTGACATAGTTATGCCCCTTTTTCACATAGATTTTCAGGTTAAAGTTTATGTTAAAAACTTCTGTAACTTCAAACCTACAATAGTTATTCACTTGAAATTTAGAATATACCTTAAATGTCATAAACTTCATCAAGTGCCACATTCCCAATAACTCAGTTTTACAGTTTTATATTTTCATAATTAAAACTTTTGTAAATACAACATTACATAAGCTATTCACTTGAAAATTAGAAATACCTTTGTCCTCAACTCCAGCTTCAAGTTCTACATTCCCCATAACTCTGTTTTGTATTTTGACAGATATATGCCCCTTTTTTCACATAGGTGTTCAGGTTATGTCCCAGGTTATGTCCTCAGACTGTATTCAGTATTTATTCAGACAGAGATTAGACAGAATTCAGATTGTGGTTTCATGAGTGTATGTTCAACAATTCTCACCAAATTGATATGAAGTATTGTTTTTGACCTAGAGGAGGCATATATGTTTTACAAACAGCTCTTGTTATAATAAATAGATTAACAAGCTTGTGATTTTGTCAAAGTATAACTTTTCCGCATCATGAAAATGTCTAAGTCAGAATTTCCGCCACTGTAAAATGTCTAAATGTCAATATTCCGTATACTCTCCGCATGTTCTCTGCATATAAGAAATTTCTCAGCAAAGCCAAAATCATTTTTGCGGAAAATATGTGGAGAATCTGCGGAAACTGATGATTTCGGCAACATTTCCGCATCTATTCAGCATTTTCTCCGCTTCTTGAAATGCAAATCGGAAATCTGAGCTAAGGGTGGTATTCATAAACAAATCTTGATCTATTATTTTTAAAGCTTCATGAATGATTCTAGAATTTCAGTTATGCATGACACCTTCATGAAGTGTACCTTAAATCACTTCATGCATAAAACTTCATGAATTTTGTTATTAGAGCTTTTCAAGAATACTTTATGAATAATGCTTAATGGCATGAAAAATTCTTGATCTCATGAAGTCCATTTTGACAGGGGTGCTCATGGTGAGCTTTTGTGATCGCCCGTTGTCTATCGTGCGTGCGTGTGTGCGTCGTCAACTTTTCATCCAAACAACATCTCCTCCTAAACCGCTTGGCAGATTTTCACCAAACTTCACAGGAATGATCCTTGGGTGGACCTCTGAAAAGTTGTTCAGATCTTTCCAGTCCGCTGAATATGTAGGCTACCAGAGCTAAAAAAAGATTTAAAAAGTGAAAACTTTAAAAATCTTCTTCTATGATACCGCAAGGCTCAGACCGATCATGTTTGATATGTGACATCTTCTAGAGGTCCTGTACAAAGATTGTTCAAATTATACCCCTTGGGTCAAAACGGGCCCCGCCCCGGGGGTCACATGGTTTATATAGAATATATAGCAAAATGACTTTAAAAATCATCTCCTCTGAAACCACAAGGCCCAGAGGTTTCATATTTGGTATGTAACATCCTATAGTGGTCCTCTACAAAGATGTTTCAAATTAAGCCCCTGGGGTCAAAACGGGCCACGCCCCGGGCGTCACATGGTTTATATAGACTTGTATAGCAAAATGACTTTACAAATCTTCTCTTCTGAAACCGCAAGGCCCAGAGGTTTCAAATTTGGTATGTAACATTGTATAATGGTCCTCTACAAAGATTGTTCAAATGATGCCCCTGGGGTCAAAATTGGCCATACCCCTGGAGTCACATGGTTTATATAGACTTGAATTGCAAATGACTAAAAAATCTTCTCTGAAACTGCAAGGCTCAGAGGTTTCATATTTGGTGTGTAACATTGTAAAGTGGTCCTCTACAAAGATTGTTCAAATGATGCCCCTGGGGTCAAAACTGGCTACAGCCTGGGGGTCACATGGTTTAGATTGACTTGAATAGCAAAATGACTTTAAAAATCTTCTCCTCTGAAACTGCAAGGCCCAGAGGTTTCATATGTGGTATGTAACATTGTTTAATGGTCCTCTACAAAGATTATTCAAATGATGTCCTTGGGGTAAAAACTGGCCACACAAGGGGGCACATATGTTTTATATAGACTTTAATAGCAAAATGACTTTAAAAATCTTTTCCTCTGAAACCACAAGACCCAGAGGTTTCATATTTGGTATGTGACATTGTATAGTGGTGCTCTACAAAGAATGTTCAAATGATGCCCATGGGGTCAAAACTGGCCACACCCCATGGCTCACATGGTTTATATAGACTTAAATAGCAAAATGACTTTATAAATCTTCTTCTCTGAAACCGCAAGGTCTAGAGGTTCGATATTTGGTGCGTAGCATTGTAAAGTGGTCCTCTACAAAGATTGCTCAAATGATGCCCCTGGGGTCAAAACTTTCCACACCCCTGGGTCACATGTTTTATATAGACTTGAATGGCAAAATGACTTTTAAAATCTTCTTCTCTGAAACTGCAAGGCCCAGAGGTCTCATATTTTGTATGTAACATTGTATAGTGGTCCTCTACAAAGATTGTTCAGATGATACCCTGGGGTCAAAACTGGCCACACCCCGTGGCTCACATGATTTATATAGACTTAAATAGCCAAGGCCTAGAGGTTTCATATTTGGTATGTGACATTGTATAGTGGTCCTCTACAGAGATTGTTCAAATAATGCCCCTGGGGTAAATACTGGCCACACCCCGGGGGTCACATGGTTTATATTGACTTAAATAGCGAAATGACTTTAAAAATCTCTTTTGAAATCTCAAGGCCTAGAGGTTTTATATTTGGTATGTAACATTGTATAACGTAAATGCGCAGTTATAAATCAAGAAGTTAAAATTCTATCCAGAAACATATTTCTTATTATAACCATTCCATAAATCGATTTAGAATGATCATAAAACATCATTTGAAAATTGGTCAGAGTGTGTGTGTGTATTTTGAGGTTTATGAGGTCCTTCCGCGTCTGGGGCTGCATTATTTGAGGACCCGGAGTGTGTCCCAGCACTCCTACCTAATTAACTTACTAGAGACTGTCGAAAGTTGGGACGAATTTTGAATCATAGCTGCAATGTTCAGCTATTTATTTTTTACTGAAAGATATTTGTATTTTGGTGTGGTCTTGTGCTGTGGGGGGAAACCGGAGTACCCGGAGAAAACCCCACCTGTCCGGTATGGTGACCACCAACCAAACTCACAATCGCTGGGAGTGGGAAGCGAACAGGGGACGCTTAGGTGAGAAGTGAGTGTAGCAACTACTGCGCTAACCGGACAGCCAAATTGGCCAGAGTATGCCCTATAAGTAGGTATATAGGTACAGTCTGCAGTAAATGCCTTGAAGTGTGAAAATCACTGCATTATCCTCTTTGACAGGTCTTGATGTAAACCAAATTTGGTTCCAGCCAGTTCAATTAGCAATATGCTTTACGCGAAAAACATGGGTTTTGTCTGCAGGTTTACTGATTTTTTATTGGTGGCTGATGGTCAAGAAGGGGCCTAAAGTGGGGAAGTGAATTAAAATACAGTAGATAGTTTCATTCACAGTTTGCATCTTATTTAATAATGAAACAGTTATGCATATTGTCTTAATTGTCGGTAATTAATAGAAAGGGCAAACTGTGATAATTATGAATGGATTATAGTGTGTGAATTAGCAAATGTGTAGGTAATAAATAATATGCATTTGACAAATATTTCAATATAATAAGCTAAGATTTTTTGTGAACTGCCTCATAAGTCAGATGTACTTTACAACTATGATTTTAGAGGCTTAAAATCTCGACTTATGACTGAGTATTTACGGTAGTGGTCCTCTACAAAGATTGTTAAAATGATGCCTCTTGGGTCAAAACTGTGCACACGCCGGGGGTCACATGGTTTATTTCGACTTAAATAGCAAAAGAACTTTAAAAATCATCTCCTCTGAAACTGCAAGGCCCAGAGGTTTCATATTCGGTATGTAACGTTGTAAAGTGGTCCTCTACAAATATTGTTCAAATGATGCCACTGGGATCAAACTGGGCTACACCCTGGGTCACATGGTTTATATAGACTGAAATAGCAAAATGGCTTTAAAAATCTTCTCCTCTGAAACTGCGAGGCCCAGAGGTTTCATATTTGGTATGTAACATTGTATGGTGGTCCTCTACAAAGATTGTTCAAATGATGCCCCTGGGGTCAAAAATGGGCACACCCCTGGGGTTACATGCTGTGCTCCAGCCAGGATTTGAAAAGGGCAGGGTGCTAAATCCTGAAAGGGCACTTTTGCGTGTGTTCTTATTTTTTGCAAGGGTATAACAATATATATGCTTTAAAAAATTCACAAACATATGTTATATATTTGTTTCATTCATAAATATTTTATCATACTTCGTTTATTTGGAATAATTGAACTAAGTTATGTGTAATGAGCAATACAATTATTGTACTATTATATTATTGTATAATTTTAATTTTTCATTCTATATATAAAGCAGAATTCATGGTTTAAAAGAATATCCCTTATTCTTTTTATACAACATACAATCACACAACAAACAATCCTATTTTCAAGCAAAATTATTTGAAGTTGTTTATAAGAAACTTCAATATATTTATTTAAAAGAAATATCTGTAATTATAACTCCCCAAATATTATCAATAGCATTTAAATTTAACAGTATTAACTACACCTAGTATAAATGTAATACAAAATATTGGATTGTATTTGCTATATACAAACATACGTCCAAAATGAAACGTCCGAAAACATGTTTATTTCATAAAATAATCAAACTGTTCTATAAGGTAGTATTTCAATATAAAACTTAAATATGTGACTGGAAACTTATTAAATACTTAAAAACCAAATGGAAAACATGCATTTCATTACAAAGTACAGTGTTGGACTGTTCATAAAATTTATTGGTAACCGAACTGTCAACAATATTTTGGTAGTTGTATACAGTTGTGGAGAAGGTAACTACAATAAATCAAATGAATTTAGAATTCATCAAATTACTAGAAACATATTTATTCTGTATTTGAATGTTGATACGTATTAAAATGCTTATTCACCAATTTTTTTTACTGATTAATTGATTTGAAAACGCTTGAGTCAGAACCCGAACGATCTCTCGCTAACCGCCGTTACATAAAAAATACATTTACATTGAAATTATGGCACATTGTCAGTTTATAACATGATCTTGTTACAGGACACGGTTGTGGCAAATATTATACATGTACGAAAGCGTTTACCAGCAGCTGTACACATGCTTTCCACGAGTATTGCATGACATCTCTGGCGTTAGGAAATAGTATGCGCGTTTCATGCATGCTTTCCACGAGCATTTCATGAAGTTGATAGAGTTAAGAAATATTTTTTCCAACATTACACGATTTGGTCACGGAGATATGTAATTGTCATTAATAAACATGTAGTTGTGGAACAAAATATGATTGATGAAATTATTTTAATTTGATGTTCCACATTTTGTAAAACAACGTGAGAACTCAAATTTCATAATCGCTCTTTAAGTATATGAAATTAATAAATATCTTCATTTCCAGCAAAAATCCAAATTATTTTCATTCTTTACACATTAAATTAAACTATTGAAACATCCATTGCTACAATTCACATTTTGGCATTTACTACCCTACCCATTTTTTTAGTACTTCCAAAATCCTTTTTACGCGATTTTAATTACTAGTAAGCTGCACACGATTTTGATTGAGCATCAAAATACAAATACAAAACACGCCTTTGATGTGAAGCAGACATAATGTCGACGAGTTACTGATCACAAATGTAAAATTTTACGTCAGTAAACATGAAAATGTGTTGTGTTCTTGTGCCGTAAATGGGAAAGTACAGAATTATGATGCAACACTGTTTATATAGACTTATATAGCAAAATGACTTTAAAATCTCTTCTGAAACCAGAATGTTTCATATTTTATATGTAACAGTGTATAGTAGTCCTCAACAAAGATTGTTCAAAGTATGCCCCTGGGGTAAAAAGTGGCCATGACCCGTGGGTCACACGGTTTATATAGACTTATATGGCAAGTAGGCCTTTAATATCTTTCTTTTTGAAACTGTATGGCCCAGAGGTTTTATATTTTGCATGAAACATTGTGGAGTGGTCCTCTACAAAGATTGTTTCAATGATGCCCCTGGAGGTCACATGGTTTATATACATTTAAATAGCAAAATGACTTTAAATATCTTCTCTGCAACCGCACGGCGCAGTGGTTTCATATTTGGTATGTAATATTGAATAGTGGTCCACTACAAATATTGTTCAAATTATGCCCCTAAGGTTGAAAGTGGCCACGGCCTGTGGGTCACATTGTTTATATATACTAAAAAACTTCTGAACCTGCAAGGCCCAGATTTTTATACTCGGGTAAGGGGTTTAGTGCCATTTTGTCCGCTTGTTGTTAGCCATTATGATACCTTAAACTCAGGTGAGCGACCTAGGGCCATCGTGTTTCAGTTTGGTTTATTATCAATGTTTGACGAACACTGTTATGGTTCTTTCAACTGATGTGCTTGAACGTGTTTTTTGGTGTTTTGTTCGGCACTTTACACGTGTATCTTAATAATAAAAATGCTCTTCCTACATTTACTGTTAAAATCATGAATTTGACTGGACATTTAAGTAGGTCAAATGGGTACTAAATAATATAAAATGCTTTCTGAAACGTCATTTATTTATCAAATGCATCTTATATTTTGTTCCAAACGACATATTTTCTTAAAATTTTGCACATATATACGTACATGTATACTAACACCAAAACATTTATAAAAAGTATGGGTCACCAAACAAGTTTGGGAAATATTGGACTTTAAATAGGGTATCTGTGTAGCATTTATCTTTTTTTGTTTTAACATTGTTTACGTTAACATTGTATTGATTGCCAAAATAGAATGGAGACATTTAATGGATCTTTTCTTAGCTGATTTGTTTAGAAATACATTGTATAACTTGTTAAAAGATAGGTTGAAATTATATGTAGATTTTAAATTGGTTTCAGATGTTTTGACAGTATGTATGGACATTGTGATTAATGACACACTACATAAACACTAACCATTGACTGGAACTTACACAGATACACAGTTATCGATTAAAATTAGTATATTGTAACCTATATACACTAAAGAAAAAAATGAAGCAAATTTTTTATTCATTTATTATGCTTTCTTTAATTTATATATATATAGAAATGAAAGGAAGCATAATAAATGCATAAACATAAGTAAAGTGCTAATTAAAAAAAAAATGTTTCCAACGCAATAACAGACGTTTAGTGGTGTAACAATATACCGGTACATACCAGTTCAAAGCAGTGTCAGACCTCGCGGTCATATATCGCCATATGTAAATTTTATACCGGTATTTAACGATATGTACTGTGCACCAACAAGTCACTTTTTCACAATTTTATGCTTGCCTTGCATTCTTAGTTCCGCGACCTTAATACATACCTCTGAACGTATGAAAGTACAAATTAAAAAATATGTGTTGAAATGTAAAAAAAAATACAAAAATACAATAAATTCCAGGTAGTACGAAACCTGTCAGACAATCTCACATGTGAGACAAAATATAATGGTGTATGACAAAATTTATCATAAACATTATACATATTATTATTAATTGTTAGTTAGACTTTTGTTTGATACATAAAGGAATTATTACTGCAGAAATAATCTGTATGCATTATGTTATGCCAAATAAATAAATAAATATAAATTGGCTAACAATTTACATCATGTTTACAACATGTGGTTTTTGCTTTACAAATCTGTGTCTGACAGTTGATGTTGAGATTTACAGAGTCTGGAATTCCACAGTAAAATATGATGAATGTTGAAAACAATACCAGCAATTTATATTTAAGTAAGAAATCAATTTAAAGATATTTAATGCATATATATGGTATTGGATAAATTTAACGACATAGAGTAACATTTCCCTGTTTGACAGCCACAATGAATAAACATAGATCAATTTTATTTTCATAAAATAAACAACAATTTCATTTTCACAAAATATCAAACTTATATCAAACTTACTATATTAAGCTTGGACAAGCTGAAGTTTTTCGTAATTTTCATAATTTTTTAAGAAAGAGATACATGAATTTAGTATAAAACTGTTATTAGCTATTTACAAATGAGCATTAAAGGGACCTATTCATAGATTGGCAAATTGACAATTAAAAAACAAATTCATAGATCACAAAATGAAAAATACATTATATATAAACAAGCAAAGTAACACAACTGACAAAGAAATATATCGGAAATATACTGTTGTTCATGAAAAAACATCAATTGAAATGGATACAATTATAAAGCATTTGTAACGCTTTTTTGTCGGTATTTTGGAGAACATGTGTAAAACTAACACAGAGTTAAAAATTAATCTCAATGATCGGCAGTCAGAAAAGCAGAGTGGTTACAGTGACAGATTTTTTATCCTGGCGAACGTGGTTCGAGTCCCGGCGAGGGCAATTTATTTATTTTCTCTATATAATATGTGTTTTGGTCAATCAAATTTCTTTGGTTTTTGCAATTAAGATGCTAAATGACATTTAAAAAAAATACGACAAGTCCATTTGAACAAAATATATTTTCATCCTATTGCAACTACTGGTATTTGGCCAATCTACTGCAGGTAAAATTAACATTATAAATTATCATTGATCTACATGTAAATATTTGGAATAAGATGTATAGCAGGTTGACATGTTATGTTTAAGGGCATTGATTTAGTATAACGGCATTAACACACATGAATTTGCTGTTCATTTCTTGTGTAATTAAATATTTTAATTTTAATTATAATGGTGAATAAGAACATGAAAATTAATGCAAGGCATATACAAATGAAATATAGGACTTATAGTTTGTGTATGTGATTGCTTAAGATTATTCATGCATGTTGTTATTAAAATAATGCAGACTGCATTGTGCTCCTCGAAAGAAAATCATCAGTTGACAAAACAATTCTAAAGTCAAAATGGCCGTTGTGGATAACTGCCAAACTGACTGATATAGATTGGCATGTTTGCAGGACCCATATGGGCTGGCTATTGTTGGGCCCATATGTTAGTTAAGAAGCTATATGGTCTCTCTTACTTGGACCCATATGGGCTTGCTATTGGTAACCCATCTAGGCCTGCTTTTTTGGGGGGCACATATGGGCTTTCTTGCTGGGACCCATATGGATTTGCTTTTCGGGGACGCATATATGCTTTTTGGCCTGGGTCCAACCTTGAACTGTTATGGGCATGATAATGTCTATTTGGGACCCAGACAATGCCCATTTGGTTAATAAATTTAATGAGCCAAGTTATAGCCCATATTGGGCCCACATAGGCTGGCTTGCCGAGACCCATACAAGCTTACTTGCTGGGGACTCATTTGGGCTTTTTTGATGGGACCAATATTGGGTTGCTTGTTGTTGTGTCGTATGGGCTTGCTTGTTGGGAACCCATATGGGTATGCTCTATGTGACCCATATGGGCTAATTTGTTTGGTACCCATATGGGCTCTGAACCTCTCCTGCTGAGACCCATATGATATTGCTGTTGTTAACCCATATGGGCTTGCTTGTTGAGTCGCCTTATGGGCTGTCTTTTTGGGACCCATCAGGGCTTACTTGTTGGGGACCTATATAGTTTTTTTATGCAGGGTCCCAGATTTGCTTTCATATTGGGACCCAGTTTGGGCTTTCTTACTGGGACCAATGTGTTTTGCTTTGACGGGACACATATTGGGTTGCTTGTTGGTAACCCATATGGGCTGGTTTGTTGGGAACCCATATGGGCCTTCTTTATGGGACCAATATGGGCTTGCTTGTTTGGTACCCATATGGGCTCTATTGCTGGGACCCATATGGTCTTGCTGTTGTTGGACGCAAATGGACTTGCTTGTTCGGGATCCATATGGGTTGTTGTGCTGAAACCCATATGGACCTATATGGGCTTTTTTGCTGAGATCCATATAGGCTTGCTTGCCTGTGACCTAACTGTTTATGATACGGGCAATACAACGCATATGGGTCCCACATTGGGCCATTGTGGTGTATAAACCCAGGTATAACCCATGTCAGTCCCACATGGGATGGCTTACTGGGACCCACATGGACATACGTTTTAGGAACCAATGTGGCTTTGCTTGCTTGGTTCGATATAGGCAGAAAAATATTGTATGGGTCCCACATGGGGCCCATATGGTGTATTTTTTTATAGGTATAAAAAAATAGAAACAAATGTCAGTAGGAACCGATGTCCGGTTACCTAAAATTGACGCTCACAACATACTGACAATAGCTTGGAATTTGGTGTTTAACAGAAAAATCAGTGTGAAACCAGTGTATTTCCAGTGTATACATCCATGCTGTCAGGCTCATATTTTCATGTTATTTTTTAGCTCACCTGAGCACACCGTGGTGAGCTTTTGTGATCGCCTTTTGTCTGTAGTCCGTCTTTCGTCGTTAGTCGTGCGTCATCAACATTTACCTTGTGAACACTCTAGAGGCCACATTTATTGGCCAATCTTCATTAAACTTGGTCAGAACATTTTTCAAAATTATATCTCAGCCTGGTTCGAAACTGGGTCATGTGGGGTCAAAAACTAGGTCACTAGGTCAAATTGAAGAAAAAGCTTGTAAACACTCTAGAAGTCAAATTTATTGCCCAATCGACGTGACACTTGCTCAGAACATTTGTTCTAATGATATCTTGGATGAGTTCGAAAATGGTTCCGATCCGTTGAAAAACCTGGCCGCTAGGGGGCGGGTCAGTTTTCCTAATATGGCTATAGAAAAAGCTTGTGAACACTCTAAAAGTCACAATTGTTGCCCAATAAAACTTGCTGAGAACCATTGTTCTTATGATATCTTAGCCGAATTCGAAAATAGTTCCACTACATTGAAAAACAAGGCCGCCAGGGGGCGGGTCAGTTTTCCTTATATGGCTATAGAAAAAGCTTGTGAACACTCTAGAAGTCAAATTTTTTGCCTAATCAACATTAAACTTGCTAAGAAGATTGTTCTTATGATGTCTCAGCCGAGTAAGAAAATGGTTTCGGTCCATTGAAAAATATGGGCACCAGTGGAGGGGCATTTTTCCTTTTTGTGGCTATAGGAAAAGCTTGTGAACACTCTAGAAGTAACATTTTTTGCTGAATCAACATTAAACTTGCTCAGAACCTTTGTTCTGATGATATTTCGGCTGAGTTGAAAAATGGTTCGGGTTGGGTGAAAAACGGGGAGGGGGGGGGGGTCAGTTTTCTTGTCATGCCTTAGGAAAAGCTAAGCTTGTGAACACTCCAGAAGTCACATTTTTTGCCCAATCTTCATGAAACTTGGTGAGAATATTGCCCCAATTATATCTTGACCGAGTTCGAATCTGGGTCATGTTGGGTGAAATACTAAGTCACTAGGTCTATTTGAAGAAAAAGCTTGTTAACACGTTCAAAGTCACATTTTTCGCCCAATCTTCATGAAACATGGTCAGAACATTTGACTTAATGATATCTCAGCCGAGTTTGAATCTGGGTCATGTTCAGTGAAAAAAACTAGGTCACTTGGTCAAATTGAAGAAAAAGCATGTTAACACTCTAGAAGTCACATTTTTTTTGCCCTATCTTCATGAAATTTGGTCAGAACATTTGTCTCAATGGCCTCTCGGCTGAGTTTGAATATGGGTTATATGGGGTCAAAAACTAGGTCACTAGGTCAAATTGAAGAAAAAGCTTGTTGACACTTGAAGTCACATTTTTTGCTCAATCTTCACGAAACTTGGTCAGAACATTTGTCATAATGGTATCTCGTCCTAGTTTGAATCTGGGTCATGTGGGGTCATAAACTAGATCACAAGCTCAAATTGAAGAAAAAGCTTCAATTTCAAGATGTAATTTTGAATGTCTGTAGTCACTTAAATTTTTAAAACCTTGATGATCAGACCGCCTTTCCATCAGTCCGTATCAGTATGTCAATATCCTTATAAAAATCTAACACATGGAAAATTGTTGAACTAATGAAACTCATGTGAGCGACCCAGGGCCATTTGGCCCTCTTGTATATAAATATTTTAAGAAATATCTCTTAAAATTGTGTTCAGGCAAGTGAAAAAACTACTGGAGATTGTTAGTCAAATCACTTGTAATTTTGATGTGTTAATTTTACCCATTGGTGCAATGGTTTATATAAACTTTGTGTAACTGAGGTCCCCCAACTCAACCTACTATCGGTTCCAATGCAAGCATTGCATACGAAGGACAGTCTGTAGTTCTCACATGCAGCAGCACATCCACAACTGTACCGAGTGGTCACAACCTGATTATGGCTTATGAATGGAGAAGAGACGGAAATACAGTCAGCACAGGAGGACGATTCACTCTGGAACCAACCACAGGAAGAACGCTCACTATTACGAACATCAACAGAAATGACACGTACAGTTTCTCTTGTGGTGCCACAGAGCAGGGTGGCAACTCATCTCTACTAAGTGATGGGTACAGACTGACAGTTGGGTGTAAGTTAATGGTTATGCAGATAAAACATTGCTTTGTTTTATGTATTTATTACCTATGTAATATATTTATGTAACTAAATTAATTTGAGTTTAGCTTTATTAAGTGTGTCAGATCCTAATGTTATAGTAATGCGAGCAACTTCACCAAAACATTCTAAATCCTTCCTTGCAGAAAAAACCAGCAAAACAAAACCGAACAGTTCTAAGACTACATTTATTAGAATTATTTACATACATTTTAGTGCACTGTGCACGAAGTGCTCGGTGAGCTTAAGGAATAGAGGGACTGTCCTGCGTCGTCCGTTGTCCGTAATGCGTCAACATTTGGGATGATGGATGCGATAAGAGACTACTTTTCTTTCAGTCTTGAACAAACTTGCACAGTTTGTGTATGACATTAAAATGTCAGATGGGTTTGATAATGGTACAAATTGGACCAGGAACACCAAAGTTATTGCCCCTTTTTCATGAGAAAAAACTGAAAAATAGAATGTGTGCAACATACAGGCTTCATTTTTCATCCGATCTTGACCAAACTTGAACAGCGTAGGATTCCAGATATTCCAAAAATGGTCTAGATTGGGGTACACACATCAGAGTTATTGCCCAATGTTTGTTAGAAAAAAATGCAAAAAATGGACAATATGGAAGATAGAGACTTCGTTTTGTCTTATCCAGACCAAAACACCAGAGTTATTGCCCTTTGTAAAGAAATCAATTATTTGTAAACAATCGGTTTTCAGTCTCCATAGAAAATTAACTTTTCATTCAATGTTGACGAAACTTGCCCAGTTTATGTATGACCATAAGATCTCATCCGGATGCAATGATGGACCATAAATAAACAGGAACACTAGAGTTTTTTCCACTTTTTTTTAAGAGAAATCTTGCAAACAATGGACTTTGTGCAATATAGACACATAATGTTTTCATCTAATCTTGATCAAACTTGCACAGATTGTATATGACCATAAGATCTCATAATAAACCAAATAATTGCCCAGAGTGGGGTACAAACAACAGTGTTATTGGCCATTGTTTGTAAAAAAAAAAGCAAAAACTGGACTATGTTCAGGATAGAGACTTCATTTTTCACTAGGGTGGCAACAAATAGTAAATCAGTAAATGGTTAACTGGTTTTGGTATTTGAACTGTTAACCTGTAAAGTAAACATCAGTATGACACCTAAACACGCAATTAAAATCAGTTGGCTAGTCACTTGGATACTTACACAGTTGTTGCTTATGACCATCCCAAATCCACCCATATCACCCAACCTCGCCCTTACCTTGACCTTGACCTATTTTGCACTTAGAATAATTCAAAAGTGCAATTTCTTGGTTGACTAGATTTTACTGTTTCTTCTAGCACTAACACCGCTTACTACAACACATGGATATATACACAGTTATTACATATGACGTTCCGAATCCACCCATTTCACTCAACCTCACGTTGACCTTGGCCTAATTTGGACTTCAATAATTCAAATTGACTATTACGTTGGTAACTAGATTTTACCGTTTCGTCCGGCACCAACTCCGCTTACTACAGCACTTGGATACTTACACAGTTGTTGCTTATGACCATTCACAATTTACAAATATCACCCAACCATACTTTCACCTTGACCTCATTTGGACTATTTCAAATGGGCTGTCCAGCACTAACCAGAGGCATTTGTGTTTATTGAACACAGTGTCTTGGTTTAACTTTTAAATGCCAAAAAGGCAACTTAGTTTTTGAAATCTGACCTTATTTTGTGGCAGACTTGGCAGATTGATTTCCCTGAAGATGATTGTTAGACATTAATTATAGCAAGAAATGTCTTAAATAAAGACAGTCGGCGTTGAAATTAATATTGAGATGTCATTATGTGCCCTAAATATATTACAAGAGGGCCAGGATGATCGGTAATGTGACTTCTCGGACCCCAGAGTTTTCGCTTCCTACTAAGGAGACTGCTCGGACCCCAGATTGTTCTGTCCCTACTTAGGAGACTTCTCGTTCTCTAGATATTTCGAACACCATAAGAAAACGTATCAGCCCCAAAATGTATTTGAGATAAACTCCATTTTTAATATCTGTACCGTGAATAAACCGATCATATACAGCCCCATGCTTTCACCAGTGATACATGAATAACCTAAATACTAGTACTTTAGGTAAACATTATTGATACATGAATTTGTCAGGCAAATTTAAGAAATAAACATTGTCGGAAAATAATAGAGGGAACGAATGAAAATTATTATATAGCAGACAAAGTGTACATAGTTATGTTAAATAATAATATGTTAATATACTATATGTATCATTAGTATTGCACATATTGTATTCATGCCACACAAATGAAGTTAAAGTAACATGAATAAAATTTCGAAGTATTTACAAAACTTCAAGCTTTTACCACATTTTACTTATATAAAGTATTATTTTGTTGAACATTTTTATACATTGAATAACATCTACTGGTGCAATTATAAATAACTCTTAATAAGACGCAACCAAAATTCAAATATAAATTAACAAGCACAGTAAGTTTATAAATATAAATTCCCCATTTGTTGAAATTCTCAGGTAACAGATTCTCCCGATGCTGATTGATGCGTGTTTATTAACACAGCTTTACCACGTGCTATTTTCAGATGTTTCACCCTCATGCTGGAGTGTTTTGTACTCGTTAGAATTAATTCACGGGCACGACAGTCAATCACAACGTACAATAATATTTTACACAATGATAAAATGATAGGAAATATAAGATCCATCACGTTTGCTAGCATTGTTTTGCTTATTTGTCAGAAAAATACCAGAAATTTACCACTTTATAGTTTGTGCTTGTCACAAGAAACCTTAACACTATTGATAAGCAGACGTGATTTGACCTCAACAGGCAACTTTGTACGTTGTGACCGACTGTCGTGCCCGTGAATTGTAGCATTGTAATTGCTATTGATAGAGCTTGCATATTATGTGGGCTAAACAAAATAGTTATTTCATTATTTGAATAACATTCTGATCATGACATACAACGAGTAAAATTGTTCATAATTATGTTCAGTTCTAGAGCGTATCGAAGATATGTTTATAACTTAATTTTAACCGCTTATGTAAATTTAAATCCTCAAAAGTATGCAACATTTATTGGTATACATTAAACCATTGTTGTAAGTTTGCATTCCCTAAAATAAAAAAAAATTGCCTTATTCTATTGGCATTCAATTTTCCCGCTGCATAGTTAACGCAAGAAATCTAGGTCAAAAGTGATCTTAGACAGCTACGCCAAAAAATTATAAGCTATATAAGCAGATATAACGATAGCATGCATGTGTCGTTAAATATTCAAGAATTAATATTAAAAAACATTTCATAAACCTATACATAAATTTACTTGCATGCCATTAAATCATTGCCACAGATGGCCCTGACTCGGTGACCCTGTTTCCATCTACCACATCCTATACACTGAATGAAAATCAGCCCCTGAATGACATCAGCTGTTCTGCCAGCTGTTATCCAGCCTGTAATTACAACTGGACATGGTCTGGAGGAGGCATAGTCAGCAACACTGGTGTACTGTCGCTAGGGACTCTACAGAGAGGAGAGGCTGGTACTTACTGGTGTACAGCAAGCAATGCAGCTGGATCTATGAAAAGCCAGAATATTAACATCAGTGTCATTTGTAAGTATAGACTTTATGTTATATGCAATTTTTTTTTGCAAGGTTCTTTACATATGTAAAAAAAATGAAATTAGTTACTTTGTGCGTTGTATATAATATGCAATTTACATTTCATTTGTGAGGCATTGTAATGTGTAAGTTCATGCTGTAATATGTAGTTGACTAGCATTTGTTAATAAAAACATGTTTGACATCCTCAAGACGGCCCAGACTTGGTGACGCTGACTCCGTCTACCACATCCTATACACTGAATGAGATTCGGCCCCTGAATGACATAAGCTGTTCTGCCAGCTGTTATCCTGCCTGTACTTACATGTGGACAAAGTCTGAAGGAGGCACAGTCAGTAACACTGGTGTACTGTCACTAGGAACTCTACAGAGAGGAGAGGCTGGTACTTACTTGTGTACAGCAAGCAATACAGCAGCTTCCAGGAACAGCCAGAATGTTTCCATCAATGTCAATTGTAAGTTGAAGCTGTGTTAATTAGATTGGGGTATGTCCTTGGGCTGATGGATGGGTTGTGGTGGGTAGGGTAAACTTTTGCTTTTCACTCTCTAACTCGAGAATGAAATGAGCCAATGTAATGAAACTACATAGTTAACTTTAGCAAGTTCTTGCAAGAGATTTGATATAGGTTTGGTGGGGTAAAGTCAAGGTCACTGGTATTAAAGAGAAAAAAACTGTTCTCGCTCTTTAACTTGAAAATAAAATGAGATATTGCGATGGAACTCCATAGGGAGATAATTATGCCCCCCTTTGAAGAAGTGGGGGTATCTTGCTTTGCACCTGTCCGTTGGTCGGTTGGTATGTCCTACGATCATGAAAGTTGGTATGCTGGTTACTTGGGAGGAAAGGAAGGCGCCTATACATTTTGAGGTCAACAGGTCAAAGGTCAGGGTCACCGTTGCTAAAAGTAGAAAAACAGTTTCCGCTCAATAACTTGAGAACGCATCGAGATATTTTAATGAATCTTAATACATAGATACCTTATATTGAGACTTCGCTTGGAATTGCATATGGGGTGGGTGGGGTCAAGGTCAAGGTCACCGTTACTAAAAATAGAAAAACGGTTTCCGCTCAATAACTTGAGAACGCATTGAGATATTTTAATGAAACATCATACATAGATACCTTATATTGAGACCTCACTTCGGATTGCATATGGGTTGGGTGTGGTCAAGGTCAAGGTCATCGTTACTAAAAATAGAAAAACGGTCTCTGCTCAATAACTTGAGATCGCATCGAGATATTTTAATGAAACTTCATACATAGATACCTTATATAAAAAAAAACCTCGATTGGGATTGCATATAGGGTGGGTGGGGTCAAGGTCACTGTTACTATAAATAGAAAAAACGGTTTCCGCTCAATAACTTGAGAACGCATCAACATATTTTCATGTAACTTCATACATATATACCTTATATCGAGACCTTGGTTGGGATTGCATACGGTTTGGGTGGGTCAAGGTCACCATTACTAAAAATAGAAAAACGGTTTCCACTCAATAACTTTATAATCGATAAAGATATTTTAATGAACTTCATACGTAGATACCATATATCGAGACCTGGCATGGGATTGCATATGGGGTGGGTGGGGTCAAAATCAAGGTCACCATAACTAAAAATAGAAAAACGGTTTTTCCTAAATAACTTGAGAATGCATCGAGATGTTTTAATGAAACTTCATTCGTCTATACCTTATATCGAAGCCTTGCTTGAGATTGCATATGGGGTGGGTGTGGTCAAGGTCAATGTGACAGTTACTAAAAATATATAATGGTTTCCGCTTAATAACTTAAGAACGCATGAAGATATTTTAATGAAACTTCATGCATAGATATCTTATATTAAGACCTCTCTTGGGATTGCATATGTGGTGGGTGGGGTCAAGGTCACCATTACCAAAAATAGAAAAACACTTTTCTCTCAATAACTTGACAAGCATTGACATATTTTAATGAAACTTCATGCATAGATACCTTATATCGAGACCTCTCTTGGGATTGCATATGGGTTGGGTGGGGTCAAGGTCACCGATGCTAAAAATAGAAAAACAGTTTCGGCTCAATAGCTTGAGAACGCATCGAGATATTTTAATGAAACTTCATACATATATACGTTATTTTGAGACCTCTCTTGGGATTTCATATGGGGTGGGTCTGGTCAAGGTCAAGGTCTTAATTACTAAAAATCGAAAAACAGTTTCCACTCAATAACACATCGAGATATTTAAATGAAACTTTATGCATAGATACCATATATTGAGACCTCTCTTGGAATTGCATATTAAAACATTTTGTTAACATTTGCACATATTCACAACTTGGCTGCAAGTCGGGGGGCATATATGTTTTACAAACATCTTTTTTTTATATTGAGATGTTGCTTGGTATATATGTAGTAATATTGGGTGGGTGGTATCAAGGTCACCGTTATTAAAAAAAGAAAAAAGGAATTGGGCAATACGTCGCGTAATAATTGAGCTATTGTAATAAAATTTAATACATTAATAATTTATATCAAATGCATATGGGGTGGGTGGGGTCTGTGTCACTGTTACTACAAATAAAAAAAACTGTTTCTGCTCAATAACTCAATATCGAATTGAAATATTATATAAAAACTTATTTTAATATTTGATAGCTGACATTGAGCCCTTGCATGGGTTTGGTTAGGCAGGGTGAGGTAAAGCTCACTATTAGTGAAACTTAAAAGTGGTTTCTGCTCAATATCTTCAGGACAAATTGAGATATTGTAATGGAACTTTATATGTCAAGACATCATATGGGATAGGTCAAGATCACCATTACCGCATACACTGCAGATCTGTTATATAGCGATCCATTATTTCGTGATATCCAATTTATTGCGAATTGGCCATGGATCCTGATTTTTAACTCGACTTTTCATTGAATTTCCATATTCTTTTTTTTTAGAAAAAAATTGCCAGTAATCTATGTTAAGCACAAGAAAAGTGGAGCACGCTGTCCTCCGACAGCTCTTATTTTTCATATAATTCAATATTTTGCTATTACACGATGTTCATAAATACATCCAGTTTGGTTCGGATTTGCGCGCCTATGTCGCTACTCTTTCATTCACACTCTTGTAGTGCTACAAACAATAACCCGACCCGCTCAACATTAAAGTGTAACAATTTCACGTAATCAGCTTACAATGGGCATGCCACCCATGACAACATCCTTTCACTGCTGTCGCTTTAATCAGCAGCCGAATTACACGCCGTCCACATGGAGGGTATATACAATAACCGTGTCATAAATAAATACTTACCTATCTGAACTACAATAAGGTTATAGGTACGGCGTAACTGATTCTGTTTTGTTTACGAGGAAATGCTTACTGCACATCATTCGCGATATAGATACCCAATTGTGTTGTTATGTGCTACAAAACTTATAGAAAAGTAAAGATATCAATGTTGTCAGGGCTACAAAGTTTTTATACGACAATCAATACACCCATGCATTCCATGCAGATGACAGGACGTAGTACATGTCAGCATAATTTGTGCACGCTTTTCTAGCAGAACAAAGGATTTACCTCAAATACGTGTGCAGTTTAATTTTAAATAGAAATCGTGTTTACATCATGTGAACAGTAAAATTCAGATAGGCATTTCGGATTTTGAATTTCTTATATGCAATTGAAAATTAATTACAAGGAATTATATTAGTTTTTATATACAAATGTAATATTTTACATATGGATATAACTTATTGTGGATGTTAATAACAATGAAAAGGTGAGTTAATTATGTTTATGTTTTGAGATCATGAAAATAAGCTAGTGTATATATGTATATCTATATGTACATGGATGACCTGACAAGTAATATCGCGATTCGACTATATCGCTATCGCGATCCATGGACCCCGCGAATTGCAATTTCAGGTATCCGCAGTGTATATAAATAAGGTGTTTGCCCTATAACTCATGTAGGAAATGAGAAATTGTAATCAAACTTTGTATATGGATACTTTGATATTGAGTCCTCACTTAGGATTGCATATTAGTTGGTGGGTCAATGACATCTTAATAACTCAGTATTGACTTCGTATGCATTTCATTCATACAAAAATAGGTTTTCATAGAATTTTTACATTTCTTGTGAACTCATTTTTAGATGGGCGTCCAAAGTTAAATCGCCAGCTGGTTCCCTACAATGAACTTGTTGGACACGGCACAGAATAACACAAAATAGTGCATATTTATCATGGAATATGCATTATAATTCATGTGTTTTATAAACAGGCAGTTTTAAACTCTACTGGCCAAAGGCTAGTTGGGCTAGCAAGCTTATGGCTTGGCAGTTCGTGCGCGCATGTGTCCATGGGTGCGTAAACTTTTCCTTTAAAGGACATCTCTGAAACCAAGCCTCACAGAAATGTTTCTTGGGTGGTCCTTTACCAATATTGCTTAAATGGCTCTGGTCCGCTGCACAAGATGGCCTCCAGAGCTATAAATAGAAACATCTTTTAACTACTTTTCCTCCTAAACTCCTGGGTAGATTTTCAAATAATTTCAGAGAAATGATCCTTGTGTGGTTCTCTACCAAAGTTGCTCAAATGGTTCCTCTCCGTTACAAAATGTGGCCACCAGGGGGCGGTGCCATTTTTCCTTATACGACTATTTAACAATTTGAAAATCTTCTTGTCCGAAATCACTGCTTTGATTTCAAAATAATTTTCCAGAATTATTCCTTAAGTGGTTGTCTACTAAAAATGCTTAAATGGTTCCACTCTGTTGAAAAAGCATGGCCGCTAGGGGGCAGGGCCATTTTTGAAAACATGTCAGAAACCACTTGTTGGATTTTGACCACAATTGTCTAAAATTGGTCGCAACGCTTGACATCAACCTGCCTTAAATCGGTCACAACGCTCTACCCGACCTGCCCCCCCTCCCCCCAAAAAAGGATGTATCGCCGCTTGACCCACACCTTCTCGCACCGTGAGCTCATGGTGAGCTTTTGTGATCGCCCGTTGTCCGTGCGTCCTTGTGTCCGTGCGTCCGTCGTCAACGTGTAAACTTTAAAAATCTTCTTTTCTGAAACCGCAGGGCCCAGAGGTTTCATATTGGGTATGTAACATCTTATAGTGGTTATCTACAAAGATTGTTCAAATTATGCTCCTGGGGTCAAAACGGGCCACGCCTCAGGGGTCACATGATTTATATAGAATATATAGCAAAATTACTTTAAAAATCTTCTCCTCTGAAACTGCAAGGCCAGAGTATTCATATTTGGTATGCAACATCCTTTAGTTATCCTTTACAAAGATTATGCCCCTAGTGTCAAAACAGGCCACGCCCCTGGGGTCACATGGTTTATATAGAATTTCTAGCAAAATGAATGTAAACATCTTCTGCTCAGAAACCGCAAGATCCAGAGGTTTCTTATTTGGTATGTAACATTGTTTAGTGGTCCTCTACAAAGATTGTTAAAATTATGCCCCTGGGGTCAAAAGTGGTCACGCCCTGGGGGTCACATGGTTTATATAAACTTAAATAGCAAAATGTCTTCAACAATCTTCTCCTCTGAAACCGCAAGCCCCAGAGGTTTCGTATTTGGTATTTAACATCCTTTAGTGGTCTTCTACAAAGGTTGTTTAAATTATGCCCCTGGGGTCAAAACTGGCCACGCCCTGGGGTCACATGGTTTATATAGCATTCAATAGCAAAATGAATTTAAAAATCTTCTCCTCAGAAACCGCAAGATCCAGAGGTTTCTTATTTGGTATGTAACATTGTATAGTGGTCCTCTACAAAGATTGTTAAAATTATGCCCCTGTGGTCAAAACTGGCCATATCCCAGGGGTCACATGGTTTATATAGACTGAAATAGAAAAATGACTTTAAAATTTGCCTTCTCTGAAACTGCAAGACCTAGAGGTTTCGTTTTTGGTATGTAACATAGTACTGTGGTCCTCTATAAATATTGTTCAAATTATGCACATCTGGTCACATAGTTTATATAGACTTAAATAGCAAAATGACTTTTAAAATCTTCTCTGAAATGGCAAGGCCCACAGCTTTCCTATATTTGGTACGGAACATTGCATAGTAGTCCTCTGCAAAGGTTGTTCAAATTATGCCCCTGGGGTCAAATCTGGCCACAATCCGAGGGGTCACATGGTTTATATAGACTTAAATAGCAAAATGACTTCAAAAATGTTTACCTCAGAAACCGCAAGGCCCAGAGGGTTGTTTAAAATAAGCGGCGCCTTGGGGATGCAAATTCCAATTTGGTTACACAGTGTCAGGTGAGGGTCCTAGGGCCCTCAGGGCCCTCTTGTTTGTAGCTTTTCTCTGCCTTGAAGTTCTGTCATGATCGCTGGTTGTCTCAAAAACTTGTTTATTTCATTAATTTAATTGTTTTTGGATGCGAACAATATCACTTGTTTTCAGTTCAACTACATGCCGTCATAAAAAGCTGAAAAATTCACCATAATTATTAAATACTTGAATACGCGGTTCTAAATCAACATAAAATAAGGTCATGTATCTCCATGTAAAAATCGAGCATTGCCTCAAAGTGCGCGGAAGTTATGTCGACACAGAGTCGCGTCAACTCATGATAAACGTGCATGTGCGATTATGAAATATAAAAAAAATGCTTGTACATTTACCCTTTACTTGGCAAGCGCTAGTGTTTGTTGTTAAACGCTTACCGTATTTTATTGCTTACTGAGGTCATTGTGGGCAGGACTGCACTGTTCTGTTACTGGTCAATCACGCTGTTTGAAGTTGGACCTTATTGATCGATACGGCATTCGTTTTTGACACTTTGATTAAAGATCTGTGTAATGAGATCAAGAGATTAATGGTGGTCACTTTGAAAAGGGCCTCCAGGAGGCAATCTCTTTAAAAAATCTGAAATTTAGATATTAATACTGGCATGTAATAAAGGTTAAAACAGGGTATATATAATGGGAAAAGAGAGTCAGCATTCTGAGATAAAAATCAGTTTATAATAAGGGTTTTGTTTGTTTTGCCCTTTTACTGTTTACATTTTGACGTCAGAATTGTGAGCATTTTGTATAACCATAGTTTTCACACGACTCCTTACCAAGCATGGTAGTGCAGTTGGTTAAAGCGCTGTCAACTACTCATTTTTTCGTATGGCTCCAAAGTCGTGAGTTCGATTCCCGCTAGGGGTTTTAATTTTTTCAGACTTTTTTGCTAAATTGTTTGTATGAAATATAATATTTTGTATCATATTATTTGTTATTTATTTGATGCACATGTTTAAGTAAAGTGCATTTCCATCAAATAATATAATTTATAGTGCAGTTGGAAGCCAATTTTTCGTTGACATAGTCCCTTTAAGGCATGTCGGCGTTATTTAAGCAAGTCGGCAAATGACCAACTTCTTTGAAAGCCCGAAAAGCGAAACAGGCCTGCGGGAAACCCTGGGATACATTGAAAAATTAGAAAATATTGTCAGAAACCACTGTTTAGATTTCGAAATAATTTCAAATAAATGTTCCTTGGGTGGTTATTAAGTTCCTCAAATGGTTCTGCCCTGTTCTGCCCTTTAAAACAAACATGCCCGCCAGGAGGCAGGGCCATTTTTGTCTAATACGGGTATATTTAAAACTTTGGAAAAATCTTTGAAATGATTTCACAGAAATCGGCCGCTCTGTTTCACACCCACCACCTTGAATACGGCCGCAACGCACGACACCCCACCCCAAGAAATCGGCAGCTGTGCCCGACTCCACCTTCCCGAAATCAACCGAATCGCCTGACTCCACTTCCCTGAAATGAGCCGCTTTGCCAGAACCCACAATCAAAATCCCGGTGCGACCAAATTGGCAGTATCGCTTGAACTACACCCTCGCTAAACTACCTAGCCTATTGCTTGACCAGCAACTCTCCAGACATTGGCCGCTGACAAAGTTGATTAAGAATGAACACCTTCTGAATCGCGAAAATTTAGTATTCAAGGGCGTTTTAGTGTATATTTATGCAGTAACATAATTTTTTTTCATTTAATTAATTGTTTTTGGATGTGAAAAAAAATCAATTACACTACATGCAAACATTAAAAGCCAACAAAAAATTGTTATTAAAAACTGGAATATGCAGTTCCTAATTGACATAAAATGCAGTCATTTATCGCCGTGTAAAAAGCATGTTTTGCTACGAAAGCGCGCGAAAATTATATCGCCATGCAGAACGTCACGGCGCCTCATGAAAAATGTGCGAGCACTGGCCACGTGCTTAGTTGCAGTGTTCATGTGAACAAAATGACGTTTGACGCCGCCAAATTGTGTATTAAAATGAGGCTATATAATACATTATTTGTTTCCATAGTTTTCAGGGATGGCATCGAATACCAAAAGCAGTATTCGAATATTCGCTTTTTCATTCAATTGAATATTGAAATATTCGCATAAATTTGTTTATGAACTACTGTGAACTTTGTGGCCGACACGATATAACCATTATTTTTTTTATTTTTTTATAACCAATTACAACTGTTGAGCAACATTTCTCAATTACAATGACTGCTATATGTGTGAATGTGTGATTGCAATTCTTTAATGTATTATTTGTTACTCTATTCAGAAGTCTAAATGTTAGTTGTAATAAACAATAAACAGTCATGGTCTCCTACTGATGGATGTAATTGTGTATTACTGGCGACTAGATGTGTGGAGACTGACACCGACCCGTATATTCAATATCTTTCGGTCTGACACGTGACACGGGCCCATTCTAGTGAAAACATGGTATTATGTATCTATTGGTAAAATACTGCCTTTCTGTGGACAGAAAAATACTTTCTCCGATCAGAAAAGTATTGGATTTTAAACCTTTATAAATATTCGAATGGCGTTTTAACTATTCAAATGGCGACTATTTAATCGAATATTCTAATAGTATTGCCATCTCTAATAGATTTGTCAATGTGTGAAATGGATAAGAGAATAACCGGGATAAAATAAATGGTAAATATAATAATTATCTGTTTTAATATGCCTATTCGTTTTTCCCAGAAAGCGCTAGTATTTGTTGTCAAACACTTTTCGTTATTAAATATAAACTCCGCCCTAAAAATCACTGTATTTGATTATCAAATAAGATTATTGTGTGGGGCACTACACTGTTTAGTCACTTATCAATCCCACTGTTGGAATTGAGATGTTATTGATCAATACGGCGTTTGTTTATGGTCCTTCGATTAAAGATCGGAATGACTAGATAAAAGGAAAATTAAAGCATGTCGGCGTTATTTAAGAATGTCGGCAAATGACTAACTGCTTTGAAGGCATGTCGGGCCCGACAAGCAAAACACGGCTGTGGGAAATCCTTCATCTTATGGAATGCCGTCTTGAGTGTGCTATCAGCACTGGGAAAATCGACCTAGTCTGTGGAACTTGTAAGTATTTTTAAACAATTAATGCGAAATTGTATTATAAGGGTCCCTGCCCTATAGTAATCACCTTGTCTTTCTGTCTTTCTGTCCATCCACATGTTTAGCTCACCTGTGAACTATTGTGGACAGTCATTGTCTGGCGTCCATCGTTCCCTGTTCGTTTTCCGTCATCCACAATTAGCTTGGAACAACTTCTCTCAATCTGCCTTGCGGATTTTAACCAAACTTGGCAGGAATGTTCCTGGGGTGGTCTTTTACCAATTCCTCCAATTCATAGTCATATGTGTAAAACTCAGGTGGCCACATAAACCAAAAGCTTAAAAAACTAGCAAACTTTGAAAATCTTCTTGTCAGAAACCACTTGCTGGATTTCAAAATAGTTTTCACAGAAATGTTCCTTGGGTGAACCTCTACCAAATTCCTTTAAATATTTTTTGATTTGTAATAAAACATGGCCACCAGGGGGGTGGGAAGTTTGACCATATATGGCTGGAGAGGCAACTTTGAAAATTGTCTTGATAACTACTTACGGGATTTTGAAATAATTTTACAGAACTGTTCCTTGAGTGACTCTCTACTAAATTCCTTTAAATAATCTTGATTTGTTAAGAAACATTGCTTCCAGGGGTGGGAAAGTTGATGGTATATCCTTTAAAGGCAACTTAGACAAACTTCTTGTCGAAAACCACTTATTGGATTTAAAAATACTATCATAAAAATGTTGCTAAGGTGACCCTCTACCAAATGCCTTTAAATAATGTTGATACGTTAAAAAACATGGCCACCACGAGGTAGGGAAGTTGTACCATATAAGGCTGTATAGGCAACTTTGACAATCTTATCATCAAAAACCGCTCGCTGGATTTTCAAATAATTACATAAAAGTATTCCTTGGGTGGCCCTCTACCAAATGCCTTCAAATAATTTTGATTTGTTAAAAACATGGCTGCCAGGGGATGAGGAAGTTTGACCGTCGGAAACCACTCGCTAGATTTCAAAATTATTTCATAGAAATGTTCCCCAGGTGACACTCTACAAATAGCCTTCAAATAATTTTGATTCATTTAAAAACATGGCTTCCATGGGGCGGGGAAGTTTGACCGTTTTACCATTTATGCCACATAGGCAACTTTGACAATCTTGTCATCCGAAACTGCTTAAAGGATTTTTAAAAAAATGCATAAAAATGGTCCTTGTTTGAGCCTCTACCAAATTCCTTCAAACAAGTTTGATTTGTGAAAAAACATGGAAGCCTGGAAGTGGGGAAGTTTGACAACATATGGCTGTATAGGCAACTTTAAAATCTTCTCTTCAGAAACCGCTAAATTGATTTTGAACACAATTCATAGAAATATTTCTTGGGTGAGCGTCTACCAAATTCCTTCAAATAATTTTGATTTATGAAAAACATGTTTGCCCGGGGATGGGGAAGATTGACTGTATATGGCCATATGGGCAACTTTGACAATCTTTTTGTTAGAAACCACTCACTTGATTTTGAAATAATTACATAGAAATATTCATTGGATGACCCTCTACCAAATTCCTTCAAATAGTTTTGATTCGTCAAAAAACATGGTTGCCAATGGGTGGGAAAGTTTATCATATTTGGCTATAGGACACTTTGACAATCTTCTCGCTGAAAACAACTTGCTGCATTTCGAAATAATTTCATAGAAAATCACCTTGGGTGACACACTTCCAAATTCTGTCAAATTATTTTGATTTGTTAAAAACATGGCTGCCAGAGGTGGGGATGTTTGACCATATATGGTCATATAGGCAACTTTGACAATCTTCTCTTCAGAAACCACTTAGTTGATTTTGAAATAATTTCACATACATTTTGTTTGGGTTACCCTCAGGTTCTGCATGGGTTGATTACACTGTGTTTTTGCTTACAATCAGATTTATGTTGAGATATGTATGAGTGCAGTTTCAAAGTTTAATATTGATCTGATGTGTTTGCCGGTATTCTTTCTACAGATTTAAATATTACTTACTATAAAAGTAATGTGTGTTTCGCATTTAAATATCTTGCTATACCTTTTAGCTCACCTGAGCACGAAGTGATCAAGAGTGAGCTATTGTGATCAGTCACCGTCCGGACTCAGTCATCGTCGTTCATCCGACGTCGTCAACATTTTACTTGAACAATTTCTTTTCTGAAACTGCTGGTTTATATTGACTTAAATAGCAAAATGACTTTAAAAATCTGCTACTCTCCAAAGGTTTCTTATTTGGTATGTAACAGTGTATAGTGTTCCGCTACAAAGATTGTTCAAATTATGCCCATAGGGTAAAAAGCTGCCATGGTTTATATAGACTTAAATAGCAAAATGACTTTAAAAATTATCTCCTGAAACTGCAAGTTCCAGATCTTCATACTCAGGTGAGCACTTTATGGCCATGTGGGCCTCTTGTTTGTCAGTACTCTGGATTTAAAATTATGAAGGGATATTTGGAAAACTTAAGCTCCATCACAGAATAAGAAAAGACATCAGCAGAATTACAATATAAAAGAACAATTCTCCATTTGCAAAATAATTTGTATGCATGTACACAAAGCGGCGCTATGTAGTTATGCATTTACTTGTTAACATATCTAACTATGTCCACTGGTTATTTATGCAAACTTTTTAAATCTCATCAACTACAGTTTTAGGCTATGGAGTCCCATGACGGACAGAGAATAATCCATTAGGAAGGAATGGTCGGTATTGTAGAGCTACTGCTAGACCAAGAGGAATAATTTATCGTTGACACGCCAGTGTTAAACTGGCCGTACCGGATGATCACATCATCGGGGACAACCCTTTCCTATGGGATTTTCTGCCGGGCCGGCTAGCTCAGTTGGTAGAGTGCTGGACTACAAATCCGAGGATCGCGAGTTCGATTCCCAGCCCGGCCACATAACTTGTGTGGGGATGGGTCATGAAATTATTTATACGGCCATTCTCCCCCTACCTCTGATTCAAGTAGGGCAGTTGTCAGTTACTGGCATAAGTTTGTGCACGTAGTACTGGTAAACCAGCTTACCCAGGAAAAGTGTGAGTAGGTTAACTGACCGCCGTTATATGACTGAAATACTGTTGAATACGGCGAAAAATCAAAAAAACAAACAAATAAACCTGCAGAGAGCAACTTGAACAGGGAACATTTATTAGTACTGTTGAATACGGCGAAAAATCCAAAAAACAAACAAATAAACCTGCAGAGAGCAACTTGAACAGGGAACATTTATTAGTGTGGCATGGTCAGCATTTATCTTACCAGAGCTTAGGAACATGCCCAAAAGGCATATTTGAATTTTTGGCTTTGTTCTTCTACATCAAATTCATCTTTCAACAACAATAGTACAAAGGTTTGAAAAACAAAAATACATGGACAAAGTAATTCCAGTCACTTGTAAACCATCTGTTACGATAATAACTGGTGAAAACTTTTTTTTACTTATGCCCCCCTTCGATGGCGGGGTATTTTGGTTTGCTAATGTCAGTCGGTCGGTTCTTTAAGTGCAACAGCTTCTTTAAGTGCAACAGCTTTTATCCAATCTTCACCAAACTTTGTGGACATCTTTGTTTTGGCATATCTCGGTCAAATTCAATAATCAACCAAATCGTCTCAGTAATGTTGGAATTATGGCCCCTTAATTATCTAAAATAAGCCTATTTAACTGTTTCCGCTATCTAAGTCTAACAGTTCCTATCTTCCCCAAACTTGATGAAAATGTTTAAGATTATATAATATCTTAGCAAAGTTCGATGATCAACAAAACTGCCAAGGAACTGCAAAGTTATGGCCCTTGTTTTATACAAATTTTGCCTTTTTAGCAGTTTCCGCTTCCTATGTCTAACCGTTCTCATCTAATCATCTTCAAACTTGATATTTTAAAGATTGATTTTAACCTCCAGGGCGCATAATTGTTTTTCAAACAGCTTTTGTTTATTGAAAGCTGGAAAGGAAAGGACATGCTACTATCTTGGGAATTTGCTTGTCATAATGAAAATCAAGTACATTCACAGGTCACAAACCAAAACAAAGGATATGATATATGAAAGTAACATAAATGATCACAGCGGGCATTCATTATCTTCTGATAGATCATTGCATGCTCAATTGCTACAATTTTTCAGCTTGAACTTTTGTATACATTTATTTTGTATGATTTGACAGAATCCAAAATATGTTACTTGCAACTTTTTTTAAGTGCACATTTGTCAGAATACCATTTTTGCAAAACATGTTTAAAAGTACAAAAAGCAGATTCAGTGGTATGAGATTATGCTCAGTAGTTGGGCTCATGTGCCAATTTTGCAAAACATTCAGACCTCTGTTTATGAATGTATACATTATTTGTGTGATCTCTCCTACTTTCAGCTGATCAGCTTTTACTGCCAAATTGTACAGAAAAAAATGCTTAAATTTTCTGGATCTTGCTGGAAAGGAATTTTGGTTTTGTTAATCCATTCAATTGGGAAGGCTTGTTTCCGCTTGGTCTGTTTCGGAAATCACATACCTGATACATTAACTGTGTTACAGTGTTTATGTTTATTCATTTAGATATACTTGTATATAGTGTGCATAATTATTTTATTATTTTGCATCTACTTGTATATATGATTTATAATTTGCTTGTCATATTTTCAACATTACACTGCATCTGCGACTCAACTGCAACCGCACAACTTTTGTGAATAAACCGTCTGTACCTTCATATATGCTTACACACCCTTTATAATTACAAAAATGGATGTATGTTTGTTTCTATAAACCAGTTTCTTCCACTTACATGCTACCAACATATTTGATAAAACAGTGCCTTAAATTTTTTTACATTAAAATATTGCCTTCACAGTTGTACACACCACTCTGCAATGTGCTTGCACTTTGACATCTTGCAATGAATGTAATTTTGTTTGACATCCTGCATGAGTTTGCTTGTTATTTCATCTGTGTTTTTCATGTTGTTTGTTTTAATTTTCTTGTAATAAAACTTAAAATCTTATTGAACTTCCTTTGTGATTTTCCTTTACCCGAAATTGAAGCAATATTTTATTTTCAGTAATTGAATGTTTTGACTATAATAATCCATTCCAACACAGTATTTAGCCTTTTTAGTTTCCACCTTTTCACCGCGACAACAGTTTTTCTACGTTTTCAGCATTTTTTATTTGAGTTTTTTTGCAGTTAGTGTATTATGATAATATTCATAATTGTTCCTGTAAAAGGTTCTTTCATGTATCTATTTTCACAGACGGCCCTGATGCGGTGACGCTGTCTCCATCTACTGCTTCCTATAGACTGAACGAGACCCAACCCCTGAATGATATCACCTGTTCTGCCAGCTGTTATCCAGCCTGTACGTACACGTGGACAAGGTCTGCAGGAGCTACGGTCAGCATCACTGGTGTACTGTCACTCAGAACTCTACTGAGAGGAGAGGCTGATACCTACAGGTGTACAGCAAGGAATGCAGCAGGTTCCATGAACAGCCAGACTGTTACCATCAATGTCATTTGTAAGTTAATGCTTAGCTGGTGCAATAGTTGGTTACATTCCTTTCCATGTGAGTTTTAAACAGAAAACGGTACCTTAATAATCTTGAGCACTGACGCATTTAATTCAGAAGCCACTAACCTTGCACATTTCTTTGGAAACAAGGTTCAGATTGTGACACATTGTGTTAACTATGGCCAATTTGTTTGGGGTGTTATTAGACTTGTGTTGAATGAAAGATATATATTTAAATAAGCAGTTTAATTCCTAAACGAAAAACGTGTCAGTCAGTGAAAACAATTGAATAATACTGAAGTTAAATGTCACCATGTTAATTTGCGAGAGCAGTTGTACATAAAAATTGTTTATTATTAGTTTCAGGAAAATATGGTTTCTTGTAGCAAATGTGCTCTTAAATGTAGATTTCACTCCATTTGAACCACAACATTGTAGGAATACTGAATATAATTAACTTTTCATTATAATACATTTGTTTTAATGGTGTGCTTGATTCCTTAGGTGTTTCACTTACAAGGAGTTTGTAAATGTATGGTTTCCTATAATAAAACGCTGTTTGTTATATGATTTAAGATGGCCCAGACTCGGTGACCATGTCTCCATCTACCACATCCTATACACTGAATGAAAATCAGCCCCTGAATGACATCACCTGTTCTGCTAGCTGTTACCCTGCCTGTAATTACAACTGGACAAAGTCTGGAGGAGGCACAGTCAGCAACACTGGTGTACTGTCACTAGGAACTCTACAGAGAGGAGAGGCTGGTACTTACCGGTGTACAGCAAGCAATGCAGAAGCTGATGTTAGCAAAACCACTCAGAATGTAACAATAAATGTTAGATGTAAGATACCCGCTAAATGCGGTTTTTTGTCTTTTGATCACAAATTATGATTCATGCATGATTATTTACTATACAAACTTACAATACAATATAGGTGGTCATTTTTGCAGTCATGTTAGTTTTGATTTATTCGTAGTGGTACCATAATGGAAACAAACAACGTGAAAATTCCACGAACACCATTGAAATGCATACAATTAAATACTGTAATAAAAATAAGTTATGGATGCAAGGTGGAGGGCATAGAGCTATGGTAAGGAATTATACATACTCAAAATTATTCACTTAAGTAAAACTTAAAGTTAAGAAACTGGTTGAGACACTAGTACTCAAGGAGGTGGGGGGTGCTATTCTGGTCAGTCATCATGGAAAGTTCATCGTTTTCTATGGTCAACAATTTACTTCAAGAGCATCTTCTGTGAAACGGCATGGTTGATTTAAAACAAAATTTACCTTCAACAAATTTCATTTCAATTCATTTGAATATAATTATGGTAAACTCTGATTGCTCTGGCAACCAAAAGCAGGGTGACCCTCTTCCAAAATACTTCAAATCATTTTGATTCATCCAACAAACATGACCCCTTTGGGGTGGAGGAGTTTTCATAGTATCATAAAAATATGTCTATATTGAAAACTTCAAATTATGTTGATTCGTTTTAAGAATTGAAACACTCTTTTCGGCGCTACATCAGTGTATGAAGGTCAGTTTTTTGGATTCTAATTTACATAAAGCCGAACGCTTTGTGTAAAAATTAGATTAAAAAACTGACCTTCATACATCAATGAAGCGCCAAAAATAACGTTTCAATTTTTATAATTACAATCATAATTACAATTGTGTGTATACTTAAGATTTTTACCTTAATAGAGTAAATTAATTTGGGATTTATTTTTTTGCAATTCGCGCATCAATACATTGAAGAATAATCCGTAGGCTCCGCCCTTTGCACTTCGTTGTGCAAATCATTCATAAGATGCTTTACCTGTAGCGGTGTCTTAAATAATAGTTATAAAATTGTCTTTTGTTTTGGTTAATATTTAAGAGCAATTTTGAACATGGTGTTTTTTATCCTTAATATGTAGCAAGGTCGCAATAGATAGAAATATTTAAATGTGTTCCAGTTTAGATTTTCGTCTGAAGGCTAAACGAGTCGAAAGTTGGTTTCAGATGTTGCAGTTTTGTAAACGCCCATATACATGTATGGTTGGAACCGCACTTTAGGCGTAAAGTATATATAAGAAATTAATGTTTAGTTTTATATTTGAAACGCAATGTTTCATATGTATGTTAATTTTGTTTTATTTATTTCTTAAAACGCCCTGTGTTGGCCCTCGATGTTAGTCAATATTTGCACCCATCATTGCTTGCATTTTAAAACCGTGCGTTGAGCAAATATTTCAACACCACATTTTTTTGCACTTAGTGTTGAAACATTTTGTGTAAGAAATTCAACAAATCTAACTTGCAGTGTGGATATAAAATTAAGACGAGAAAAAGGTAAACGACTTTTATTATTTTACTGCTGATTAAAGTATCAAATCTATGGAAATGTGTGTTATCGGCCGAAAATATCAGACAACAGTACAGTATGCTTTTCATTCGGTGACACAAATTGAAATTTGCATAGAGCTATGAACATGAAGAAAATTTTTATTGTTTTAGTCAAAGCTCTTAGTAAATGACATTTCTTTCATTTTAAGCTCACCTGAGCACGAAGTACTTGGTGAGCTATTGGTATAGGGGACCTCTCCGGCGGCGGCCGTATGCCGTCCACAATTTAGACCGTTATAGCGATAAAGACTACATTTTTTATTCAATCTTGACCGAACTTGCACAGTTTGTGTGTGACCAAAAGATCTCGGATGGGATTGTTATTGCATCAGATCTCACCAGTAACACCAGAGTTAATGCCCCTTTTTCATGCAAAAACGTGCAAAAATGCCCTTTTCCTACGTAAAGACGTTATTTTTCATTCAATCTTAACCAAACTTTCACAGTTTGTGTATGACCATCAGATCTCAGCAGATACTAAATATTGGCCAGATCGTGTTTCAAACACCAGAGTTATTGCCCTTTGTTTATTAAAAAAATACAAAAATGGATATTATTCAAGATAGAGACTTCATTATTCATCCAATCTTCACCAATCTTGCACAGTTTGTCTATTATTATCAGATTACAGTTGAAGTCGAATATAAGCAAGATTGGACCAGAAACACCAGAGTTATTGCCCTTTGTTTGTGAAAACAATATGCAAAAATGGACATTATTCAGGATAGAGACTTCATTTTTCATCCATTCTTCACCAATCATGTACAGTTTGTCTATGAATGTAAGACTACAGGTGAAGTCGAATATAAGCATGATCGGGCCAGAAACACCAGAGTAATTGCCCCTTGTGTTTGGAAAAAAACATCAACAAGTTATCAATGATTGGCTTGCACACACGATTTTTGATTCAATGTTGACCAAACTTACACAGTTTGCGCATGACTATAAATATTGATTGATAAAATTTGATTTCCAACAGTTGCAAGACTTGCATGCAGTTATTTGTACATGCAATATTGATGTCTTCAGAGCCTGCATTAACATCATTTATTATCATTGGACATAAAAGTATCAAAGAAAAAACAAAACTTTACCGTATAGCACAGCCATCGCAATTTTCGCATTGCAACTAGTTCTCCAAAACTGTTTGCGAAAAAGACATCAAAATCTAATGTTTCTGCATTTTCCAAAATTGTCAATGACTAAATGAGAAAGGGTAAGGTAACAATATAGAGAAAAATGATTTGAGAACCATCAGCAAAAAAACGCACATCCACTACCCAACTCGTACTTTAGTTAGCCCATTGCACTAACCGATGTTTGAAATAAAAACTGATCCTAACCCCTCTGCGTATTGTTCAGAATACCTAAAGTTTCACCTGTCACAACAGTATGCTCTTCATCTGTACCACTTCTCAGGTGAGTGCTTTGGGCCATCATGGCCCTCTTGTTATTTATACTGGACTATAATCGACAGTCACGAGGTATCACTTCAATTTTGCACCCCAAATTCTATTGTGCCCACTCGACACAGACGTTACGAAATTATGCGTCTCATCAGAAATGTATACAACCCAGACGCGAGGCACTCATCTAGATTAATCACTGGTCTTTCAAGAAATAAAGCTGAATTGATCTGCTCTTGTATATTGTGTTAACGTAATTATTTGGTCCATATCTGATAGTTGACTACATTAATTTTGTTCCGACCAAAAACTGAGTCATGTTTGGTAGGGTTTGAATTTAACGAAAAAAGCCACTTGCAAAATATTGTGAGTTGCTTTTGAGCTTACTCGCAAAATTAGAAATTAACTGGCAAAATATATTCATGTCTCTGTTTGTTAAACATCACATGTCATAACTCATTATGTGTTTCCGAAATTCCATTCGTAATTAATTCATTTTCTTTTTTGTATGGCCCCGATATTTGACATAATGGTGTAGGGGCAAAAAGTAATACCCCTGTCCGTGCGTGCGTTCGTCCGTTCCTATGTGTGTCTGTCCATAAAAATCTGTGTCCTGTCAATAACTCTGTCATTTCTGGGTGGAATGTGAAATTACTTGGCAGAAATGTTCACCATCATGAGACAATGTGTCGCGCGCTACTGCCAGGTCCATACCTCAACGGTCAAGGTCACACTTGGATGTCAAAAATGGGGTCTGTTTTTCCTGTCCGTCCAGTAACTGTCATTTCTAGTGTGATTTTTAAATTACTTGGTAGAAATGTTCACCATCATGAGATGAAAATGGTTCCAATCCATTAAAAATCATGGCCCCCAGGGGGTTGGGCAGTTTTCCCATATGGGTTTAGATAAAGCTTGTGAACACTCTAGAAGTCACATTATTTGCCCAATCAACATAAAACTTGCTCAGAACCTTTGTTCTTATAATATCTCGGCAGAGTTCGAAAATGGTTCCGCTCCGATGAAAAACATTTGCTGCCATGGGGCGGTGCAGTTTTCCTTATATGGCTATAGAAAAAGCTTGTGAACACTCTAAAAGTCACGTTTTTTGTCCAATCAACATGAAACTTGCTCAGAATCTTTGCTCGGCTGAGTTAGAAAATGGTTCAGATCCGTTGAAAAACATTGCTGCCAGGGGGCGGGGCAGTTTCCCTTATATGGCTAATGAAAAAGCTTGTGAACAGTCTAGAAGTCACGTTTTTTGCCGAATTAACATGAAACTTGCTCAGAACCATTTAGTTGGTATGCCTAAAGCCAAGTAGTGACCTGACCCCCCAAAATAGTACGCACACAATGTTTTTGCATAAAATGGTTCTTTAACATGTCCCTTCTAATAAACCAAATGATGCAACTTTGTCATCATTGAGCATTTTGATATATTTAAGATGGCTTCCAAGACGTCTGCCAAAATCGCAGCCAAAATTTTAAAATCGACATCTGTCCTTTAAATTACACAAAAACATGAGAAAACAAAAACATTTTGAGCATAATGCATTGTGTTTGTTGTTTGCAACACCATGAAAAACATTTTCAGCAAAACAGCAGTTGAAATATCCAAAATGGCTGACAAAATAGCTTCCAAAATGTATTATTTCTCAAATAAAATAGTATTTGTTAAATGTTTATAGATTTTGAGAACATAATTAGTGTGTGTATGTTAGTTATGAATAGTAGAATGAAAGTAATAACACGGACTCAAGTGGTATCAATATTTAGCTCTCCCTTAGTAGCTATTTTGTATTCAATTTTCAAGAGTTATGTTTTGCAGAGTATGTCTTTCCTGCATTATAACAACTGTAACATGACAATTCCTAGCATATTTTAAAGGCAATTATCAATTACTGTTTTATATGCACCTAGAAGTGCTTAATGGTGCTAAATCTGGAGGCATGTTGTTGCTTACAGTAATGGCGCTGGCGTCAACATATACAATTGACTTAAAACATTTCATATTACAAATTCATTCGGAAGAACTGGACAATCAGATGTAGCAATAATTAGTCTATGTGGCATCCTCTGGTCGGTCTTTATTCTGCATGGCCTTCAAATGGTTCTGAACAAAATGTCATGGACGACTACTGGCCGTATATCTTTGACCAACATTACCAATACAACATTAAGAGTAGCACACGAACACACTCTACGAAGTAAAGAGACTGCAATCGTTTATAAACTGAATTCTACGACACCACTACCGACTTAACATACTGTCCTGACAAACACAGCCATCAATGTCCAGCTGATAGACATGTTTTTTGAACATCACAAAGACAGACCCATGAGGTTACCCGTTTTCCTTAGCCACATTTTGATAATCATTTTGCTGTAGTACTTATTGACTCTTGTTCTCCATTCTATGTGTGTTAAATTGAATTGAGGTCATGATACAAATCATCATCACCCAGTTGCATTATATCAATGAATTTTTATATGAATGTAAGAATTTTAAAACTCCAGAGACATCAGCAGGAGAGAAGTCTCAGAACTAAGAGATCTATAAGCATACTGTTAGGACAGTTCACTTAAAACATAGTTTCTTGTGGTTATAGGCCTACGATGAAAGTTAAATATAGTAAAATACATACCGGTTGTCAGGGTTAATTTTCAGCAACAGCTGGAAGTATTTTGGTCAAACTGTTTACAGAGCCTGTGGAACTTCTGTTTGATGTTTTTGTTGGTATTGTGCACTTTTGAATATAGTTTTGTTTAATACACTAGAAGTCTTATATTAACTCACCTGCTTGATTAATTGTCGCATATGATATTTTGACATATCATTGCTTACCAAACAAGGATATTAGTAATACTGATACTTGCCAAATAAATTGAATGGAGTGAGGAGGTCAGATGTATATTTCAAAACGAAAATGCTATATACAACGGTGAAATGAATTATCCTGAACCTCTCCAATTATGTTCTTTGTCAATAGTTACTAGTAAAAAGAAAATAACATCTTAAAATCTCTAGAATTGTTAAACGTATTCAACTGTCAATCCTGTTAATGAACATTAAATTAAAATACCATATCAACGTGCACAAGATGCAAAATTGCCACAGAAAGAACAGCGGCATCTGTAAAACTAAAACAATTCAACAATTGGTTACAGAGAAATATCCATGTCAAAAATGCTACACAAATACTGTTTGAAAATATAATCAAAAGAACATAACCCAGTGAAAACTCAAAAAGGAACATAATGCAATATGTTCATTTCGTCTTTTTATGAAAGCCACACACTGTTGTCATTGAATTTCTACCAGTAGTTGCACTGCATATGAGGGACACAGATAATCAAAGGCTTATAGCTCATAGAAGCAAAATATCATATTATTGTGCACATTAGACTGTTGCCGCAAGTCAACAGGATTTAGTAGGTGTATTCAGAAATCGATCTTGAGGGAACTACTTCTTTACTTTGCAGGCTACGAGTCAGTTAATCGATAAATTACTGCGCTTCGCTCGCTGAGCAGTGAGGCTTCCTGTTATCGATGCTACTTTCTATGAATAGATGACAAGAAATGGATCCAACGTAAAACACTGATAAACAATTATAATAATTCATTTAGTCCACATCTACAAGTGAATTTATATTATGTCTATTCACAAAAGTGTGAATAGACATATATGTTTGTGCTATTGACTGGTTAACTGCGTATAACATCATATTGTGTAAGGTTAAAATCAGTTTATTGAGTCAGTACTTATAGCGGAGCGATCGTAACCACTCGATTGACGATTGCTATTGTTTTTTGATGTATGCATAAGAATTATGGAAAAGCATTGTACTTCTAAAGAGAGTTTTGAATGTATTTTACTAATTAAACGTTTTTTTAATTTAAATTGGTATTTACCGAACATAGCGCTTGTGCTAAAAAGCACTGAATATTGATTCAAACTTATACGGTTCAGCAACTATTTTTACCGTTGGAGATTGGCTAGTATGCATATAACTCTGTTTGCTATTTAAATAGTTTGCACAAAAATATTTGCCTGCCAAAAATTACACACAAACATTATGATGAGAATGTCGTAGATAAATAGCATTGAATTAGACGTGCGCTATATTAGTTTAGCAAATAAACAACAACAGTGGCCTGGATCTTCATCTTTAATTAGATCAAATACCAGCTTATACCAATTTATTTTAAGTAGACTGTATATGAGTTTCGAGATTTTAGTGTAGAAATGATATAACAGACAGGTGACTTACTTCAATAAAATGTTTCTAATAAAAAAAATACCCTCATAATTTCATTTGCTATTTGTTTCTTTCCTCGCAAACAGTCTTTCTACGCTGTCATTGTTTTGTTTTTCTTCTGGAACCCTCAACATGTATTGTGTTGAAATCCAGCAATGTGTTCTCGAGAGATAGCGCTGACCACGATAATGCACTAACTCTTGATTTACGATAACTTTAGAGTAGTCCTGATATATACTGGATGCTATGTTTATTGTGTACGAAATATGTATTTGCAGAAGAACACAAGGGGACATTTATTTTAGTTTTCAAAATCCTTTGCATAAACTGAGGTCTGTTGATTCAGCATCTTAGGCAAACGTGCAGCTCCAATATTCTGGCATACATCTGCATAAACGGCAAGCTGAGGTTTGCTGTATGGTGCTATACATGAGTACTTAATGATTCGTGTGCCTTGCAATAAATATGGTTTTCAACTTTTAATAAAGAAATACAAATATAACATGATTCATTAATAAATTCACTGGTGTCAAGAGTCTCATGACGACACTTAAAACGATGATAAAAAGGGTGTTCCAAATGTGTAATTCAGTCAATGGCAGACATTTTGATTGTTGATCATTGAAAGAAAATGCGGTTTTTAGGCAAAGATTCGAGCACTTAACAGTTGGTAAAGGATGTTAAAAATAAATGGCGATGGGACTGGCTTAATGAAAAGGATGTGTTCGGAAATAAATTTGAAGTTTGGTTAAAAAAGCCAGACATTGCCGGTACATGTTTTTGTACAGTTTGTGGTAAAGAATAACCTAACAATCAGATGGGAAAAAAGCCGTCAAATAACATTCAGAGGACAAAAAACATCAGGAGCTTTTACATGTACACGTGAGTTAAGCAAGTTCAAGTCAATAACCATTTCATGCTGCAAATTCTACACAGCTATCATTTCATTTAAATTTTACAGCATATACAGAAATGCTATATATATGTACCATAATGGACTTCAATACTTACTTGTCCATAAAATCAATGTAAGAATGCTATTTGATATTTTTGATGCAGGATTAACATAGTAGTGCTCTTTAATAAAACCATCAGATGTTAACCTAGAAATGTGTTGTTCTAAGCCTTCAAAATCACAAATTCTCAGGAGCTTGCGGGGGACTTTGCCCTCCTGGTCCCCGTACCAGGGCGTTGCCTAGCGGCCCCCTGGCCCCCAGACAAATTTTCAGGTTTTTTATTTTTCCCAACTTTCACCCATGTACTTAAATTGAATATTCCCAATTCTTAAGGTAATTATGATATTATTCTACAGACAATCTCATCAGAGACAAACAAACTATCCACAGCAACTGTTTACTGGAATCTTATTTGACCTCCTATTTCATGTATTGCATAACCTTCTCCAACTGACCCAATTTTGACCCAATAGCAAGTCTTTTGGGGGTGATGGCCATATGGAGCAGAACCCTAGAGCAACCAGATAACAATGTACTACACACACACCCAATGAAATAAGACTGATTGCTTATCAGTTTTCTAAACAATTTAGTTAACTGCGTTGAAAATAACAATGGTAGCTGCACCATTCTTCGTTATTGCATGCACATGATTCATACACACTGGGTTCTGTGTTGAAAAGATTCTGCTGCAGAGAAATATTTCCAATTTTCATGTTAGTAATGTGCCTAGAAATTGAATATTTAACATTTTATATGTCACTCACATTAACAGTGAATTTTCCTTCTATGGCTTTATTGAAAACTTTCCATATGGCTATGTTGAAAATTTTCAAAATCTTGTCTGAAACTACTGGCTTGATTTCAAAAAAAATTCACAGAAATGTTCCTTGGGTGACCAACTACCAAATTCCTTGAAATCATGTTGTTTCGTTTAAAAAAACATGGCCGTCAGGGTCGGGGCAGTTTTCCTTCTATGGCTATATTGAAAACCTTTAAAATGTTCTTGTCTAAAACCACTGGTTGGATTTAAAAATTAATTCATTAAAAAATATGGCTACTAGTAGGTGTGGAAGTTTGAGAGTGTATGACTGCCCGTATCTGGACAATTTTGACAATCTTGTCAAAAACCATCAACCAGATTTCAAAATAATTACACAGAAATGTTCAGAAACCATCAACCAGATTTCAAAATAATGACACAGAAATGTTCCTTGTGTGGCCCTCTACCAAATTCCTTGTAATAAGTTTGATTTGTTAAAAAACATGGCTCCCAGGTGTTGGGGATGTTTGACCGTATATGGCCATATTGCAAACATGCCATAATTTTTTCAGGCCCAAACAGGACATTGACGGGACATTTGACATTTCAACGGGAGACCTTAATATTGTTATTTAGTCGCATGGTCCATTGATCCCAATGTTCGTATTAAAATTGTCAGATCATTCATGTATATAATATATGTATACACTAATTAAGGCTAACACATTTTCATTTTTTAAAAACGTTTAAACAAAATAAAATAAACGAAACTTCACCGTTTATACGGTATACCATAGCCTTTTAAAAGCAAAAGTGTCATTGTTGTTGCAAAACTGAAAGTAATAATTTTTTCTGGATGTTTATATCCAGTGCGCATCCGATTCGCGCAATGACATCACATTCAAAACACTTTTCTCTTTGTTCTCGCATCGTAAGGTTACTAGATAGTTACAGGGCATTTTTTGGGGATAAATAATGTTCTTACGATCATTTGTTTAGTGCTTCAACTGTTTTTAATCGTTACCACTGTTGAACTCGTAGTACTGATAGGATAATTAATGAAGTATAAACATATAACCATGTATGTTACATATGCTTTGTTCTTGCAAAAACGGCGGGAAAATTTCCTCGTTCACGTCATGCCAACGTGCGTCAAATGTTAAAATGCACATTATACATTTTGTGTAAATCTTTTGATCTGCAAGAAAATTATGCTGACATTTACAACGTCACATCATCAGCATGGAAAGCGTTGGTGTATTAATTGCCATATAAAAACTTAGCACCGCAGAGAACTGTGAGATCTTTACCTTTGAATAAAAGTTTCATAGCGCATAATATCAAAATTAGGTATCTGTATGGCGAACATTTGCAGTTGACATCGATAACGTAATTGTCGTTCAGATAGGTCAGTATTGATCTTGGACATTCAGTTACTGTATACACCCTCACGTGATGACTAACAGCACTTAGCGACCGCGGATTATCTTACCACAGCCCAGCGAAAGCGTGACAAAGGATTAATAAACCACTGTTTGGGTTACTGCTCCTTGTCGATACGCGGCTAGCGGGCATTGTTGCCATGGGGACCAATTAACGATTTAACGATAAGAAGTAATTTTGCTGGCCAAATGCAACTTGTATTACTTTTTTTTTATTGCACATTAACATCGATTTTTGTGATTCACCGGGACAAAATGTATCTGAGCGGGACGCCGGGACAAACCTTGCGAAAGCGGGACAATCCCGGCAAGACCGGGAAGTATGGCATGTATGCCATATTGGTAACTTTAACAATCTTCTTGCAGGATTTTGAAATATTCTCAAAGTAATGCCCCTTAAATGACACTAAGATTAAATTTATTTAGAGAAGCTTAGAAAACCTAACTCACAAGCCTTGGTGAGTGGTTTAGGTTTATGTGCTGAGTAAATAAAATTGTCTGTATTCATTTTATCTCATCATTTTCTGTCTTCATGTTCAAAATAAAGAAAAGAAAATCACTGAATAACACGATCAAATGACGTTACAAAAATAAACAAAATGATGTCAATATAATGCTTGTGTTTGCTGTATTCAACAAGGTGGAAATACAGCTAAGTTTATCCCACGGGATGTTATTTCGTCAACAAAGGCGTAATGATGGGATAAAAATCATTGTGATCTGTTTCAAAACTAGGTTGCCAGGGGACGGGGCAGTTTGACAATATATGGTTATGGGTGTCAGGTGTCCATCGTTTTCATTTGTGTCAACATTTAACTTCAAACATCAGTGTACCCGCTATTCAATTGTAAAAAGCCATTATGATGCCTTAGACTCAGGTGAGCGACCTAGGGCCAGCTTGGCCCTCTTGTCTGATTTGGCAGCCAAATTGTCGGCCTTTTAATATAATATTAATCCTTTTATTAATGTAAAAATCAGTTGCATGTTTGTCAATACATTTTTTTAAGAACGCCTACATTACATACATTCACAATATTGTAGTTACGTTACATATTGAAAGATTTATGCCAATTTTAAATTTGTGGTGGCCATCTTGGCGGCCATATTGAACATTCAAAATGCCCAATGATGACAAAGTTGCATCATACAGTTTCTAAGTAGGGACATGGTATAGAATCATTTTGTGCAAACACAATTTGTGTGTACTACATTTTTGGGTTTATCGACCGGCATACTGACTATTTGTTCTCATGATATCTTGGCAGAGTTCGAACTTGCTCAGAACCTTTGTTCTTATGATATCTCGGCTGAGTTCGAAAATGGTACCTTACATGGCTATAGAAAAAGCTTGTGAACACTCTAAAAGTCACATTTTTTGCCCAATCAACATGAAACTTGCTCTGATCCTTTGTTCTTATTATATCTTGGCCGAGCTCGATAATAGTTCTGGTCTGGGGGGGGGGGCAGTTTTCTTAATTGGGCTATAGTAAAAGCTTGTGAACACTTTCTCCCAATCAACATGAAACTTGCTCAGAACATTTGTTCATATGATATCTTGGCCGAGTAAGAAAATGGTTTCGGTCCGTTGAAAAACATGGCCACCAGGAGAGGGAAGGGGTTAAGTTTTCCTTATATGGATGTATTGAATCAAATTGTTATTGAAAACAAGCTTGTGAACACTCTAGAGGCCACATTTGTATACCAATCATCATGAAACTTTCTCAGAACATTTGTCGCAATTATATCTCGGACTGATTCGAACACAGGTCACATGTTGTAAAATACTAGGTCACCAGGACAAATTGAAAAAAAACAAGCTTGCGAGCAATCTAGAGGTCACATTTTTAAGTGAATCCTTATGTAACTTGCTCAGAACAGTTTAATTCTTTAGCTTCTCAGGTGAGCGACCTCGGGCCTTATGGCCCTCTTGATCTAAATTACAAAGAAGAAATTTGTGTTGGTGTTTTACCATTTTCTATCCATTCAGCGCTGGATCTAATTATATTTCCTTTGATTCTTAGCTCACCCGAGCACAATGTGCTCATGGTGAGCTTTTTTGTGATCGCCTTTTGTCGTTTGTGCGTCGTGAACCGTTTGTTGTTCCACGTCAAAATTTAACTTGTGAACACTCTAGAGGATATATTTGTTGCTCAATCTTCATGAAACTTGCTCAGAACATTTGTCCCAATAATATATCGGATGACTTCGAAACAAGGTCATGTGGGGTCCAAAACTATGTCACTAGATCAAATTGAAGAACAAGCTTGTGAACACTCTAGAAATCACATTTTTTGCACAATCAACATGAAACTTGCTCTGAACATTTGTTCTTATGATGTCCTTGCTGAGTTCGAAAATGGTTCCGTTCCATTAAAAACATGGCCGCCAGGGGGCGGGGCAGTTGTCCTTATATGGCTTTAGAAATAGCGTGTGAACACTCTAGGAGTCAAATTTTTTGCCCAATCAACATGAAACTTGCCCATTACATATAAGGTGCAGTTTTCCTTATATGGCTATATTGAAAAGCTTGTGAACACTCCAGAGGCCACATGTAATGCCCACTCTTCATGAAGCTTGCCCAGAACATTTTGTGTAATGAAATCTCGGACGAGGTCGAAATTGGTCATGTGGGGTCAAAAACTAAGTTACTAGGTAAAATTGAATTAAACAACTTGTGAACACTCTTGAAATAATATGTTTTACCCTATCTTCTTGAAACTCGCTCCGAAAATTTGTTTCAATAATATCTCGGACGAGTTCAAAACTGCGTCACGTGGGGTCATGTGGGGTCAAAAACTAGGTCACCAGGCCAAATTGAAGAAAAAGCTTGTGAACACTGTAGAGGAGAGATTTATAGCCTAATCATCAAGAAATTTGCTCAAAACATTTGCCCCAATGACATCTCAGACGAGTTCAAAACTGGGTCAGGTGGGGTCAAAAACTAGGTCACTAGGGCAGATTAAAGAAAAAGCTTGTGAACATTCTAAAAGTCACATATTTTGCCCAGTATTCTTGAAACTTGCTCAGAGTATTTGTTTCAACGATATCACGGACGAGTTCGAAACTAGTTCATGTTGGGAAAAAAGCTTGTGAATACTGTAGATGCATTGATTTATAGCCCAATCATCATGAAACTTGCTCAGAACATGTGTCCAAATGATGTCTGGGACACGTTCGAAACCAGGTCACATGGGATAAAAAACTAGGTCACGAGGACAAATTGAAAAAAAAAGCTTGTGAACACTCTAGAGGCCACATTTTTAGCCGAATCTTCATGGAACTTGCTTATAACAGTAGTTCCTTAGCCTCTCAGTTGAGCGACCTAGGGCCTTATGGCCCTCTTGTGTCTTCTCTTATCCATTGTAATTCCTTGTGTAGCGTGATTAACAATGCATTATTATCCTGATTTAAATTATTCCCAATCGTTTCAATTTCCCTACTTAATGCCTGTTCTTTATTAATTTGACACTTCTTTTTATGTGATGAATAAGAAATTGTTGAGCCTCTGATTTCCATCAGTAGTGTTTCCAAAAGTTGGTCATCAATTTGAAACTATATCTGCATTACAGACCTCAGAAATATTGTCGAATTATATACTGGCAATTCATATTGTACTTTTATTTGTTATATTTTATCATTAATATAAGCAAGATAATCTTTATCTAAAAGAAGGGAGTTGTTGAATTTCCAAAGTCCTTTTATATCTGGAATATTTTCAAAATCCAAAATTAAAGTAATGACTGAGTGATCAAAACGATAACTTAATTCCTACATTATGATCTCTGATATGAGGTAAGAAATCACTAGTAACCAAGTAAAAATCTAGCCGTTCCTGTTGTAAGGGGTTTGCCCTTGGCCATGATAACTTTTTCAAATCTCCAGGCGATTTGGACATTACTATGCCTCGTGCATAGTCGTGACACAAACTTAGGCAATGTAGTGAGTGCATAGTGACATCGCGATAAACCGTACAGGCAACGCGACCCAATTGTTGCGTTGTCGTGGGCCATTGTGTATATTCGTGAGTAGTCATGATAGTTGTCACTAAAGATCCTACTGGAATCGTAACTGAACCGTATGGCAAGTGTAGAAATCCATACTATATACGTAGAAAAATGTACCATAAGGTAGTACAGTCTTGTAACATATGTGTCACAAAATTGGTAACAATTAATCAAGATTAAACTAATGCCTCTACGATGGCTGTAAATATGAGCCAGAATAAGATACGATGACACTAGGATTGCCCTACGTTTTGGAAAAATCGTAGTGGCGCTACGATAAGCCACACATGTTTTACCACACTTTACCACGCTTCTCCAAGATTGTGTAAATCGTGGGCAATCGTAGCCAAAATCGTGACATTGTGACCGAGACTTAACTTGTGTAACACACTAAGCACATGTTTAGTGTCAAAAGCATCAATCAATACTACTGTACCTGAAGAAAGCAAGCACAGTCAATAGAGCATGACTGAATAAGCATTCAGAGCGTTGTTTTGATGCATTGGATAAATTAGAGATTTGAAAATGGAGAGTGTGTTAGGACAGAAAACTGATTGAATATTAACATTACTATTAACATTGTGCCTACGGGGATAATTTTTCATGCGCATCCTGCCTACGCACATGTTTAAAAAAAACAACATTACTTTCGACATGTACATCCATAGGGACGCATGTTATAAAAGAACAAGTCTCTTTGAAAGACCACACGTGTTAACCAGACCGTCTTTTTTGTACTGCAGTAGCTAACTGACTCCCTTAGCGACTCCTTAGGCAACATCAAAATTTGCCCCATCTATTTTCTTTGATCTTTCCAATGTAGTGGGAGTTAGTCAAATACAATGGATCAATACTAGTTTATCTGAATGAGTCTGGTTAATAGAGCATTATAACATTAACAATTAGAAAGAAAGGTCATGACTGTCTATGTTGCACAGCGTTTGTTAAATATCGGCAGATGGTACAGGATGTGACATGAGTTTATTATTTGGAAAAAACACGACTTTGAGTCATTAATATGAAAACAAATGCACACAGTAATGCATATAATGGACTATTATTTTGTTATGGTTAATATTATCTTTGATTTTAATATCATGCTTTGCACATATTCTTAAAGAAATATTGTTAAAAAAGTTTCGGATTTTGTACACATATAAGTTAAATTTAAATCGATGACAGCGTTTAAAAGTTTATAATGGAACCCATTGTTTAAAAAACAACAACTAAAAACCATTGTTTCTCCATGTGTGCATCCCTCGGACCCCTACTTTATAAGTGATTAAGTTAGCGACGTGGAAATGTTTGCGAATTTCGCGAATAATATTTCTGCCAACGACAATTAAATTGATTGCCAATTACTAGACAGGAACACCGATTGCAGATGAGAATGTGTACATGTATATGTAAAAGTGCATATGCATCATGTAGAAAAAATAATGTTTAAAATATAGGAATATGAAGATGCACATTATTTTAAAAATTGTATTTTTCGATAATATTCACAAAGTCAAGTCACGAAGTGCAGTTGTTCCAATAATTTATGATAAGTGTAGAACGTGTTTCAAAACCCATATTAATTAATGAAAGCAACTGCAACAAAAAGTTGTCTAGGTTGGAACGCATGATATAAGCTGATGACACCAAACTGTTACATTTTGATCATAAGCAGGTTGAGTTAGTGTTTGTATGCGGGTGTCAGTGCGAAAAGCATTGTAGGCGTGAATTTTTCACACAACATGATTGGAAATTAGCTAACATTTCCACTCACTGAAATATTTAATGTTAAATTCGCTAATTTTTTGACACGCAGAAATATCCACTTATACAGTAGTATTTTTTGGAAAAATTATCCCTGTGTATATTTGAAATTTACTTTTGCGTCAAAAATCGGATGTGCGTTATACATGTTTTTACAAAATTTTGTGAACTCTGCGAAAATGTACTCACAATTTCCTAAACAAACTCATATTTTGCGAGTATGTGAGCTTAAATTTGAGCCCTGTTGGGTAAAAGCTTAAATTTCCAGGCCAAATTGAACGAAAAGCTTGTGAACGCTATAGAGGCCACATGTATTGCCCTTTCTGTTTAGTTCATTAGCCCCTGAGCTTAGTGACCTAGGGCCTTATGGCCCTCTTGTTTGTCTTATCTTGACCAAACTTGCACTGTTAATGTATGACCATAAGGTCTCAGTCACTGTCAAATACAGGCCAGATCGGACCAGATCGATCATAGTTGTTTCCCCTTGTTTTTGAAAAAAATCCATAATTTGTAAACACTTGGCTTTCAGGATCCATAGAGAATTAACTTTTCATTCATTTCGGACAGGCATCTTTATAGTGCCTTTCAGATGAGTGGTTAACTTCAGGTTGGCAGGATAGGCATGTGAGTATTGCACCTGTCAGTTGCTAGCTAGGTCAACAACAGTAAGATATCTGGCTGATGTGGGTCAGTTTGTAGGCGTCATTGCCTAAACGTTACTCAGATGAGCGCTTTGGGTCATCATGGCTCACTTGTCTAATGTTCTGGCAACTTTTTCAGATGGGCCAGACTTTGTTAGTATAAGTGTACAGTTGGAGCACACAGTAAATGAAGGGCAGCAATCTCCGAATGTTACATGCACAGCAGACTGTTGGCCAGAGTGTACATACAAATGGAGAAACATGACTTCAGGGACTGATATTACCAACACCAGGGTGCTGGCTCTTGGTCAAGTGAGTCGATATGCAGCTGGAATATACACTTGCACTGCTAGAAATACCGATTACAATCAGATAAAAGAGAATTCTACCAGGCTTCTTGTCAATTGTAAGTAGCTGTTTCTTAAATATACCATCACAAAAAGTATATGATATAAACATAACAATTGTGGTTGAACCCTAAATGCAATCAATACAACTGTCAGTTACATACAGTGTGTTTCAAATGAATACACTGTTCAGCACTTTGCAATCATAGTACTCGGTATACAAACCAATCAAATACAGACCTATGATAGTCTTATTTATAAGACATGCAACAAATTTAGTATTACTATTTATATAGGGCTAAATTCGTTGGAACGTCTAATCGGCGAAGGACATTTTATGTGGCGGAAACCCTAAAGTTTAAATTTTTAGGAATCCTATTATGTGCTACAGTAAAAATCTATCGAGTGCTTAACATATGCTGAAATTTACCGAGGAAATGCATACATTTTAATTTAAATCTGAGTATTCATCTACTACATTTATGTACAGACCGCCATTATTTTGCCTTGTAAACACCTTAAACTTTATAAATAGAATCAATTGACCAATAAAAATGACACAATTCCCTGAATTAGCAGATTTATCAATAAAATTGAACACACTGATACACAGCGGCGGTTATCGAGATTTATTTAAAAATGAAAAAGTGTGTAGGTTTAAATTGTTCATGCGTCCATCATGAAAGTGTCATTATAAAAATATTTATGGAACATTAATTAGGAATGGTTTATCTGCCCAGGTATGTTATTTTTATTGCAATCTGTTCACAATAACTATCTAATTTCGGGTCGTGAAAGTTGCGATCAAAATCCTGTGGGAACAATATAGACAAAGAAGGAAAACTTTCCACCACAGAAATAGTTCTTGCCCGGTTATGAGCTGCAGCGAATATTGTCCATATAAAAAAGTAGCTCAATATTCGCCCAGCGCTAACAAGTTATGCTGAGACATATGGTCAATATTGTGTCCTGACATCATTTTATTTGTCAATATAAGAAACTGTTGAAAACTTAAATAATTATATATTCTGTTTGTTAAAGATTTCCCAGATGTAGCACTATCAAAGTCAACTCTATCTTCAAATGAAGGACAACCATTGGACCTGATTTGTGTAGCATCTGGTATACCTGCTGTTTACACATTTACGCCTTTGGCTCAGAAGTTCGGTGAGGTCCAGATACCCAACTCACATATCAGCCATGGCAGCACAACGTCGCAATCAACCCACACAGTCCATATTCCTGCACTACAACTACAAGATACAGGCACATATACATGTCATGCGCAGAATGGAGTCAAAGATATTAGTGGTAATCTGGTTCAGACCGCATCAACGTTAGTAATGGTCAACGGTGAGTTAATTTTTATGCTCCCCAAAATAGGGAGAGCACATAGTCGCCGCTTTGTCCGTCCATTCAAATTCTAACAAAACTGCGATTCGTTTTGTCCGGGTGTCAAGTATATTTACCCGACAATTGTATCTGTCAATCTTTCTGGGCATCCAACTGTCGTTCCGCACTAACGGGAGAGTAGTTAAGCGGCTACTACTAATGGCCAGTTTAGATGAAAACTGTTTATTAGGGTTAAGGTTAGTCTTTTATGTGAATTAAAAATGCTTTTATGTGGCTATTTTATGCCCATAACTATCTTTCTAGCCACTTAGATAGCATCATAAGGATGTCTGTCCGTTTGTTTCTGCGTGTGATCTCGGTAACTAATAACTCGAATTTAATGAAACTAACTGCAGCACTCATGTGGAGCATATTGTTAATGTGTTGCAGTATGATCATTTTTCAGAGAGTTACCTTTTGATTATAAATTAGAACATTTGGATAAGAAAATTTCCTTTTTGTGTGGGATTTCAAAAACTAATAACTCAAATTTAATAAAACTTTATTTGCAGCAACCCTACTATGGGGACAGGCACAAATTGTCCAGTCGTTCCGGTCTGATGATTTTATAGGGAATAATTGCCTTTTAATATATATTGGCTTTTGTGCTCGTCTGGACTATAACTTGGCCATGGATGGAGGGATTTTTAAAAAACTTGGCCTAAAGCTGCAATTAGTGCTATGTAGCACTTATGCATTCGGTTCGTAGGTCTAAGGTCAAGGTCACGCCTAGAAGTAAAAATTCAGAATTGGCACTTTGCTTGCCTGTACTTTAACTTGTTTCATAAAGTTGTTTTTCCAGGCCTTTTAGAGTAATAATCCTTTGACTTAGACATCTCACACATTACTATTTTAAATAATATTCTTTAATAACAAAATGCACACATGAACTAATAGTTCTTAATTTCTGCAATTAACCTTATAGGGATTTCCTAGTTTGTCCGTATCTGTCTAATGTTCAAATGTGGTTCTTTTATATACACAATTATGTTGACATGTAGTTACTCGCTTTTAATATGTTAACACTTGTTCAATAATTGATAAAAGCATACCTGATACTTCAAAGCATTGTTTATAACAAAAGGATGATCCAAAATGCACGGTATATGACATGGTATACCGTAAAAGTTCATGGTTCTGAGACCATGGTCAACCATGGACTGTCAGTAATTTGCATCACAGTTCACAACCATGGTCATATTTGACAAAGGTCGACCATGATCCTTCCATGGTTGACCAGTGAACTGGTCTTTTGTAAAACCTCTACTTAATTCCTTGAAATTATTTTGGTTTCTCAAAAAACATGGCCTCCATGGTGCAGGGTAGTTAGCCCTTTTTGCCCTTGATGACAACTTTGACAATCATTTCAGCCGAATTACTGCTAATTTTTCGCATATAAGCCACACTTTTTTCATCCAAAATATGTGTCGTTTTTTCGGTACGTCTTGGACGCAGATATAAGAAAAAAGTCCTAGTTTTTCTATAATAAATATCATTCGTTGTCTTTTGGCCGCCATTTTTAATAGACGCTTTATCGAAGTCACTAAGATGCTTATATAAGCAAATATTCGTACCCGATACATTTCACACTGTTTTATATTGGGATCTTTTTAAAATATTAGTATATAATATATTTTTCTTATTTTGTGTGTTTTATATTCTTATCTATTATGTTTTACAAAATAAAAATATATGTGCAAAAAAACATAATACACCAGGAGGCCGTTTTATCAACGGGTCGTTGGGCGGTTGTCCATAAGATTCGTTCGCACGACAGTCGTAAGACCAGTGGACTGTTTTATCAACACAATCGCAGCTACGAGGTCGTAAGATTTTTGCCAAAATGTACGACTGGTAGAAGGCACTCTTAGCGGTCGTAACTATGGCTACTTCATGTGAAATCACAGGCAAAGCATTAATACAAAATATGCATTTAAAATGTTTATAACATAAACATAGTTTAAAACAATCAAATGGTATCTGTGCCATCAGGAATCAGTGTTATTTTGGCTGATGAGCACAGCAAGCAACGATCATATATAAGTAATGATAAGTAAGCATTGCTGGAAAAATTAGATTATACAGTTTACATCCACTTGAAGGTTGAATGTTGGCTTGTTGCTGCTTGTCTATGATTCGGAAATCGTCTTACCTCGAAGGTTTAAAATCCAAATTAATCCATCGTTCGTAACACAACACAACAAATATATGATAAGCGATTTTCATACATCCACACAAATTAATAGCTATATAGTTCATTTCATCAAATTAAAACATAACCTGAAAGGTTATCATAAATGTACAAATTGTCATCAAAATGACATCACAGAATGAAGTTGACCTGTTTGTCTTTCAAAATCATCCACAGTGGCGTAGCTACAGTACATAAATGGACATACCCTTTTACAATATAACTATTATTTCAAAATGTCACATTGTCAATTGTATTAGTCTAAAACATAGTAACTTTTATCATTTAAAAGAAAATAATAATTCTATACTGTATAGTTTACCATTCGTAATCAAACTATGGTCAGCTACGCTAGTGTAAACTCTGTTGCGTCATACAGTAGATCGCTTCTAAGAATTGTTGACTGAAAATATTTTACAATTACATTTTATAGAAGATTAATAGAGCGACACGTTCAATGTTATTAATGGTAACACAGAAAATTGATGTGCATTAACGCGGTAACAGTGAACATTATAATTATCTTCATGTAATTATTAAAACTCGTTTTTGTCTTAATATATCTAGCTAGTTCTGCAGTAATAATTAGACGAGTTTAATTCTACTTATCATTTTAAACTTTAATCATTAAAACCATCTCGGAACAAGATATAATCAGATTTCAAACGTTAAAGAAATCTAGAAAACATCATGACTTTCAGACTGGATTCACGTTTTTCACGTCGTAGGAGCATGAATAATCTTAGCTGCGACCGAGCACTTACGATCACCTTCATAAAACGGTTGTACGCTGGTCGCAAGTTCGGTTGTCAGACCCGGACTTAAGATAAGATCAGTTTTTAAGATACGATCGGTTGATAAAACGGCCTCCGGGGTCTAACCAACCAAAGTGTAAACACCACCTAACAAACTACTTTGTATTGCCTTGCAAACAATAATGCTGGTTCATGGATGATACTTGCACAACTGATAATTGTTGTCAAACAAACAATTAGTGCTTATGGTGTTATTAAAGGTGTTGACAATGACTGAGACTTCTCTACACCACAATCCAGCAAAAACACATTAAGTGTAATGTTTCCGCATTTATAGATAGTGACTTTTTCGACAACAATATTTTTTGAGTGTCTGTAAACAATGGACGTAAAATTTACGATTTTACTGTGTAAGGAAGCGTTAAGAAGTCACATAGTCACCCAGGGATGTTGAATTTGCAGTGCTGGGCTATAATGACAACCTTGACAATTTTCTATACTGTTACAAAATGGAACTTATTTTATTAAAGTAAATAAAATCCATCGGGTCAACAATCACGAAGTACAAATACACTATATTGAATTATGTAGTTGCTGCTAATACTTGTATACGTAGTTAAGAATTTATGTTGTTTAATAGATGATATACAAAATGTGTTACTTTATGAATAACTGCCTCGCTTGTTGATCCCATTTAAGATTAAAAGTCATAAACATAATTTCCAAAGATTTCTCTCTTGTTTTCGGTTATTTCGATTATTTTCGGTTATAATATTGGCGTATGTCGTTGGGCGGGTGGGTGGTTCGTAGCATTGTTTGTTTCCGCTCTCTAACTCGAGAATGGATTGAGCTTTTGTAATGACACTTCATACATAGATACCTTATAGCGAGACCTCGCTTGATATTGACGTTACGACTGAGCCGCGTTAACCATGCCCACCAATTTCAAGGGAGTCTACTCTGTTGATGTCAGTCAAAAATATAACATTGCGTCACGAGTCAGTACGCTATCCAATATACCGTTAGACTCTGGAATAACGTATTTTAAGTACAATGCACAAGCTTTTGTGTCAGCCTCTGACGTTGAAAAAATGTAGCACGAGGAAGCACTGAGGAAATCGTTAAATTCACGGGCAGATCTAACCCATAGTGCTGTCAAAATGTCAAATATAAATAGTCGCACTGTCGATAAGACGATATGTTAATAATATTAACATCAACATAAATAAACGCGTATAACAGAAATCTTTCTGCAAATGTAAACAATGAAATTTTCGTTAATAACCTGTACAGATGTGTGTTTGTGTTGTTCAGTCACATATACATTGGTTAGATCCTATCTTACCTCCGGTACTTTCATGTGTGTCCACAGTTGTATTGGTCCAAGAGGACTAACAGACAATGTCTGCGGGTACAAGCTTAACCCACAAGGCATTGGAGCTGGTAATCTGGTCGAACCCGTATTTTATCATCCGTATAGCAGTAATATTGATTTATCCCTCCTTATTATTTATTCCACATACCTGCTTTCAGTTGGTTCATGTTGCTAAGCACGCAGAGTCTCCCTTTGTTTACATTTCATTGCTGTCTTTAACGATTCTGCAAAATAAATCCATTTAACCGTCAGATATCGCATCGCAAATTGTCATTAAACATAATATTGTTTTGTTAAGTATATATTTCCAGTAATGACACTGAAGTACTTATTATTGAAGAAGTTTTCAGCGTTCTTGAACTTTCTCAGGGTGCCATTTTGTGTTGATGGTTTGTTTGCGGTCAGTTTCGGAGGGATGGTTTTCGTACACATTACTGCCACTTTTCAATTCTTGGTTGATCGTTTCGTGTCCGATCGACCTATAAACAAACTTATGGCCAGGATTCAAATCTTCTTTGGTTAGTCTTAATATTGAAGACGTGGATTTCATAGAGAGAGCAGTAACCGTTCAAGATGCTCCCGAAAAGTGTAAAATTTAAATCCAATTTTGGAAATAAATCTGTATAAAACAGATATAGAAAACTTTTTTTACGTATGCTTTTCCATTTATGAACACTCTTTCAAAGTACATTTTAGAAAGTTTGACAATTTAACGCAGATCTACCAATTTATTCATCTTGAATTTTGCCTACACCATTTGTGCGTGTAAATCCTGTGAATGTGTAAACTGAATCTACGTCATCATTACGCGTCATACACATTTTATTATTATTATCAGGGAATTTTGTAGAGCTAAACGGACTTTTACTATTACCTTTTCTAAAGGTTACACACCACCAAAGCTTGATTGCAAAAATATAACGCTAATAGTGGATTGTCCGACATGTTGGTCAGTATGACGGACAAAATGATGGATGAAACACATGCTCATCAGTGCCACGATTTGATTTGCTTATCGACCTGTCAATCATTGGTCCGTTATAACGTCAATTGCATATGGGGTGGCTGGGTCAAGGTCAAGGTCACTGTTGTTAAAAATAGAAAAACGGTTTCCACTCAATAACTTGAGAACTCATTGATATATTTTTATGAAATTTAATCCATAAATAGCTTATATCGAGACCTTGCTTGGAGTTGCTTATGGGTTGGGTTGGGTCAAGGTAAAGGTCACTGTTGCTTAAAGTAGAAAAATGGTTTCCACTTAATAACTTGAGAATGCATTGAGATATTTTAATGAAACTTTATACATAAATACCTTATACTGATACCTTGATTGGGATTGCTTATGGGGTGGATGGGGTCAAGGTCAAGGTTTCTTTTACTGTAAATAGAAAAACAGTTTCCCATCAATAACTTGAGAATGAATTGAGATATTTCAACGAAACTTCATATATAGATACCTTACATCAAGACCTCGCTTGGGATTGTGTATGGGTTGGGTGGATCACCGTAACTAAAAATAGCATTCATGCCATATGACCCGGATCGTCCGGGACTGTCCCGAAACTGCAGTTTCTGTCCCGCAGTCCCGGATTACGTTCATATGTCCCGGAAATCATAAAAACTGTGCATACCTATATTAGTTGAACTTTTGACAGAACACTAATCCCCTGATTTTTCCCCAAGGCAATGCATACCCGATTAGACAACGTGTCATAAACGAGTAATTAACAGCAGTTGTCACACTTTCACACTAGTCGACTGCATTCTTAGGCTGCAATCAGTCACCGAGTAGCTCCGCCCTGAAAATCGATATTAGCCAATTAAAACACCGAGTTATTTCAGTTTGCCAATGCCGTGAATGATCTACCAATCGGCGTTATGCACATTTATACAAACATTAGTAGGTGTATACATGCATCAGTTGATAACAAAAGACTACTTATAATCCCAACCATAAGTACAAGCAGTTAAGTCAGTGGTTTCTGCTGTTCACAATATCCACAGTTAGTTTAATGCCTAAATAAGGCATTGTTTTAAATTACTTTCTTTGAAATGTCGGGTAAAATAGTCGTAAACACATTTTTTGTTATGTCATGTAAAACCCGTGTTTTGTTAGAAAAGAGCGCGAAATGTCTGCTGGCACCAATAACGTCACGTTCCACGCATGAAAAGCGTGCTTTCCGACCATGTGCTTTGCTAAATATAGACGTGTCAACTGGCAATAAAACTTCGTAGTGAAAGAACTTTGAAATCTTTACTTTTTGTATAAAAGTTTCGTAGTGCAATAACTTTGCGATCTTTAGCATTTTAATGAATATTTGTAATGCTACGAGTACTTATAGAAATAAAACTTTTTCATGAAAAAAGTACATTGCATTGGATTGGAATAAATACATGCACACACGCCTCTATTTGCCGACAAAACCATTTTCCTGCAAAATAAGAACGCTTATGTTGAAAAAAATTAACGCCTATACATTTCCCGGAAAATCCGAAAAAAATCCACGAAATTGGCGGGCGGAGTCCTGGAAATGATCCGAAAAATTATGGCATGCATAAAAAAAATAGTAAAACGGTTTCCACTCACTAACTTGAGAACACATTGAAATATTTAAATGAAACTTGATAACTTATATCGAGACCTCGCTTTGGATTGCGTTTAGGGTGGGTGGGGAAAGGTCTAGGTCACCGTTACTAAACATAAACAGTTTCAGCTCAATAACTTGAGAACACATTGGATATTATAATGAAACTTTATATATAGAACATCTTATATCTAGACCTCGTTTGGGATTGCATATGGGATAGGTAGGTTAAAGGTAAGGGTCAGCAATACTAGAACAAGACAAACAGGTTCCGCTCAATAGCATGAGAAGATTTTTGAAATATTTTAGTGAAACTTCATATGTAGATACCTTATATCTAGACCTCGCTTGGGATTGCGTACGGGATTGGTGGTTTCAAGATCAAGGTCACCATTACTAAAAATTGTATGTTTGTGCTGACTTTAATGCATTTCGTTAACACAAATTTGGTTTTCGTGGAATTTCCACGTTTCTTGTTTTTCTAATAGCCTGCTTTATTTGATGAGCTGTAAGCAGTCAACAAACTGGGTTAAGTCTGCCATTGTGTATGAAATTTTATACTTTCTTAAAATCAATACTAACCTATTTACAAAGTGCTTATCACAGAAATACAGGTTTTTTGCGTACGTTATTTGTTAGAGGCATTACTGGTGCCAATGAAATACATGTTTATTGGCATTGTGCACCATCCTCATAATGTCAGCTGTTTGTGGTGTGGATTTATTGCAGTGCATGATATTGGAATCATTCTATATTTACTGAAAATTGTGCAGTATAAATGGATTTCTTTGGTTAGGGTCATTCCATGAAATTTAATTCCACAAATATAAATTCTTGGAATAAATGACTGGTTGGTAAATGCATTTAAATGACTTTAATAATTCATTTTTGCAACAAAGAAGCATGTAACTGTTACTTTTAACTAATTGTAATGTACTAGTCTGAATTAAATTAAGTTTTATTTTATATTAATACAGTCAACTGTTTATAAATGCAGCCTATAAGACCAAGGTTTAAAATGCAAAAGGTGTTGTTTACCGTAAAAGATCGTTTATTACGCGCACCCATGTATAAAAAACATCGCACCCGATTTTTGAAGCAAAATTTGAGGGAAAAAAACTAGAGACAATTTGCAGCTGTTGTTTGTTATATGTCCGTTGATGTTAGCTTACTAAATTTTGCCCATGTTTTTTGTTGTTGGTGTTCTTGTATTTTGTACTAAATTTACTTTCATAAAAAACGTAATCAATGTATATTTCAGATACGCATAGTTTACATAATTACCTTGTGCGCAGAACGCATATTAATCCAAATTAATTGCAAATATTCATGTTAATATTAAAAAAAAAAAATTATGCGTAACACAAGCGCCGTTTTAATTCCAATACATGTATATTTCTTCATTCCCATTTCAATCTTTAATTTACCAAATGCAACAAAACAACTCTGACTTTTTTTTACACCTTTGATATTTCCTCTAGAACGTTAATTAATTAATGCTCTATCGAAAGTGCTTGCATTGTTCAGGTACAGTAGCATTGATTGATGCTTTTTTCACTGACCACATGCTAATCTCGCTACAAGCTTAAAGTGCTACTAACCGATAGACAGTGGACCCAGCTCGGCCGTCAGATCAAATAGTTTTTTAAGTCCAACTGACACCGTTGCTAACGGCTTGCAGATTTAGAGGCTTGGCTAATTGATGACATCGCACTAAGTCTTCTCAGTTGTAACAGGCATTATTATCAATGACTGTGTTTTTAGCTCACTTGAGCACACAGTGCTCGGTGAGCTATTGGTATAGGGGACCTCTCCGGCGTCGTCCGTCCTTCCGTCGCCATGTGCCGTGAACACTTTGGACCGTTATCGCAATAAAGACTACATTTTTTACTACATTTTTTATTCAATCTTGACCAGAATTGCACCATGTAGGACCATAAAATCTTGGACGAGTTTGATAATGGGCCCAATCGGACCAGGAACACCAGAGTTATTGCCCCTTGTGGGCTCTTTTCCAACGTATAGACTTTATTTTTCATCCAATCTTAACCAAACTTTCACAGATATGAATTAAATTAAAAAAAAATATTATGAAAATATAATTTAAAAAACAATTGGCTGAAAATAACTGTTACCATGTATAACGCGAACCAAATTTTCATTGCCGAATTTTAGGTTAAAAATCTACGCATAGTACACGGTCTTTTACTGTATGTTGCTTGTTTTTTAAAAAGATAATTAGAAATATTAAAAATATGAAGGCTATTATTGTTGTGATATTGTGATTTTGGTCTTTTTGACGATGATGAGTATGATGCTGATGCTGCTGCTGATGATGATAATGATGATTATGATGGCGTGAACATAAACTACAACCCAAAATGTTCATATTTGATTCTCAAATTGAATATGTTCAATACTTATGGTAATTATGATATTCTTCTACAGAACATCACATCAGAGAGTTTGTTTACTTGATTCTTGACCTCTGATCCAATATAAATATTATATCAGGATATCACAGGCTGGATTTCAAAATAATTTTACAGAAATATTCCTTGGGTGACCCTCGACCAAGTTCATTATAATCATATTTGTTCATTAAATACAAGGCTGTCATGGGGTGGACCGTTTTCCTTAAATGGCTATTTAGAAAATGTTTAAAATCTTCTTGTTTTTAACCACTTGTTGGATTTTGTAATAATTTCACAGAAATGTTCTTTGGTTGGCCCTCTAACACAATTTCTACCAGCCATTTTTAGTCAATAAAATAAACAACCACCAGCAGGCGGATCAACTTTCCTTATATGGCTTATTAAAAATATTATTGTCTAAATCCTCTGGCTGAATTTCAAAATAATTTCACATAAATTTTCCTTTGGTGACTATCTATCTAATTCCTACATTTGTTTCGCTTAAAAACATGGCTGCAAGTGTACATGTCCCTTATTAAAATTTTACTTCAAACTTCTCTGAACAGGCTATTAATTTTTTATAAGCCATTATGATTGTAACTCAGGTGAGCAACCCAGGGCCACTTTGGCCATCTTGAATGGCTAAAAGGAAAATTTAAAAACCAATTCTTGTCAGTAACACTGCTTGGATTGTAAAATAATTTCACAGACATGTTCCATTGGTGACCCTCTTCCAAATACTTCAAATTAAAAACATGCCCCCAGGGTGCTGGGCCTTTTTCCTGATAGAGCTGGATATTAAAAAATTCTCTTGTCAGTAACCACTGATTGCATTTCAAAATAATTTCACAGAAATAGTCTTTGGTTGACCCTCTACCAAAATACATTATATTATTATGCCCCTATCGAAGATGGCGGGATATCTTTGTTTGCTATTGTCGGTCGGTCAGTCTGTCCGTCTGTCGGTCGGTCGGTTGGCCACTTTGGTTTATGCTCTCTAAGTCCAACAGTTTTCATCTCATCTTCATCAAACTTCATGAAAATTGTGTGGGTTTATATACTATATTGGCCAAGTTTGATCATCAGTGAAATTGCCCCAGGATTGTGGAGTTTTTGCCATTGAATTATCTACAATTGGCCTTTTAAGTCGTTTCCGTTCTCTTAATCCAACAGTTTTATCCGATTCTCATCAAACTTTATGAACATGTTTGTGACCATAATATCTCGGTAAAGTTTGATAATCAGCAAATCGCCCCAGGAATTGTTGAGTTATGGCCCTTCAATTATCTAAAATGGGCTTTTTTAGCCGTTTCCATTCACGAAGTCTAACAGTTTTGATCCAATCTTCACCAAACTTGCTGAAAATAGTTGTGGCAATAATATCTCGGCCATGATCTATTATCAGCAAAATCGCCCAAGGAACTGCAGGATTTCTGGTCCTTGATTTATCTAACATTTGCATTTTTAGTAGTTTACACTCATACATATGCTATGCCCAACATTTTTCATCCAATCCTCAACACAATTGATATTTTAATGATTGCTTTTAACCTAGAGGGGGCATAGCTGTTTTACAAACAGTTCTTGTTTTGACAAGTTAAAAACCATGACCCCTTAAGGCCTATATATATATATATATATATATATATATATATATATCTATATTGAAAACTATAAGTCTTATTGTCAGTAACCACTGGTTGCATTTCGAAATAATGGCACAGTAATGTTCCTTGGCGGATCGCCCCCGCCCCCACACACACAAAATAAATAAAATATTTTGATACTTTAAAATCATGGCCCATTTTTGTATGGCTATATTTAAAACTTAATAAATCTTTATTTCCGAAACCACTGGTTGGATTTCGATACATACTTTCACATCTTACAGATCCTCTTCAAAAATACTGGAAATTATTTTGATTTGTTAACAACATGGCTGTCCTTTTTCCTTCTATGGCTACTTGTATATGGAAATCTTTAAAACTCTTCTTGTCAGTAACCACTGGTTGGATTCAGGTATAATGTCACACACTAGTTTTTGGGTTGTCATCTACCAAAGTACTTCAAATTATTAACACTACAAACTCAACATCACTTGGTCAGTTTCTGACCACTAAGAAGAAAAATTGTACAGTAAAACCTTGTTGCATTGTTTATAATTACATTTGTTTTCTCAATTTGTTGTACCAATGTCTTTATTCAATCTTGACAACAAACTAGGATAGGCTTATTAGACAAATCTCGAAATTACAATACTAGTACGTGACTGGCAACAATGACGGGATTTCTCGAACCTCCATGCATGGGAACTACATTCCATTTACGGGAAAGTTACTTGAACACTTTAAGATCTCAGAATTTACTTTACTCTCACTGAGTTTTGGAGCCTGTCGTCTATTTTGTCAGTTTTAAACATTGTTTGAATTTATAATTGAAGTTTTGACAACAACACAAATAGGAGCACGTTATGAGCAACTATACGTCATATAGGAGCTAGAAACAAGCAAATTTATGAGCTCGCACGAACAACTTCATGAGCTCTTGCAAGAATAAATTACTGTTCAGGTATGATATCTTTTCGACATGATGCACCCACCTAATGTCTCTTTGTTGTTTAACTCTAAGAACAATTTGGAAAGGAAACTCAGAATAGGGAGTAATTTAGAAGTTAACTATTTATAATAATCTCTTAACTTTGGTAGCTTGATTAATATATAGTTTTCTGTCTGTATGATAATGATGATGATGATGATGATACATGTCACAGATTTGTGTATCTTATTATAGCACTGAGATTTAACATTGATTACATAAAATTAAACTATTAGAAATTGTTTTTCCAAAAAACTGTTTCATCTATATTTCAAAACTTATGTGTAACATTTAACCCTATTTTGTTTATGCTATTTTCCCACTATTGTGCGATCCATCATGAACGCCACGATTGGCAATTCGTAGCTCGTCGTGGTATTTTTTTTTAGATTTCAGGCTTGGATACAATGTGATGTGAGTCCATACGTTTTGGAAACAATGTTTTGCGCTCGTTTACGATCTGGTCACGATTTGTCAATAACAGGTGTCAAGATCTGTTACGGTCTGGTCTCTAGTTTAGATACGATTTCATAAGTTTCGTTTGGATTGTTTCGATCGAGTCCACGAATGGGTCTCGATCGAACACGACTGGGTTCCCCGAACTAGGACGTTCTAGTATGTGCAGATAAGTCCCGATACGCTAATCACGAATCAAAACGCTCCGCTACGATAGGATATGATTGTGGTCGCAATGTGTTTCTTGATCATGATAGATGACTATTGACTTTAATGTTTCTTGAGATCGCAACAAATCTTAACTGAGCGTGGTGCTGTTATTGTCTAAGATTGATCCCGATCACCACGAATTGAATGCACGATTAGATACCATTTGCTTTTTTACGATGCAATAAGATCTGATACGATGATCCCGATGGACAATCGATCGCAGTTGATCGTGTCAATTGAAGAGAATTTTTTAACCGTTCAATTTTTTCTACGATTAACATGGTTGCGACGACGGACCTCAAGATCTGATAAGATCTGATAGTAACAACATGGGTTGATAGGATCACCACTATTGGTCTACGATTAAGACCACGATCGTGACGCGAATCATGATAGTTGGAACCTAGCATTAGCAACAATCATTTGGTAAAATAATAATTACCAGACTTTATTCACATCACAAAATCAGTGATTCAAAGAATATGTATCATTTTGTGACACCAAATTAACTTCTTTTTACATACCAGAAAACTAGCATTTTCCCTCTATGTACAGTACATTTGAAAGTGAAAGAATTATTTCCACACTGAAGGTTAAAAGTCAGTAACACTTAAACTGTTACACGATCATATGAGCAGCAAGCACGTACGAGCTAACTTTTACAGATGCTTGTGCGAGCTCTTACGAACTGCTATCTAACCCCTGAGAAGAAAATTGAGATTGTACGAGCTTGTGACGAGCTTGCTGCATGCTCGTAAAAGCTCGTTTTAAGAGCTCATTTTCATATGTGTGGTTTTAAACATGTAAGTGGTCTATAATAGTCATATACTCTGAACATTTTACCGGTACTTGAAACATTTCTGAGCATGCTATTAAATGTTAACAATGCATTAAGATTAATTTTACACAGGTGAGCACCCCGGGGTCATTTCGGTTCTCTTGTAGTAGCTATTACTTAAATGGTTTCTTTTTAGCTTACTTAAGCACAACGTGGTGCTCATCGTGTGCTTATGGTGAGCTTTTGTGATGGCCTTTTGTCCGTCGTCCGTTGTTAGGTTTTCGTCGTCAATATTTAACTTGTGAACACGCTAGAGGCCACATTTATTGGCCAATCTTCATGAAACTTGCTCAGATCATTTGTTCCAATGACATCTCGGACATTATCAAAACACGGTCATTTGGGGTAAAAAAACTAGGTCACTATGTCAAAATGAAGTAAAATCTTGTGAACTGAGAAGTTACATTTTTTTGCCCAATCAACATCAAACTTGATCGGAACAATCCTTCTATGACATATCGGCCAAGTTAGAAAACGGTCTCGCTCAATTGAGAAACATGGCCGTTAGGGGGCGGGCAGTTTTCATTATATGGCTATATTAAAAACGTTAAGAAGCTTGTGAACACTCTAAAGAGGTCACATTTATTGCCCAATCTCCATGAATCTTGCCCAGAACATTTGTTCGTATGGTATCTCGCATGCGTTTAAAACTGGGTCATATGGGGTCAAAAACAAGGTCCCCAGGCCAAATTGAAGGAAAATCTTGTAAACACGCTTAGAAGTCACATTTGTTTGCCCAATATTCTTGAAACTTGCTCAGAACATCTATTTCATTGATATCTCGGACAAGTTGAAACTGGGTCACGTGGGGTCCAAAACTAGGTCACCAGGCCAAATAGAAGAAAAGCTTGTTAACACTCTAGAGGCCTCATTTGTAACCCAGTCGTCATGAATTTGCTCAGAACATTGTCCCAATGAACGTGTTCGAAACTGGGTCATGTGGGGTCAAATACTCGGTCAGTAGGGCAAATTGAAGAAAAAGCTAGTGAACACTCTAGAAGTCACATTTTTTGCCCAATATTCTTGAAATTAAAACATGTGTTTTAATACTATCTCGGAAGAATTTAAAACTGGGTCATGTGGGGTAAAAAACTAGGTCACCAGGCCAAATTGAATGAAAAGCTTGTGAACACTCTAGAGGCTACATGTATCGGCTAATCATCACGAAACTGATATCTGAGACAATGATAGCTGGGACAAGTTTGAAACCTTATGGCCATTTTGTTTACTTAGATGACTATCCATTTTTTGAGATAATTTTATATCATTTTAGTAAGTCCCAAAGTTCTGACCAGCAATGTGAAGATTGCCGCTGCAACTGGTGCTAATGTGACATTCAACATTCCATTCTACTCCTATCCTGCGGTAGAGGAGATACTGATACAGCGCTATGATGGACTTAATATCAGCAGCAGGTCGGATAAATATTCACTGATAAATACAAATGCGACTGTGGAGACTGATTTCTACAGTGCAAAGGTGCGGCTGGAAGGGACTGTTTTAAACTTCATTGTAACTTTCCTTCAACTGAATGACTTCGGGAACTATAAACTGCAGATGAGAAACTCTGTGAATGTGACAACCGTATACTTGAATTTGGTGGCAGAAAGTAAGTATAATCAACACATATAGTGTAAACTATTTTGCCATGTGAAAATCCGCATCACTACTACCATATAGAACAAGAAAGTTAACATGAAAGAATTTTATTATTCATGCGATGGGGTTTAATCTTTTCAGCTCACCTTAAGTTATTGGTGAGCTATTGGTATAGAGGGACTGTCCTGCGTCATCTGTCGTCAATAATTGGGCTCATGCGATAGAGACTGCACTTTTCATTAAATCTTAACCAAATGTGCATAGTTTGTGTATGACCATAAAATCACGGATCGATAATGGGCCATATCGGACTAGGAACACCAGAGTTAACATACATACATCAAACACCCCTTGTTATTGCCCCTTGTTTGTGAGAAATAATTAAAAATTGGACAATGAGAATGATAGAGCCTTCGTTGTTTGTCTAATATTGACCAAACTTGCACTGTTTCCTTATGACCATTAGGTCTCAGTCAATGTCAAATATGGGCCAGATCGGACCAGAAAGTCCAGAGTTATATTGCCCCCTGTTTGTGAAAAAAATCCTTAAATGTTCAACAATATGTGGTTTTCAGTATCGATAACGAATTAATTTTTAATTCCTTTTTGCACAGTGTGTGTATGACTGTAAGAAGTCATCTGGGTGCAGTGATGGGCCAGAGATAACGTTTTATGAGAACGTTTGCACAAAATAGACTTTCTGTAACAAAGAAACATTTGTATGCCCTTGAAGGGAATTTTGGGGGCATATAGTAATCGTATCGTTTGTCCGTCCGTCCATTAGTCCGTCCCCCCGAGGTTAAAGTTTTTTTTTATAAAGTCCAATATCTTGAATACTATCCAAGGTATTTGCTTGAAACTTAAAATACTTCTTAACTATCAAGACTCCACCAGGGAAAGCAACTCCATAACTCTGACAGATGTTTTTGACAGATTTATGCCCTTTTTAACATAGAAATGTTGGTTGAAGTTTTTTAGAAAGTCGAATATCTTAAATACTATAAAAGGTATTTACCCGAAACTTTACATAAATCTTAACTATCAACGTCTTCACCAGGGAAAGCAACCTTCATGACTCTGTTTTGCATTTTGGCAGATTTATGCTCATTTCTTAACTTAGAAATTTTGGTTAATTTCTTTTTTACGTTTTTCCAGAGCAGCCACTTTTAACACGAGCTCAAATATTTTTTACCATTTATGATGTCGTTACTAGGGTTATTACTATTATACTGGTACTCCTACTATATTACTCGTACTATTACTACTAACTACTAATGCAACACCTGCTGTTGCTATTTCTCCAAATAAGAACTCATGTAGTACCTTTGATTTAATTCGTTATTCAATTATTGTTTACTTTGTGTGCGGTACATTTGTTATGTATAAACCGTTGGGTAAAGCTGATATTTCAAGAAAAAACACTATTTAAAAGATGTTAAAAGTAATATGTTATCTACGAAGTTCTATTAGTACCATTTCATTAATATAAAAATAATTTACTCGTACTCAAAAAATATTGCGTCCGTCCGAAATATTGCAAATTATTGCGTCCGTCCGCTTTTAAACTGATAATTACGTGAACAAAACGCGTTATAATGCAAAGATAAGGCGTTATAATGCCAAACAATGCGTATGTACTAGAACAAAGGCGGAATTATGCGAAACAAAGGCGTACTAACACAATTTTGAAACTCGTAATAACGCGAAAGAATGGTTTTATAACGCAATATAAATGCGAAGCAACGCAATGAAAATGCGTACTTACGCAAAACTTGACGCTTGACGCTCGTAATAACGCGAATTAATGACCGTATAACGCAAAACTGAAACTCGTAATAATGCGTAGTACAGGCATTGTAACGGTAAACAACTTAGCAAGTCGTTCATACGTGTAGTATAAACCCTTAATTACGCTAATGTAAGGCGTACTAACGCGACATTCATGTAATGCGTAATAACGTTATTCTAGATCTAGAAATGACGCAAATAAAGTTGTTGATACGCGAAAAAAGTCGCCATAACGCTAATTAAAAAGGCGTTTTTACGAGTTCAACTATGCGTACTTGCGTCTTTATAAGCGTTGTTATGCCTTTCTTTGGCATTATTACGCATGCATTTGGAGTTTCTCGTTGGCATTAGTACGCCGTTCTTATGCGTGAATTGGCTATTACTTTGCGTTATTAAAAGCTCATTTGCGGCGTTTTTTCGCGTTCATTCAGCGTAATTACACGTTTGTTTGCGTTATTTCGAGATTATTCGCACTATTTTCACACTTTAAAATTATTTCCATTTTTTTTCTTGTTTTTATATTATTTAGATCGTAGATTTCGAGTTGCAGTTTAGATAGTTATCACTGTTGTCGTCGTTCAATATAGCGGCGTTTTGCCAAGAATGCTTGATCAAAGCGATTAAAAAGCTGCACCGACAGTTTTGATATTCTGTTGTATTCAAATAATATTTCTGAAAGAAGAAGCTTTAAAATACATATTGATACCAATCTAAACAGAGAAAGGTTATTTTTGCAATATTAATTTGCAAATACTAGGTTATAATGTTTAAGAATGACTGCAATAATATGCATGTTCTTCATAACCATATGCCTTTTAACATAATAGACATGAACTATCAATATTAAAATTAGTTTGTTTTCTTATTTTTAGCTGAAATTAATATTGAGAATAAACGCTCAGAGGGCGGAGTTAATATTCTGCTGATAGTTTTTTAACACCTTATCATGGGCGGTGTTGTCTTCCCATTATCGGCATTTTTATTGGCTTAAGAATGTGCATATTACCAAGCCACGCCTTGTCATCGCTTTTTAACACTACACATGCGCACTATTGTAGCAACGCTAACAATACTAGTTATAAGGATTTAAACGGTTGAAAACGGTTGTTGCAACATCAGCAAACATGCCTACTGGGAAACATCGACGCCACCACCAGCCATACCATCTACATCTACCAGCGTCCACCCACTTTACCGCGGAAGGGCCACACAAACACAATGTCCACACAAAAACAAATATAAACAAATGCCTCTATCCAATACACATTTCGTTAGGAATCTAAATACGCTTAAAAGTAATAAAAATAAATTAAATAGTTATTCATTGTTTTTTCTTGCATGGCTCTTGATATTTCGGCATATAAATTTACCATCTATCGAGCCACAGATGGGCGTCCGCACGTAATGCTGCCTTAAGCACGGAAGGACTTTAAACATGGAAAAAAAAATAAAACGGTGGTATGGCGGATCCGTGGTCTAGTGGTAACGCACTGACTTCACAACCCGGAGGTCGCAGGTTCGAATTTTCTACAACTAACCTACTCACTCGCATGAGACGTTATACCGAGGTGCAGTGTGTTAGGTGCTTTACACCGGGCACTAAATCCAGGGTCGCCTCTGGAACGGGACGGTTACTGTATCTTGCAGTATCCCCGTAACTCAACTAACAAGTCTTCATGGGGCGACGGGCATATTCATCTGCATATTTTGGGCGGAGTTATGGCACTTTGAAGTTTCTGCAATAACATACCTTGTATGTGAGTGTTTTCCGTAACCACTGGCCGGAATTTCACAAAAATTCACAGGCTTGTCAATGATCGGTATCAAGGGTGGTTGTGCATATCTTCGATACGTCACGGTACCTTTGGGCGGAGTTATGGAGATGCGTGTGGGAAGACATATGGTGGTGTTTTTTTTACAAAGCACGCTCTAGTACATTTTGACATTGTAAATGTATCCAACTAAAACATTAAAGTAAGCAAATTCCATGAAAGTAAACTTGAATCAAATACTACTCTAATCAAAAGCATAGACTGATTCCTACAGCGCAATGGTAAAGATAAAAGTGTATGTCTTAATCCTTATTATAACATCACAATAACTTCCCTTCGACCTTAGACTTCGGGAACAACAAACTGCAAATGAAGAACGTTGTTAATGTGACAGCTGTATACTTGAATGTTGTGGCAGAAAGGAAGATTTGTTGAATTCTTAGCGCATTGAAATATCACACACAATGTAATATGTTTACACAATCAGGTATGTAATACCTTTAAGAACAATTGTTAGTCTAGTCCCTAGAGGAGTGTATGCACTTTTTGTCCAGACAGTTTCTTCGCATATTCGTTTATAGGAGTGCCTAAAGGTCACTTTTATCGAGGGTGGACAGTTGGCATACTTCAGGTTATCACTGAAATTAGAGGGCATTCAAACAAGGCTATTTTCAAGGTTACCAAATTTTAATTTCAATGTCATTTCAAGTACAAATTTGGAAAATTGCGTTAAGTTGGTTTATCGAATATACGAAGAAACTGCTTGGACAAAAATGCACACACATTCCGACAGCGACTGAAGTATGTAGTGTAAATTGGTTTACCAGTGCTTATGTTCACCATAAAAAGCGGTTAATCACATTTTCCATGCATTAAACTGTGAAATCAACAAAAATTACCATACCCGCATTAGCGATGTGTGTGTGTGTTAATGATGTTTGAGTTATGAACAAAGTTTTTATTTAATATGCTTTTAATTGCATATTAAATGAGAAGTAAACGTGCGTTTCTATCTACAAAATTCATTAAGGCATTTTATTTCCCCAAAGTCACAAACTCTTAAATGTATTAAATGTATATTGGGACTACATAATTTCGTTACATAGCTATAGTTGATGGTTAGTTCCTAGCGTGTAGCTTTTGAAGTTTGTAATCTTATTTTTTAATAAAAACTACCTTATTACATTATTTCCTTTAAAGTGTAAAACCAATGGAGATCAATACATTTGAAACTATGTTCATGATAATAATTTACTTATAGCATTGTGTGCTGTCTTATACAAAGGAAAAAGTATATGTCAAAAACTTGTTGATGTGCTATAAAACTCCATTACAATAGCAAATAAGTAATACTATTAGCCTGGTCAAGAGTCCAGTGTTACTATGTTGATAGTTTGGTTGAAAACCAAACAGAACTTGTGTGTTAATAAATTTCTACAGCTAAATTTCTATTTGTACTATGGTATATTATAGAATTTATTTTTGTTGTATCACCCATTAAAACAACTTTCTAATGAAGTAATTAATTATTTAACGCTTTTCTATTAAGCAAATGGTTCACTTGTAATTAATCTGGCAATTCTAGTTATTTCTGAACTGTACATTTAAAGCAAACAACTTAAACCATTTTAGAAAGAAAATAAAAACTGGTGCAACTGTTAAAACTATATGAGCGGACTCCTATTGACACAATACTTTTAAAAAGTTTTATACTATGGAAATATCTACAGGTGAGGAAATATTAATACCGCATAACCCAAGACATCTTTTACCAGAAACAGACATTTGGGGAAAACATGTTTTACTTATAATGTAGTCAATGCAAAGTGTGTTTGTGATTACAAAAGAAGAAAACAACCTCCCTTTGCAATAGCAATGTTTGGCCTATGCCGCACTTGGTCGGATCTTATTGTAGTACAATTATCAAAATAGTGTAGCATGATGTTAATATAAATTTGAACAGGTACATGTATTACCATCACTATTTTATTTCTCGTGACCTATTCACTTCAATCATGTACAAGGGACGATACTAAATAACGTAGACTTTTTCTACTGTTTACAAGGAAACACTTTATTGAACAAAACCTATATAAAAATGAATCGGGATTCAAATTTAACATGTTTAATAGGTAATATTGTAAACTTCATTTATGATGTGCCCATACATCCATGGTAACGGCTAAATGGAGCCCGTCATTTATTTGAATTATAACCAGTAAATTGATCGTACACTCTGTATAAAATAATTATACTTACTTTAAGTTTAATGCAAGACAAACATACTTTGACATCATAACAAAAGTTGGCTTCATTTGAAGTTAGCCTATTAAGGTATTCAACCCATCATACTCAATGTCTAGAACACCACTAATCATATTATTTTCTTGAAGGGCATTCATATATGGACTCTTCTGCAAAAGTTTAGGAGATTTTACCGTTCGGTTTGTCAGACATAGTTTTTTAATTACCATATCCCCTCTTTTGCTAAACACATCAAAAACTGAAAAGCTATAGGCATCTTTACAATTCAAATACTTTATTAATATTTCATAAACTTCATATAAATATACATGTATTAATGGTATATTGAACACATGTTATGAAAATAATCAACAGATATTCTTGCATTAATTTATATGGAAGTAATATGTACTCATATTGCTAATTATATTTATGATCGATGAGAATTTTCCTGTTCTATTTTTTGAAAGCCATAAACAAAATGTGATAAACTTGCTTATTTTATTCATGTTCTCAATCTAAACCATAATATATTTTATTATTGGACTATAAGCCACACAATGAAGGCAAAACAAACAAACTTTAACATGCAAATGTAAAAAATTGAAACAGTTTTTAACACTACAGCCATACAAAATTAAGCCGAATTTTTTTTTTTCAGAAATACCTTTGTTTCATATTTTTAAATAATTATTGAGAACCCAAGAAAGATACTCCCATAAAATTTTAAAAAATTATTAGATACAAAATACAAGCAATATATACAATTAGTTCCATAACCTTTGAACATAAAACATTAAAATTAAACTTTGTTTCATCATTGTATATTCTATTATAAACAATATTTTTTCAAAAAGTATAAAACACATAATCTAGAATATGAACAAAAGAGTTGTATTAACTAAATTAACAATTAATACATTTTATAAATGATAAATATAAACATAGTAGACAGAACCAATATGTGCTGCATTAACACATTTTAATCTAACAAAATTTAAGGGTTCCAGGCCATGTCCATCATGAACTTTACTGGGTTTAAAAAATGGCTGTTTTTCAAAAAAATCCGATAATTTGTGTTATACAAGTTTCCAACGTCCTTTTTGCAATTGTAATATAGGGCTTCCCATTTATTATATTTACATGTTAAATACTATATAAACTGTCCGCGCCGTCACAGTTGAATGTTTCGATGGCACATAAAGCGGAGCCAGCGATGTCCTCTGCCGTAGTATTTTTATCACGTCAGTATAGGCAAGAAGACCCGGAGAATCAATGTGTGTGGCCTTCTCATTTTTGAACATCAGCTGGTTGCGCTGTTGATGAATATGGGAAATGCGACTGCTACTAGCGATGCCTCTGGTTGAACACTAACAGCCTGGTCGCCATGTAACATGTCGCCCATCGTACTGCATGTGTGTTTGCTTTTCTGAACAGCAGCATGACTGAAAATAAGTTTTCAGTACACAGTTTTACAGTAGATTCTACTTACAGACTGAAATTTATTAAAACAGCAATCATTGCTTTAATGATTGTCTGATATGGCACCGATGTCACTTGAGCAAAATTTAATGCCAAATGTTGAATTTTTAGACATGGTTTAGTAACCGACTTATAAGGTTTTGTTATAACACTTAACAGAATGACAAAGCAAAATTGATGGCATTTTCAATATGGAAATTGTAACATAATTATATAATTATGTGAAAAAAATAAAACATTTGTATTTAGTACATTTACACGACCATTCACGAGTTTTTATTATCTTAGTAACTATTACCATACAAACAAATGGCTTTACAATTAGATTATGAACTGATACTAACCCATACACAGCTTGGTATTAGGCTTGCCGTTTGACTTGGTTTCTTTGTCAGTTTTCCAAAAGAGAACATTATTGACATCACACTAGTCAATGTTACAAGATTTCACGTAGACATAAACAGTCAAACTTATATGCGTTTCGGTAATTTTCCAACCACACTGTCACAGATCATGGCAGTTGATCATAGCCGACACAATTTACATTGTTACTATGTCTTTTTTTATTGAACATCTACCTCCTTTATTACGTTTTCGTCAGGCAGAATGATTTATATCAAGGTAAATAAACGCTGTCATATGCACATACAATTGTATAAGCGTTCAAATGATCGTGATTTCCAAAGGGAACAAACTCAGATTCTACTTTCGTTTTAATTATGCTCGTTACAATTTAAGTTATTGTATATCTAATTTGTTTTTAAAAGCGACGATATTAAATTCTGAAACAAATACTACGGTGTAGCTAAAGAAATACATTATTTTAAAGAAGCTGTGTATGTATCCCGAATGCGAACGGTAATGTACGGACGGCTAAGGCTTTCGTCGAAATTACACGGAAGTTAACGAGCTAATGATGGTTCGAATACCTTAATGAAAACAATATTTATATGATTATAATACGCAACGTAAATTAACAAAAGTTGCCATAGTGTGATCAATTCAAAATTATGGTGGTAATTTAATCGAGTATAGATATTTGTAAAACAGCTATGCCAACATTTGATTTTATCAACAAGGCGCATGCAGTTTGTGAGTTAGGCACGTGTTTTTACATGCGAAATGTCTCCATTGGTTTATTTCTTCATTTTATAAGTACATGTATGTTAATAAATAAGAAATAAGTATAAAATGTATAAGGCAAAATGAAAACTTATTTTAGTTGTCATTGTAAATGTACCAAGATTTTAAAAAGGACAAGTTATTTCCTTTTTTGATTCAGTTAAGAAATGTATGCATGTGTTATTATTATAAAAAAGTATATGCTAATGGGTATAATGTAATTAGATATACTTAAAATACAGAATGCTTTTAAGTAGATTTTATATATTGGTATTCCAAACGCTATAAAACGCTCTATACAAGGGTATCATCATTTATTAAATAATGTAATGAAAATATTCGATAAAACTGATTAATTTTAAAGAAACAAGAACTTTCCTTGAAATAAATGACGTTACCGTCGTCATTTAATTCCAGTTGACGTGCTCCGGGTTGTCTAGAGTGACTCATTTTTAACGCCTTCCACTTTTAACAGAGAAGAGCAAAATCGATGAAAGTTTGTAAATTGATGACACATATTATCCAGTTTCTTTTAAAGTACGTTTTTCTATGAATTATTTACATGTATATGTCTAAAATATGAAAACGTCTACGTTGTTTTTGATCATCCCTCGTACTTTGATTGCAGTGATAAATGCATTATACAGTATTTGTGTCTATTTGTATTAATATAATTCTATATAAATTCTATAGAAATATAAAAGTTTTGTCGTTCCAGTTTGTGTACCAAGTTGTGTTGATTTTTTTTCGGTATTGCGCGACGTCACGTGTGTACCCAAAAGTTTTGCCTGGTTTGAATAATACATTACTAAAAACCTATGCATACATCTTCAATATAACTAAAACAACAATGTTAATTATGAAGTTTAATTCATTAATTACTTTACGGCGTTGTTGTTTTACTGTGATTAAACTGTCATAATATGATAAATATAATATAATGAATTGGTTCGCGATATAAAATTTACGTACGGCTTACAAGTATTGTACAACAAAGAGCAGGTACATGTGTATGTGTACCTCATAATTTTGCATGCATTATATTTTCTGATATATATTTTTAAATAATTAAAAAGCACGCACATTACAAGAATATGTGGGACGTCTTCTTGTGAAAATGTTCCATTATCACCCCCATGAAGGGCAAAATCTCTTGTGGATAAAGAGACAATATATTTCATTTCAATAACTATAAAAAAAATTGAAGGTTTATAACCCGAGCAAATGAATTAAAGAAAAATAGGTTAAAACTTAATTAAAAATTGTATGTTCTTTTTAACTGTAAAAATACGCATTGTAATGTGATTTTTTTCAATTTATTTTGCTTTATTTGCAGAAAATAAACTAGTTAACACAGATCCGTATGAATTTTTTATTGTTACATGTGAGTTTGAACGTGCATTCCTTTTTAGGGAAGTCGTAGTGTACATGATGCGTGTCTATGGATATTAAGGACATCGGATACTCAGTAAATCGGATCCCATCGAGACAACTATGCAATAACATTGCATTATACATATAATTATATGTTTAAGTGACGAATATATTGTTTGACATATAGTGTTTGATATATATATTGTTTGACATATAGTGTTTGACATATTGCGTGAAAAGTTGTGCAGGTTGTCCATTGAAGCCAGAGTACTTTACTTATAGTGTTATTGAAAACACCTTCTCCTTCCATTAATAGGTGGTTTCAACGGCGGCAATATAGTATTTAAATTGATCGTTTGTCTGAGAAGACACTGGCCTATATGAAAACCAGTTTAAGGTCCGAATTGTTGAATCGTGCAATATTGTTAACATTTAACATCGTAGGAGATGCTTTGCTGAAAATGTTTGAGATAAGAAAAGGTTTGCCTAGTATACATTTATACTGTGTATTGTGGTTAACGTGCATAACCACGACATTTATGTGAACTAGAATAAGCATCGCGCCAGCTCGGAAATAATAAAATACTACTCAAGGGACCCTTTCCCAGCGTTTCGATCATGTATGCACTAAGTGCATTTTGCATGATAACATATTTTGCATCAATAACAGGAGATGGTTAATGATATCTAAGGTTACCTTTTATTAGACATATTTACAGCTTACAACTCATTGGCAAAAAGGGAAAAAGCCCATAATCTTTAAGTGTTTTATTAATTGTTTTCAAACAAAAACATGGTTCAAGGCGTTTCATTTACAGCCAGATATGTGTTACTGTTTGGAAAGATATATCTCGGGCTCAAGTCTAATTACAGAAGAATTGCAAAGGTAAGGACGACGCAAAATTCTACTCGAGATCAAGCATATCGGGCAAAACATACAGTTACATACCCGCATATAAATATAAGGTAGAAGCGTTGTGTTATTTTTGTTGGTCCCATATAGATTAAATAATTTCTAAAGTACTCTAATTCATAGCATGTATGCAGGTCCACCAGTATATTCTTTCAGGTGCATAAGATTAAGGCTGTACGTGACTCCGGTGTTAAATGCAACATTTCGGGAAGACGATGACACTTGTGTTTTTAGCAAAGTGTTCACTTTCTTAAAAAGCAAAACTAATTAAGGAATTCATTTTTTGAACACAACTTATATCAATCATGGGCAGATTTAGAGGGGAGTGGAGGCTTCGTACGCCCCCGTAAAGTTGTATAAGATTTGATTGTTTCAACCCCACAATAATTAAAAACATACTTAGAAATTTACTTGAGAGAATATTGATATAAATGTCTCGGTATTGTTACAATTATCATTGGATGTTGCACAGAAGCCTAGTACCTGTCTAGAATTATTTCAAAATGCTAAACAATAATATCGCGCAATAGAATTGTCTTTGGTTTTCAAAATATGTAAATTATATATGTATTAGTTGGTAGGTACTGAACCTTTCTACACCCTCTTACTCAAATGTTGATTTTCGTCTATACGTGGAGCTATACGTAATACCTATAACCAATATTTCCCGCAAAATTCCATTAATACATGTCGATTTTACAATTATTTTGTAATAATAATGAAGACATAATATTACCAATCGCAATTAAAACATTTTCAATTTATTTCAAGTGCAAACGGTATCACTTTAAGAACATTAAGATATAGCCTCTTCAAATTAATATGTGTCTAAAATTATTACAAACACGTAATTATTACGACTACAACGCAGAGGCAACTAGTATGTTTGGAATATTTCTAGAACTAAGTGTAGGGCCTTAAATATCACATCCGTCGTTGCAACTATTCTTGAAATAACTGCATATAAAATTACTCGTACAATGTCCACAATTGAGTAAAACATGTTCTGTGTCATCTTTTTTATATCACTCAAAGTTTTCACTAACGAATGATTACATAACACTTAGTTGTGTGTTTGCTTGAACAATCATCTACGATTCAGTGTTTACATGTTAAATTGCAGAGGAGACGACTGCCGCAGCAAGTACTAATACAGGTGTGATCGCTGGAGGAATAATTGGAGGTCTCTGTGGAGTAATACTCATAGTGCTGGTTGTTGTTGGACTTAGAAGATACGAAATCAAATGCGTCCGGAAACGGGGTAAGACGACAATTCAGGTAAATAATATGCATGCTTAATATAACAAGACATGGGCAGCAACATCTTTAAAGTTCTTGGAATAGTGTATGATATTAATTAAGCAACATGGACATGAACAATTTTGATAATACTATCAACCGTATCAAACAGTTAATAAATCATTTGAATCGGTGTAATATAAATTATAACACAAATAGGAAGAAAAACGATACTAAAGTCGCTGTTTCTCCCTGTACTTACCCTACTATTTGCGTCATCTTGCCAACATAAAACATAGACATACCGAAACAAATAACATTCTTGGTTTTGACTTTATATGGGCAAAATCAATTAAATTAAAATGCAAAGTTAATAAAGGGAATTGTTAAAAGATGTTAGTATATTGGAAAACGTCATTTAATGTCTTTAATGCAAAGTCTACAGAAGTTGGACTGACCAAAAGAAGATATTGAATAAAGAAAAAAAATACATTTAAAGCAATTGCCTTAGCCGGAACTCGAACTACGTCCGCCGGGATAGAAAAACTGTCGCTGTAACCACTCGGCTTTTCTGACTGCCAATCATTATTGTGAATTATTAACGTTATGTATGTGGTACACATGTTTTCTAAAATATCTATGGAAAGCATAACAAACGCTATATATTTTTATGTATGAACATTGATGATTTTTATCAATGACACTAAATTGCCAATATATTTCTTCGTCAGTAGTGATATTTTGCGTGTTTTTATATAATGTATTTTGTGATGTATGACCAAAAAAAAATGAAAATTATCAAATTGCATATCTGTGAACAAATCCCTTTGAAATATATAAAGGGGGATTAAAATGATACATGCTTGTTCTGTTGAAAAACTACTACAGCAGCAGTATATGGCGAATTGGGTCGATTTCCTATAGAAGTTACGAAAAAGATACGTATCATCAAATACTGGTTTAAATTAAAACAGAACCCAGACTCGATTCCTTATAAATTACGTATGCAATTTAATGACACTGAGTCATATGTAACTAATTGGGCAAACAAACTTAAGCAAATGCTCCATGAATTAGGATTACCATATATGTACTACAAATTAGATTTAACTATAAGTGATGTTAACTGTATTTGCCAACGTATAAAAGATATAAGTTTACAACATTGGGCTAGTGATATTAGCCGTCTTCCTAAGCTTGAATGCTATCGCATATTTAAAGACAACTTAGAGTTTGAGAAGTATTTAGATGTTGTTGTTAATGATAAGGATAGAGTGTCAAAGTCAAGGTTTCGTTGTTCAGCGCATAAACTATTAATTGAAGAAGGCAGATTTAGAAATATATCTAGAAATGAAAGAATTTGTACTAAGTGTAATATGAATGTCATTGAAAACGAATATCACTTTTTATTAGTATGTCCATATTATAGAGATCTAAGAAATCAATACTTCCCTAAATATTATCAAAGGTGGCCCTCCTTGTCAAAATTTAAAATTTTATTATCAACCAAGAATTCAAAGACTATCATTAACATCCGCCTAGCATTTGAGTCACGAAATAATAATGCGTAATATAATGCGTCTAATAGTAACACTTATTATTCCAGTAAATAGTTATACATTGTGATTGTTGTGAAAATTATAAATTGTTTAATAAGATCACGAATTTGTACCGTTATTTTGTCCATAATATTGTGTTTTACAGCTGAATCATAAGGTCTATACTTTACTGCCATTCTTCTAATTGAATTGTCAGATTTGAACATATTACATATATATTGTGATTTTGGACATTTTAATATTTGTTCTCTTTAGATTACAGTATTAAAAAGTTATTACATTATTATTACTAAACTTTGGGTAAGTTGTGAAAATATATTTCCTTCCAGATCACCTATAATTTCGTTTCGTATAGATGATCCTCAGGGAGGGATTTTCGAACTAAGTCTTACTTTTTATTTCATTAGTAAATTATTAATTTATTATCAATTCTAAGTACCTATCCTTCAAGATTATCTATCCATTAATTTAGGTAATCTACCAGAGGGATATGTACCCTAAATTAATTTTAAAAAAATAAAAAAATATATATATAAAAAAATAAAAAAAAATAAAAATTAAATAATAAAAAATATAAAAATAATATAAATAAACTTTTTTGTTGTTGTTGTTGTCAGTACGATTTTTAAATGTAGTGTAGCGTGTAAGTAGTTTCAGTATAGAGTTTCCATTAAAAACATTGAACAATTACTTTTTAACATTTTAGAATAACATATGATTACTTCTGAAAAACTGACTTTGCCATACAGAACACCGATTATTGACAACTGAGTGACACGAGTGTATTACCTACCTAATTTGTTTGGAATATTATTTATGAGTTTCTCATATCCGCTTGTAACATACTTTTCATCTTGATTTACACTGTTATTATGTTCATCATGTTCTTTCTTGATTGTTTTGGTTATGTACAATGGTATATACCAATAAAGTTGACTTGACTTGACTTGACTTGTTGAAAAACATATGCAATTAGCAATGTGTAAATTGTTCATTTATATTAAACACATTTTAACACCAGTAAAATGTTTGCCTTAAAGGGAAGTGTGAACATGGAATGTAAATTTTGTCTAGATGTTTTAAAAAGCTATAAATTGTAATTGATAAGGAAAGTGAATATATCCTAGATGTGTCATTATCTTATAATGACAGTTATTAAATTGACAATAATAATAAATATAATGTCTTTATAAAAGAGGTATTCGTTTTGTTAGAGATAGTTTGATAGATAGGAGATAATAGATTTTATTAACAAAGAATCTTGGACTATCGGATCAAACAAATTTATGTTTTACTTTTGTCGAGGTTTCATCAGAACTATACGTATTTAAGAAGTTTGGTGAAAAGTTTACCTTTGCGAATAAAATTCAAAGACATATACTTAAAAAAGGTAGTAACAAGTCCTAAAAATAAAAATAAAGTATATTTTTTTCATCAATAACAGTGATAAAAAAACACACAGACTCAACGGATTTCTGATTTTTTTGTATTGACTGCATTCGAACTTGTAAAGACACATTCTTATATATTTAATGGTTCTTAATTCATAATAGTTCACAACGTCTTGCAAACGAAATCGCTTACGTTTAACATCGAACTAGTTGCTGACATTCTTTGTATATTTTGTAAAAACGAAGAGGAGAATATTACACACTTGTTCTGCAACTCGACACATTCTCAAAGAAATATTAAATTTGCTATCCATATTGTAAAGATAAATAATACCAGCTACGATATAACATGTCAAGATATGATAATTGGAATAACACATTCATAAATGGATAATTAAAATATATTATGTCTAATAATAAAACGATACATTTTCTAGAAGCACACCAAATTTCGAACTTATTAACAGCCGTAAAGCATGAAGTTACTTGTCAGAACATTTTTAGATAATGCTTATGATGAAACTGTTAATTTAATGTACGCCTGTAAATGTTGTCTTTGTCAAAAATGTTCAATATACAAGATTTTTAGATGATGCAAGGATCTCTTGTTATATGTATACATTGCAATTCTGTATTTTTTAAATGTTTTTCCTGTTTTATTGTAAAAGTGTAGTATCTTTTAAATCATTAATACATCGCACAATGATGTATGTATATTTGAATTTACTAATATGTGCAAATGCATATATTTATATACTACGAGCACATAAAATGTTGCACCAGAAAATAAAAATAATATGCACGCTTTTATCTTATTGCTATAGCCAATTAACATGTATGAATTTGTTTGTAGAATTAACTGGGCGAGTTGTTTATGAAGAAACCCGTGGAGTTGTTGTGAACAATGGTAAAAAGCTTTATGTACAACAACGAATATTGTATTATGTATTCAATAACGATGTCAACATTGTTACTCTGTTCATCTGACGAATCAAAATAAAATATTGTACACGTTGCTTATTTTTATTAAAACGTGTTAACATTGTTATCTTCTAGGAGAATATGACAACCTTCGGTTTTCCAACGTGATTAGGTAGGTAGTATTTATTAACCGTATATTGTTTTCAGGACGACAAATACTATTGCAATTGCTTGTCAGCTTACTTTACTTAAATGTTTGCATTTACAATTTCCACCATTACCTACATTTTGATGTACACGAATTTATAAGTGGTATGGTTTTTTGTGTCAATTGTCTGATTTCTTTTTTGGCTTGTGTATTTCTTTAGACATAATGAACATAGCACAACGGCTGAGGGTCACAGCGATGATAGAAACATCCAACAGTACGAATGTCTAGGTAAGTAATAATTATGACACAACAAAGTTGTGTCGCTTATATAATTTTAGTCACCGCTCTCAAAGTTTCAAAAGTTTGTTTATGTTCGATACACATAACATACTTAACATTTGGTAATTGTCTTAAACGGATACATCGTGGCGAAACATCATTTATAATATGTTATGAACACATACAAAATTTTATGTTATTGTTCACGTAAATTGTTTAGTGCAAGTTAACCTTTGCTCAGTAGTCAATATCCAATCGTATACAAGTGTTTCATCACGTGGTGTTAGTCAGCCAATCAGAATACGTAGAACTCATTGTTTACATTATATTTGGTGCTGGCGGATGCCTCACCATTTTGCATTAAAAAAAAAATATTTCAGCTGTTTAATGCAGCTTTAGAGACGTGCATTTTTTGCCGTTCACAAACTGTGTTACCAAAGTTCAGGATGGTTTATTATCCAACGCTTGATCAGTATTATAGTTTATATTACGTGGCGGATCGATTTCTAAAAATACGACGTAAAAGAACAAAGGAATGACATCTCGAATATCTCGGCGAGAATCGACGGGATTCAATATGGCTGCGCCCAGCAATATCAGCATCGCACTATAACTGTAAACGTTCCGGTCTTCCTGTCGATCTGTCGACAGGTGTGAGGAGTACTTAAGTGCTTACAAAGTACAGGAAATTACATTGAGAAACTCTCAATGCCTGCCAAACGATGACCGGAATTCGCTACCGCTGCCAAATGCGTCAATTGCCAGGAATGAATTTGAGGATTCAGTTCAACGTACAACAGCCTGACAGGCCATCTTTTCTGGATGCTATTATTCACCTTAATCGATCCACCGACAGTTAACAAGCTAAGTAAACCTTTCTTTTTAGGGTGACTTGTAATGCTTGTAAGCCTTGTATGGCAGTTTTTATTTTGACAGTATTGTCGCAAAGCAACCCGTTTTTTTAGCCTTAAATTGGCTAGATATTTACGTGCCATATAACATTTATAACTTACCCTGTCAGATTTATTATTTTTGCATTGACATCATAGTCGAATGGCAACTTTTCGATTTAGTTTCTAACGGCATGACATACTTGACGTTCATGTTATTTCATAGTTATTATTTTGCGTTTTGGATTTCATACTACACGCCACATGATTTTATTATTGTGCCTGTTGAGGGCGTTATTAAGCGTGATTTAGTTTACACTTCACGCTGCAATTTATATATTTGTCTATGTGTTTCAATGTTTAGAGTTTCACACTTATCAATGCCATACTCTAACTGGAGTCGATTTTGGCCAGTTCATGATGCATTATCAAATTTATGACTTATGTTAGGTGATTTAAATCCCATTTCATACGGTGTTTATGTGGGAATTGCTTAACTCTTCACACCACTACTAAATTACATATATTTATTTAATTGATGTGATTTGATTCATGTCTTGCATTGCTTATTCCATTTTGCATTACAGTCAGTCACTATGACTGCCATTGCCTTTTAAGTACCCAACTTACACAGCAACTGTTACTAGATGTTGTTTTCTGGGTTCTTTCATTACATTTTCAAGCCATATATTTTGAAAACGGTCAGCGGTATTCAGTATTCAGTATGTGTTGTTTGCACCAACACCTATTTTACATTTATATTATTGCATGTTTTTCAGACAACAGCTATCGACAGGGAGTCATCAGCTTCACAGCAGGGCTGCAGTTTTCCACCAGTCGACTGTGCCATCAAGTGCTTCGAGCAACCTGGCCTCGAAAGTGGTATCTCTTCCATCCACGTATCAACCCAACGCTGGCCGGATGGAAATTTCAGGTTACCTTCCAGACATCGCCTGGTGCACTAAGCTGTGCAATTCCTGTCCACCACCTTGCAAGTTCATTCACAGCCAGCCTGTTTACCGCATCCGGGGTTTGCGACGCATCTGTATATTACCAAAGCTCCATTGTCAACAACGTTCCATTATCAACATGCATTGTGTGTTCTGTACATGTCTCCTTTAAATTGATATGGCCACTCACTCCACCAAACTCCCAGTCACACGCATTCTTACCCTTGCGTTTATCAAGAAGGCGGTTTAAACATTGTCCACTTTACTTGCCCACTCATCTCACATCTTTCACTTCCTACAAGTAGTCTTACTACTATATTTGTATTACCAAGCCATATAGGCTATTGTCATACAATAATACCTATGATTTCCTGTAACTCCACAAAAGGGTTATGTCTTCTTAATCTTACTATGTTTTTTTTCTAATACTGCCCTCATGTTATGTTTCAGTACTGTTTTCTTCTACGAATGGAGTCTCTAAGTCCGAGATTGTGGCCAAAATATTTAAATACCATTGGATATGACGCCTGTCGCCAATGATCTATCTACACTTAGTGGCTCTTAAGTCTTTTCCTCTGTTGCATGTTTCTATTATCAATATACCTATATGTGCTACACCATCTTGCTGTCTGCTGTTCACCACTGTACCAGCAGTTCCCATTTTATCTGACTGCCTCCAGTGTACTCGCTATAACTGTAGTTTTCTTGGTTGCTTTTAACACTTTCAATCATTATCATGCTCTTTATTTTATTACACATTAACACATACATATCGGTCTTATGCTGTAGGTTCTTCTTCACATAGTCGTACAGTTTTACTAATATAAGCTCGGAGAAAACTTATATGTTCCTAAATCGTTGCCATTTATGTTTCATTGTGTTTGTTTAATTGCTGTCACCTTTAATATATAAGTTGTTTGAAAACCAATAACATAACATGGTCCAGTTTAATTTTTGTTTATACATATTAACCGTTAACATTGGCTCTGACAGTTTGAGACTGCAGCGCTTTATAAACATCCTGCCATACTTATATTATAATAGTACAATGTACATTGTTTTGTTACATACTTTTCTTTAGCTCAGGCTGGTTTGCCAACAATTCAAAACATAATAATTCTAGTTTGTCATGATTGACAGTTTAAGGCTGTAGAGCTTTCCTATTACTGCACATATTCTAATATCATTTCTTTACAAAAGCTTCCTGTGAGCGTCAAACTACCTTTAACGACGTTTCCTTTAAGGCTTGTTTGCCAACAAATATTGTTTCCCTTTTCATCCTCTGACAGTCTCAGACTGCATAGCTTAATAACTTCTCTACATACTAATGTTAGAATATTGTTATTTTAAATTCTAGATTCATGTACTGCGTTTTCTTCACAGATGTCTGTCAACTTGTAGGTTGAAAATTGTATGGTCCGACAGTCTAAGGCTGCAGAACATTGTCAATTTTGAACATAATTTATTAATACTATTGTTTCTTTTTCTTTTGGGAATATTGATGTTGTATCCTTGAATGACAGTTTGTATGCACATGCTGATGTTTCACGTGTTATGCTTTGACAGTTGAAGGCTGCTGAGCATCATTCCTTTATACAGCATTATTCCATCAAATAGGGCATACTTGTGCTTATTTGCATGCTTTTTTTTTACCTTATTGCATACATTCATTCTCTGAACGCTGACAGTTTAACCCTGCAGAGCTTCTTTGTTGAATGTTGATATATATACATTCCTATGTTTTTGTTTTGTCGTTTTACAGTTTTTTAGAAGGCCATCAATTTATATTATGGACGCCTTTGGTAGTGCTGAAAGTTTAAGGCTGCAGAGCTTCATCAATGTACTTATATATTTATTATTTGCATGTTGTATGTCACCTTCTTTCATAAATTCACTTCTTTGAAAACATTAGTTGTGATCTGACAGTTTAAGGCTGCAGAGTTACATTGTTGCATGTTATGATATATATATTCTTATGCACTTGTTTTGTCATTTCACATTTATCCTCCTTGGTCTTAGTTCCATGCAGTAAATTTGTTGTACTTTTAGTCGGCAATCCATTTATATGGAAGTCTTTGGTGCAGCTCTGACAGTTTATCTTTAAGGCTGCAGCGCTTGATAAATGCACTTGCATATTTATTATTTTATTGGTGTCTCCTATGTATGTCATATTTATCTACTTCTTGCCTCTGCCGTCTGTGTGTTATAGTTTTGAGGTCCAAACCTTTCATGGTCTGACAGTTCAAGGCTGCCGAGTTACATGTTTTCTACATCTGTGGGTCTATTTACATGTACGTTATTACTGCTTTGTAGCAACCTATTATGCTACCATCTTCTGACAGTTTAAGACTACAGAGTTATGTTTTCTATTGTACATGTACATATCATTATGTTCATCAATGTTTACGTTCCACTACTGTGGGGTCCATTTACTTGTTTTCTTGAACAGGTTTTTAACTGTTTTGCAGCAACATATGCTACCATGTTCTGACAGTTTAAGGCTGCAGAATTGCATGTTTGTTTCTATACAGATAATTATATTATTGAATTGTTACTTCCAGCTACTGTGGGTCGATTTACATGTACATATTTTATTAAATAGCCTTACTGCTGCTTTGCAGCAACCTTTTGTGCTACCTTGTTTTAACTGAAATGCTCTGACAGTTTAAGGCTGCAGAGCGTTCTAGATAGTATTATGTGCAGTTGCATACACATGTCAAAATCTTCTGTTAGACTCTGACAGTTTAAGGCTGCAGAGCTTTATAGTATTCTATGCAGTTCCATACACATGTCAAAATCTTATGTTAGACTCTGACAGTTTATGGCTGCAGAGCTGATCTTTCCTGTTGCAACTGTACGCATACATGTGTTATTTTATTGTTTTCGCACACATAATCATGTGGTCCTGTTTTCTTTTTACTACTTTTTTGCGAATGAATTTAGAGTATATGATGTTTTCACCTTAGGTTATGGTCTGTCAGTATAGAGCTGCAAAGCTTCACAGCTTGGCATACTACTCACTGCGACCTGTCCTATTATATTGTCACACTACACTGACCTACTATGTACTTATTTCAATGTAAATATCTTTTCTTTACTGCCTTCCATTTTATTTGTTTCTGAGGTATTCAGCAACTAATATTTTGCGTATATTTCAGCCTCTGCTTGGAATTCACACCTTGTCACTTACCTCAAATATTTTGGTCCGAATGTTATTACTATTTTATTCAGATGCATTCATATGTAGTCCGTTATATGTTTTAATATCTTACATATAATATTGGTCAATGTGTATATACAACTTAATTTTCCCCATATATTTGCGCTTTTAATGTTTTTGTTTGTTATCTCTCTACATTTTTGTGCTTAGTCGTACATGCGTGTTGCTATATACACCAGCCTAGATGATCTTTGTCAGTATTACGATTATTCTTCTAATATCACTTACATACGTTTTAACCCCCAAACACTTATCTCGTCTCGGTCGTCATGGGCGGCGGTCTGTTCCCTTTGTGGCGGTTTTTGTCCGCCCATTACGTCATTTATGGAAAAACTTGTGTTTTCATTGTATATTACAAATTGTTATGTATATACAATGTATTGGTTATTTTATGGCGTATTAAATAAATGCCCTTTTTCCCATTATGTCATTTATGGAAAAACTTGTGTTTTCATTGTATATTACAAATTGTTATGTATATACAATGTATTGGTTATTTTACGGCATTTTAAATAAATGCCCTTTTTCGATCCTAACCCACGTGTTGTTTTTCCTTCAATGCCATACGAGTTCGACCGCTCCTTAGACTTCCCAAGGACAATACATAAAACAGTATTATGTTCATAAGATCAATCAGAATGTCTACATCAGGTAAAATACAATAGAAAAAATACTATGTATACTGTGCGGAAACTACTGAAATAGCGGCGACCTTACACAAGTTTAGTTAGTGTAAACGTTTAATGACACTGTAATAATATTCTACACGACTATTCAAATAAGAATGTTATCAAACTTGAATATTGTTTTTGTATTTATTTTATGTTTGTATGTGTTGGCACAAATATGATCCCGATAATAAAGTAAATGAATATTTTGGCATGTGACTTAACTCCTTCTCCGCATATGTTATCTTCACAATCGGTTGTATACCAAACATATATGTTTGTTAACAAAAAAAAATACTCCTGCTGTGTGCTAATATTTCAGATGCTGGTCAGAGGTAAATAAACATTTTTTTTAATATTCTCGTTAAATAATGATCTGTTGGCATAACCATATCAATGTAAACGTCGTTATATATTTAAGCCTGTTAATTGATGTTATATAATGAACAAAGCCTTACAAGTCAACATTGCCAGTGCCCTTTACTTTAGCAGCAAGCAAATTTACTCTTCGCTAGACCAAGCATCGGTACATGGGAAACGGCGTCTGTATGACAATATGGATGTATCTACAGGTACACTACAATTGTATAATAAAGTTCTTAATGTTTATATATTAAAAGCGTATTTACGTCCAAAATTCACGGCGAAGACATTTATTCTATCATATGTATATCAAATTGATTTGAGAATACAATTTTTAACATATACATCGTTTATCTTAGGAAAAGCGGTCTACGTAAATACTACGTTCGAAACGGCTTAGACGACAAAGTGAGCACTATTAGGTAAAAGAGATGTCTGTCATCTGAAAGTCTAGAACTGCGTTCAATGTACCGAAGCTGATCAGATATGAAGTCGGTTCTTATGTGAAGACACTGTCCATTGTTTTGGAAAACAACATACCAAAACATAAATACATAACATGTACTGAATTTTAACACATACATAATTAATGTAGTACTTACATTGTATTTAAAAAACTTGTCGCAGTTTATTCGGTTTAGTCATTATATTACATATTACATTTCACCTTTCCTTAGCATTCTTGAAGTGAACTTACTTGAAAATGTGCCTGGTTGTAAGTTAACTGTAATGATTTCCAAAATCATAAACCTTTGTGTTACTGTTATTCTAAGATGAACTATTAGAAATTGATTTGTTTTCAATTATTTTACTATGTCTGTTATGTCATAGAGAATATGTCGTTATTTTGCATTAGCAATATTTTGCTGATTGTTTGCTGGCTCGAAAAAAAAATGTTACGTTGTTTTTTTATTCCAATATCAAACACAATGTATTTGTTTTCTAGGCTTGCATACTTTTGGCTCCTTAAATGCATGCTATTCGTACCACCTGGTAAAGACTATGTTATTAATTTAATATAATATGGATAATATTTGCAATAAAAATAACGTGACATGCATTCAGTAAACATATTCCGAAATTATAAATTAAAAATCGTTATATTTGCTGGTTCTATTTGTATAAGTTAACCATAACACATGAAAATACCTAACGAATAGTAAAACGCTTAATGTTATCATTTCGTAATTCTTTGGTACACACTATGGGAATTTTAATACATGTATATTCTATTTAAGTATTATTACGGACAATTCAGTTTTTTTATCCGACCATGTAGTGTAATCATTGCAAGCAGCTCCGAAATTATTTACTTTTTTATATACTATATTTGTGTTGTGAATATTACAAAATGGTGGCACACATGTGCGTATAAAAGTTTACCTCACGTTCTTTGTAATGTATTGCAATTATAGTAAAACACGTGTGCATTTAAATTCTTATTTTGCACCATTATTAGCCTTGTATTGCAGGTCTGACCGGCAACACACCAGGATTATGCCAAATTGCCCCGAATAAAGGAAGTCTATAATTATGTTGCTGACCAACATGATAATATCACATAGTTTGACAGTTATGCGATAGAGCCATTTGAAAGTAAAAAGTAAAAGTCGCTACGTTGGTAGACATCGAATGTAATGGATGTCCAACACTTGCATAACCAGCCCTCTGCATGCAATGTTGGAGCCTTCATAGTGCGGTTCTAGGTTAATCTTCTCTGGATTGAGAATTGACAACAGGCTGTTAATTATCATTACATTTTCAAACAGCTTGTGCAAGGACATAACAGACAGTGTTTTTGAAATTGCCAGAACAGACAGTCGAGAGAAACGATTCGAATATTATAACTCACACAAATCACCATCACAGTCCATACTTGATTTTTGACGTTACTGGATAACACATTTTATTGTTTGAGATGCAAATAATAATGTTGATTCCAAAACGTGTGTGCATTTCGGCTAGTATATAAATGAAATTGTTCAAACTCAATGCACACCCATTTATAAATTTGATAACTTTTTGGAATAATTATTATCACAAAACAATAATTTATATTCGTTATTATGTTTATTAATACGATACAAATGTAAAAGTAATATAATTTACTCGTTTCTCTTGTAAGTCATTCATGTCATGCAATATTCATCTTACGTACTAGAAATGTGTGACACATTATTACACAATATGCAATATTAAACTAAACGATATGTTATATGATGTCTTCGTATAGTAATGTTTGCGTGTTGTTTCAAGAGTTTTAATATTTCGCTGAATGTTCTTAACAACGTGTGCATGTTTTACAGGCTCTATTTACTAGAAGTTGTGTACTCCATCAATTGTGAAATACATATGTGATCAAGACTCTTGTCTGATTTAAGATTATTTACATAACCCTTCTACAAAAATAAAAAACAATAACACAACCGGAAGCAAATGGTGTAAGTAAGTTGTGTTTATGTTAGATTCATATACTTTAATACTAAGCAAATGAACTCATCGGCCAACAATAAATACACAATAATTTTGGTAAAGTGATTAAAAATTAGTACAAGCAACAATTATTTTTATTTCGGTCGTAAAACATGTAAAACACGTGGCATTGTCATAACGCAACGAGACCTTTCTAGTTCAGAACAGAGAGCCTTCCGCAATGAGCGGTTCTAGGTTCAAGCGTCATTGTACTCGTTAAGTTCCTTGAGCGACCTTTTTGACCAATGTTGTAGCGCGTTAAGATTAGCATACGATTTATCCCATACCAGCCTCAGACTGTAACAATTTTCTGTCGTCTGCAATGTCTTTTGTCCAGGATATATTAACAACGGATAAGCTACTGACATTTGGTGAAAAATAAATAGCCCCGAATAGTCACTAGTTTAGTGTAATGGTGTAACACTTGACATGTCAGGAAAGAAAATACATATCCCTATATACAAATTTCTACAAGTGCGTTGTAACGATATTAAGGATAATGAACGTTATTAAAAAAGAGCAATACATATAAGCATGCTACTACCATTCTACTGGCACGCTTTACGCCAAACATGTAAGTAATTAATGAACACCAAATACGCGTTGTTTTTATCCTAAATAACACTTTAAACATGAATCAGTATAACCCTCAATGCATTGTATCGTGCCCGTCTGATATCAGTATATCCACTGCGTGTAAATCACATCACTAGCGTCATCCGTGCGCGTCATAAACCACAGACCTTTAGCAACAATGTGGTGGTATGGAATGTAGCAAACTCGAATGGAGTAATGTCTGAGGAAATCGATGCGCGTTTTTTTTGGTCAATAGCGGAATTTCTCATTTGAAATACCCGACCTCGTCTTCCGCAGTTGGTGAAGTAAGTCACGGCGTGGTACCTATATGTAGCAGTGGAATCATTAATGGTCTATAGTTGAATTTTATATGTAGTAAAGTTATTTTTAAGAGTATATGACAATTAAAAACATCTAAGTAATATTCAAACTTGTATATTACATGCTTGACATTTAAAAATGCAGATTTTTGAAAATGTGTGCAAACAAGTCCGAATGCTATTATTGTTATGATATTATATATGACCGTGAAATTATATAACCTTATATTCGGTTCTCGAACTTGGTGAAACGTATAATAGTAGTCATTACTAACGATAATGCTTGGTATTTCTCGGCTGTAATCAAACAGTATGTACATCTGCTCTCATGTAGGCTGTGAAATGCGAGCCTTGACATACCCAAACCAGCTGCCATGATGTATACCATTTTATCCGTTGTAATAATTGAATCGAGACAGTTATCAGTTATCATCAGGTCGGCGGTTGAGACGTTCTAACCGGCACCTTAGATATAATTCACATAAAAACTAGCCATTTATAAACGCAAAAATATAAGTATTTAAGATAAATACGAAATTCGGAGAAAATTATCGAGATGAATTGGATATAACTATATATTAAGCAATGTTGTCAAGTTGTAACAATATACATTGCATTGTATTGTTTCTGTACCTAACCATTTGCTAGATTGGCTAAGATCAAATAAAAATCTAAATAAACCATTAAGTATTGCTGAAACAACAATTGACAGTTGTTACTTTGAAATATTAAAACTCCGTCATAATAATTGTCGTAATTATTGTGTCACAGACTGGGAAAATGTCAACACAATATATTATTATGCCAATGGTGGACAATTACCTTTACCACCCTGATAAAATATTTTGTTTTTATGCAACTGTCTGATAACAAAATTAACTCCGCCTACTTTTTTGTGATATCTGGTCACTGATTGATTACATGTTTAACCCGTCCACATTGAATAATATTATTTTCCGGTGCAACGTTTAAGTCTTCGTTAGTTCCGCCCTCTTCTCCGACGTTAAAAATGTAAACAAAGAAAACACATATTTACTAGGTCAGCTCATTTAATACCCGGATGACCGGAATAACTGTTGATTGAGTAATCCAATTGTAAGACTTTTAAATGCCTAAAATGTTTATAACTTGAGCTGGTCGAAGTAACTGGGTCATATCGAGTGCTATTTTGCATAAATTTTTAGGTTTCTGTTTAGTTGTCTTACCCATCAACGGGAAAAAATTACAGTAACTATGTGCTGCAGAATATGCATTGCATCGCTATATACCAAACAGTGATAGTATATCTTAGAAATTATATAATTCGTAAATTGTGAACTCCACTGGCCGAAGGCCAGCGAATTTATGCCACGACACTTCGTGCGTCGTGCGTGCGACTGTTCGTCCTTCTACTTGTCAGAAACTACTAGTTGAATTTCGGAATAATTTCACGGACATGTTTGTTGTGTGGTTTTCTAACGAAGATGCTCAAATGGTTCCGGTTCGTTGTAAAAGACGACCGCCATGTGGCGGGATTATTTTACCTTATGTGGTTGTACAGTAAAACATGAAAGTATTCTTGTCACAAACCACTGGTTGTAGTTTGAAAATAAAAATGACATTAATGTGCCTTTGGTGGTTTTCTTCGAGAGTCGTTCAAATTGTGCAGGTCCGTTGAAAAACATGATCGACAGGGGTTGGAGCCATTTTTCCTTATCTGGCTATATTGAACACTTTGAAAATCAACTTGTCAGAAACCACTCGTTGAACTTCGAAAAATGTTTTTGGGGTGGTTTCCACCAAAGTTTCTCAAACTGCTCCTGTCCTACTAAAAACATGGCCTCCAGGGTGGTGGGGCATTTGTCCTTATATGGCTATATTGAAATATTTGAAAACCTCATAAACCACTGGTTGGATTTCGAAATAATTTCACATAAATTGGGTGGTTTGCTACCAAAGTTGCTCAAATACTTCTATTCCGTTGAAAAACATGGCCGCCAGAGGAGAGGGCATTTTTTTATATGGCTATTTTGAAAACTTGGAAAATCTTGTTGCCAAAAACCACTAGATGCATTTCACAAAAATGTTTCTTGTGTGGTACTCTACCAAAGTTTCTTGAATGGTTCCTGTCCGTTCAAAATCATGGTCGCCAGGGAGCGGAAGCATTTTACCTTGTATGACTATATTGAAAATTGTATTGTCACTAACCACCAGGTTGATTGTGAAATATTTTTACAGAAATGTGCCTTTGGTGATACGGTGATAAGGTTTCTCAAAGTTGCTCAACTGGTTATGGTTCGTTGAAAAACATGGTTGACAGGGGCGTGATCATGTTTTATACGGCTGTATATACATTTTTTGAAAATATTCTTTTCAGAAACCAATGGTTGGATTTCAAAATAATTTCACAGAAATGTTCTTTGTGTGGTTCTCTACGAAAGTTGCTCACATGGTTCTGGTCCATTATAAAACATGACCCTAGGTGGTGGGGTCATTTTTCCTTATATGGCTATATTAGACAATTTTAAAATCTTTTTGTCAGAAACAACTGGTTGTATGTTGAAATAATTTCACAGAAATGTTCTCTACCAAAGTTGCTTAAATGATTCGTGTCCGTAAATAATGGCCGCAAGGGGATGGGAGCATTTTTCCTAATATGGTTATGTTTAAAACTTCATGTGAGAAACCACTGGTTGGATTTTGAAATAATTTCGCAGAAATGTTCATTAGGTGGTTCTCTACCAAAATACTTTAAACTAATTGAATTCATCAAAAATGAGTCCGCCAGAGTTCGGGACATTTTTCTATAACGCGTTTGTAACGCCAAAAGTTGGAATAATTTGAAGTTTTCTGTTGTATTCGTTAAAATTGCTGACAACACGTGGATCGCTTACATAAATTTTAGAATTCTTTAAGCATGCGATTCATAATTATATCTGAAACTTGCTAGTACAACTTCTGAAACTGTGAAAATACTGCTCAGTTTCAATGTATCTCTATGTGCTCCCTTACCAAATCGAATTTCTGGCTGAAACGGTAAAGTACCACCACATGAGTTTGGCTGTTGGTCACTATATGGGACAGATGGATTTATAACATGTACACAAAAAGGCAAAATACTGCAGAATTTAATAAGTAAGGAATGATGTAATAATCATCATAATCCTTAAACAAGAGGGCCTAGATGGACCTGGGTCGCTCACCTCCGTTTAAGACATCATAATGGCTTGTAACAATAGCTTCTACATAGTTGCCTGAAGTTACATATTGGAAAACTGACATACCCTTTGGAAGTTTTGTTTTGAAACGGAGTGAGATTATTTGTAGAAATTTGGTAGAACGTCACCCAAGAAACATATCTTTAAAATTGCTTCGAAATCTAGCAAGTGATTTCTGACAAAAAGATTGTAAAAGTTGCTTATACAGCCATATACTGTAAAACTTCCCCAACCACTGACGGCCATGTTTTTTAACGAATCACAATGCTTTGATGGAAGTTGGTGGAGGGATACCCAATAAACATTTCAATGAAATTATTTTGAAATCAAGTAAGTGTTTTCTGCGGGAAGACTTTAAAGTTTTCTGTACAGCCATATACGGTAATTCTTCCCCACCCCTGGCGGCCATGTTTTTAACGAATCAAACTCATTTGTAGGAATTTGATAGAGGGTCATACAAGAAAAACGTCCGTGAAATAATTTTTAAAATTTCACCAGTGGTTTCTGAAGACAAAATTGTAAAATTTGCCTACACAGCCATATAGGGTAAAACTTCCCCACCCCATGTCGATCATGTTCTTTAATTAATCAAAATTATGTTAAGGCATTTAGTAGAGGTTTAACCAAGGAACATTAATTTTCTATGAATCTTTTCTGAAATCCAGTAAGTGGATACTGACGTGATGATTGTCAAAATTGCATTTATAGCCATATAAGGTCAAATTTTTCTAAACCCTGGCCATTTTTCAACGAAATGAAAATGATATGAAGACATTCGGTAGCTGGTCACCCAAGGCACATTTCTATATCACTTCTGCTAAGTAATTGGAAAAACTTTCACTGCTGGACAAAGTCATTGCCTGGACAATAACCCCTACATACGTACGTACATATTACGTACCTACAAACACACAAAACGGACCAACACTATATGCCTCCCGGCATCAATGATGGTGATGGCGTAAAATACATGTACTTTATTTTTAGATCTATTACATTTTAACACGTTTAATGCCACAATTACATAACACTTATTGTGAACTAGACATGTGTCCAGAGGACACGGATGCCCCATATTCAGCTTGTAATAATACTATATGCAATTACTGTACACAAGTTCACATGCTGATGAGTATGTCTTTAAAGTTTCTTCACTCTAGAAGTTATACCTTTTGAGTTACAAATGTTATTTTTACTTAAACAAGGGAAATAACTCCGCTTATGTCATACTAAATTGCACCGAAATACCCAGGTGCACAAGTTCGCATGCTGATGAATATGAATGTATAGTTTCATAACTCTAGCACCAAAATACCCAGGTGCCTAAATTCACCTGCTGATGAATGTTATTACAAAGTTTCATTGCTTTATTAGTGATACTTTTCGAGTTACGCGCAAATCAATCCCCAAAACTTTATTTTTCTGTAACAAAGGGCAAAAACTCCAATGAAGTGGGAAAAAACTGCACCAAAATATCCAGGTGCACAAATTCACATGCTGTTGAATATGTTTATTAAGTTTCATCACTCTAGCAGTTATACTTTTCGAGCTACGCGCGACTCAAGCCCCAAAACTTCATTTTTCGGCAGCAAAGGGTAAAAACTCCGACTATGTCGAAAACAACACGCACTTAAATACCCAGGTTCACAAGTTCACATGCTGATGCATATGTTGATTAAGTTTCATCACTCCATCAGTTATACTTGTCTAGTTACGCGCGACACAAAGTCCGACGGACGGAAGGACGGGACAGACGGTCAAGGGTAAATTTAAATGCCACCCCCCACCTCTGAAAGTGGGGCATAAAATATGTCTATGTAGAAGAAACTTTTTTAATTCAGAGCACAGTAAAAATGAAGCCTTGTGAATAATTTGGGACAGTTTTCTTAGGTAACGCACGAGATTATATTACTAGGAATCTATCAGAGGGCCACACAAGAAATACAAATATATTCCTTGTTTCTATAAGCAGGTCACTCTATGAAAAATAAGAGGTCACAGAAGAGTTAGTTATAAAGTTGGTCATGGTGTGTGTTGATGTTTGCAGTGAATCTGGGAAAATGTTACGCAGTTCCTTTCTGAAAAAGATAATAGGATATGAGATTGAATACGATTACGGAACAGTTGTTCTGGTAATAGTGTTTCTGATTTTCTAGAGAAGATTACTGTTATAACCTTATTGGGACAGTTGACATACTTGTTCTTGTCCCAGTTTAATATGCACAGAAGGGAATGCAAGTTTTGTTTATAGATATAGCAACAAGGGAATTGGGTAGAGGGTCACCAAAGGAGCAATTCTGTGAAGTTAATTCGAAACCCAAAAACTTTTTTCTGACAAGACTATTTTCAAAGTTTTTAATATAGTCATATAAGGAAAAATGAACCCGCGCTCTGTCGGCAATGATTTTAACAACTCAAAATATTACATTTACTTAAGTAGATGACCACCCAAATAACATTTCTGTGAAATTCTTTGCAAATCCAACAATAGGGTACGTACAAGAAGATTTTTAAAGTTTTCAATGTATTTGTAGATATATAAGGAAAAAAGGCCCCACCCCCTGGCAGCCATGTTTTTAACGAATCAAAATTAATATCAAGTAATTTGCTAGCGGACCATCCAAGCAGTATTTCTGTGAAACTATTTCGAAATCCAACCAGTGGTTTCTGAAACATTTTAAAGTGTTTGATATAGGCATATATTAAACAGGCCGTGCCTTTGGCGTCCATGTTTATTATTGTATCAACAATTATTTGAAGTACTATGAGGGTCACCCAACGAACATTTCTGTGAAATTGTTTCAAACTCAAATCAGTGGTTACTGACACGAAGATTGTAAAAGTTTTCTATGAAACCATACAAGGAAAAGGGCCTCGCCACCTCGGGCCATGTTTTGAAAGTTTCAAAATAATTTGAAGACTTTTGGAAGAGAGTCACCCAAGGAACATTTCTGTAACCTTATTTTGAAATACACCAGTCGTTACTGACAATTCTTTTTTTTTAATTTTCATTATAGCCATATAAAGAAAAAGGCCCTATCCCCTTGCGGCCATAATTTTTAACTAATCAAAATATTTTGAATTGTTTTTGTAGAGGGTCACCCAAGGAGCATTTATGTGAAGATATCTTGAATTCCAAGCAGTGATTTCTGACAAGAATATTTTAAAGTTTCAATAAAGCCATTTAGGAAAAAAGACCCCGCCCCCCCCCCCCCCCGTGGTGGCCATGTTTTTAAACGTATCCAATTAATTTTGATTATGGTAGAGGGTCATACAAGGAATATTTGTGCGAAATTATTTCGAAATCCAACAAGTGATTTCTGACAAAAAGACCTTTAGTGTTCAATATAACCATTAAAGGAAAAAAGCCCCGCACACTGGCGGCCATTTTTTTAACGTATCAAAACAATTTGAAGTATTTTGGTCGACGGTCATCCAATGAACAGTTTTGGGAAATTATTTCGAAATCCAACCAGTGGTTTCTGACAACAAGTTGTTTCAAAGTTTTCTAAAGTTTTTTTGGAAGAGGGTCAACCAAGGAACTTTTTTCAAATTATTTCGAAATCCAGCCAGCACACTGCTCGAAAAGATGCATTTACGTTGATTTACTTGACTATGAAATTTAATAAACTTAACGTTTAAAATTTAATCAAAGTTACATGTAATTTAAATTCAAATTAACACTGTTCAAGTTAACGAGATGTTTCTGAGCATTTACTAGCAACTTATATTTCGTTAAACTTTAATGTGCGATTAAGCGAAACTTAGATTCTTAGTCTCGTTATTTACAGTAAATTGAATTTCTTTAACGTTGACAATGTTATACATGTATAATAGTTGTGCTTGTCAGTTAAGTAAAAATAAAGCCCTGTTTATTATTCTAACTCAGTAATGTCTTAATATATCCTACACAGTCAATTCAGGTTTATGCGACCCTGGGTGATGTGGAATATACAATATGTATTTTATTACTTTTCTATTTGACTCGTTTATTACGACTAATCACATTTGGTGTTGCATGCTGTAACAATGATATTTTAGTTTCGCCAATATTTTTGAGCTTGAACCAATTTAGTGTCGTGTCGCCTAGATTTTAGATTATCCTCTTTTCGTATTCTGGATTACCTGCCCCTGCCACTACGTTAATGGGTCAGGCACAAACGAAAAAACGGCGGACAACAACAACCTTTCGCGTCGATATATGTTTATGAATCCAAGTGTTCATTCGAAGAACACAAAGAATTTGATCGGATAGAGGTAAATAGACTTTAATACACTCTTATGTATTCTGTACTGTATTTTGAGTTAAATGACACTTTAGTATTTTAGTCTTCAGATGTTTATGCACACCTAACATGTTTTAATGTTAGAATTTCATTAATTATGATTTAATTGTTATAATTATTTTAGTCAAGTTGTGAAAATGACATTATACATTATCAAAACAACACATTACATTGACATGAAAGCTTAATACTAAAATATTAGTTTTCGTTATGTTTTTTTTTTCTTCAGATGAACTATGAACACTGTCATCTGCCTGGTTTACAACATATAACGGAACAGGATATTCAGTCGGAAAATGAGGAATTATATCCTGCTAACATTTTGAATTACCCGCCCCTGTTACTCCGTACATGGGTCAGACGGCTGTGATAAAGACTGTTAACTATCCATACACAGAGCGTTATTTTACCGCATTGTTTATTTGCAGATCGGATATGACTGCCTGTTGTTGTTTTTTCCCTGAACATATTTATCTGATAGAGACATTTTTATAAAATGCTGAATTGTACGGTCATATCAGTGTGCAGCCAAAAAATCCGTTAGATTATGGGAGTGTTGTGTACAGTTTGGGGGAAAGTGAAACATACATTATTTGACAATGTTGAGTATCGGCAATTATTATCCACAAATAAATTTTCAAAACGGGAAATAGTTAATGGTCTATAAGAATTATTTCAACACATAACATATTGTAGAGACAATGTAATACAGTGTTTGTTGTACTATATAAGAATAAGTGTTACCTTCATGTTATTGGTTTTAATACAGTTTATTCATATGTATCTACAGAATTACAAGCATTGTACATTATGAGGGATGTTAAAAAATAACGTAGACTTTTTATATTGTTTACAACTAAATAAAATTAGTTGAATAAAACCTGTATAAATATGAATTGGGATTCAAATGGAACATCTTTAATAAGTAATATTGTGAAATTAATGTGTTATGCGCCTAATCTATTTGATAATATTACCATGGTAACCGTTAAGCGGTGCACCACATTTATTTGCATTACAACAAGTAAATAGATGGTAAATTCTGTACGAAATAAGTATACTTACTTTAAAAAATGTGGTATACCAAAAATTGGCATTATTCTCAGATTGCCTATTAATAAAAACAATATTGATATGAAGTTGATGCACAACGTCAATTGAGAAAAAATGTAATTGCGATATCAACACTAAATTCGATTGGTAATGAAATCGAGTAAAGATATTTGTAAATCATCTATACAGGCATTTTTTTTTATCACGAAGCCGCATTTTTTAGCAGGGAACGTGTTTTAACATAGTGCAATTAAATTTGTACGTGCCATTGTAAGCATTTAGTCATGAATGGATAAGGAAAAAAGACGCGATGATGACGACGTCAATCAGCTTAGATCAGCACCGACAGTCAATGGTCAGGTAGCTAAGCGGAATATATTGCTTGTTTTATTTCTCCATGGTTAATGCATGTTGATTAGTAAGCAATATAGAAATCATGTCATTGACAAATTACATCATTATTTTAATGTTCAGTGTACATGCAGATTTAAAATAAGACGTAAATATTATTTTATTTTAAATATTTCTAACAGGTATTTCCTTTCTTGATTCAGTAAAATGATGTATGCATATGTTAACATTATACACGTTTATATGCTAAATGGGTTATGTTATCAGACATACGTAAAATGCAGAATGTTTTAAAATATATTTTATATATTGGTATTAAAAACGCCATAAAGCGCTCTGAACAAGTGTATGCGAGACTAGTTATCATATTTCCTCAAGACCATGATGTGAAAGGCCTCTTTACGGAGATTCCAACACAAGAATCATTGATAAGATAGTGCAATTAATGATATTTGTGTTGTATCTGTCTTTACTGTATGTCAAGTTCTCAAATACTTTGTATAAGTGTTCAAGTACAAGTGAGTTATCGCATATCTCACAATAAACAATTGGTTTTTCACATTTGTTATAAGGAGCTGTAAACAAAGTCATTATGGTACATGTTCAGGATACACTTCTTAATTTCATATTTTGGAATATTTTAGTGATATGCTTAATAAAGTAAATTATCTAAATATATAGTATTACAAAAAATAAATAACCAATTCAGTTCAATAAAAAGTACATAGTTGTAATACAAACTATATTTATTTATTATTTAAACCAAAGTTGACTATTATATTAGTGTGAACATAGGTTTGTTAAACGTTAGGTCATTATTCAATAAATTAATGTTAACAAGGTATTTATGTGTATGTTACTGAAAGTTATTTTTATATATAACTTGAATCAATCCGAGAAAATGCAAAACGATCGTTTTCAATTACTAACAGTGTAACTAATAATATACCTGCAGTTACAATTTATACCAACAGTCACAAAATATGAAAATCGCTATTAAATATAACCGCGGTTACATTTTTCCCGACCCATTATGTACTTTAATAATGTACCTTTAAGTTGATTTTATAATTGAAAGATCCCTATTTAAATTTAATAAATGCAATTCTGACAAGATGCATTATGTAAAATGTAATTCCATTATTCAAACTGACTTCGTGCTTATGTCTAGCTTGGAAAAAAAAATGTAACCGCGGTTATAATTTTACGATGACTGTCATTTTTTATGACTATTGGTATTAATTATAACTGCATTCATATTTGTAAATATAACAGCAGTTAAAATTAATGACTGTTGTTATAAAATAGTAACCGCGGTTACAAATTTATATCAACAGTTACACCGCAGCCAGCAAGCGCATATCGGATAGATATCGGCAACCCGTTAGCGTATCGACACAACGGCCCGATATCTATCCGTTAACTATCCAATTTTGTTGTATGTAAATTAAATTAAACAATTATCGTTAAATTTGTTATATATGTTGAAGAAATGACGCAAATTAAATATATTGCTTTAAAAAAAAACATGTTTGTTACGATTTTGTACAATTGAAAAAGCGATATCGGTTCGATATCGGGCCAATGTCGTTTAAATGTTGCAGAACTCTGACGTCACAGGCGATTCTAATAATACATTGCCGCGCTCTGAAATCGAGGCTATCGTGTATGACTTTTAGACATATTTCACTATTTACGAATACAAATCTGATAATTGACCATCTTTGTAAGAAAACGTCTGTTCCAATGCTTCTGATGGAATGCTTTAAAAAAAAATACGGATTGTAAATAATTTTGTCGAAATCTCGTTTACGTCATTGGGATTTCAGTTGGCGCGAAAGTACGTTCATTCGACCACGAACTCTTTCAAATCAGATCAACGTTACATCGTATGTCGATTTCTTCAATTTAACTAGTTCAAGTGTGCCATTAACACCCACATAAGCATACTAGTAAGTAATTTTTGAATACGTTTCATCATGATTTATGCTTATTTGATTTTTCGAGGTCTTGCAAACTTATAAAATCGTTTGTTACTGTAAACTGTCATCTATTTCCGCGAACTAATTATCATGTGAATCTTCTGAATCTGTACTGGTGAAGTACCTAAATTTGAAGATCTGTGATAATTGTTGCAGAGTTGCGTAAATAAGAAAACTTAGCTCAATGTTTTATAAGGCTATTTTGGAAAATAATACACGCAGGCAGACAATGCAAACCTTGTCAAACAGTGGCACATTGTCTCAAAAAGGGGTTAAAGTGGGGGGGGGGGGGGGGGGTGGTGGGGGGGTGGAGAGGGGTCTGACAATATGTACACTAACTAAGCATTCAAACTGTGCAAAGAACATTTGTTTTTATTTATTCTAACAGGCACACTATTAAATGAAAAATTAAGACATTGTTATTTTAGATAAAAAAGAACATCATAAGCCAATGTTAAATATTGTTTTAAACAATATATTTTGTTCTTTATAGAATATATAAGGAAAATGATTTATTTAAAAAATGGGACTTAGGTTTTGAAGACATGATGTCCGTTACAAGATTTCAAGAGTTTTATTTAATCACTGTAGATAAAAATAGATGACAATCTATATGATTTTTTAAATTTCTTTTCAGGTAAATTACCTGGCTGCTATTGGTGGTTCTTCGGACAAGTTGATGACCAAACGGCTGCTGACTACTGCTGTTTCCAATGAGGTTGCGGTTCAGTATAACTGGACGGGCTCTAGGAAAAAGTTATCCTTCAGCACCTTGAAGTTTGCCTCTGCTATTTTAGGTAATGAAATATTTTATAGACAACACATTCGAAAGCGCCTCTATCAGTGCAATGTAAGTGTCTATTTTACAGGGGATTGAAATTAGGCTGCCACCTCAGCAAAAACAGTGTTCCTAATTAAGTGCTTTCTTTCCTCAGTCAATAACATAAAAAACAACAGCTATTTTAGCTCGACTTTCCAAGAAAGGCAAGCTATTCTACTCGCCCTGGCGTCGGCGTCCGGTTTAGGTTAAAGTTTTACGTTAAGCTAGTTTCTCAGGAATGGCTAGAGGAATTTCCTTCAAACGTAAAACATTTATTTTCCATTTTAAAATGAACCTATAGGCCAAGTTTGGTGACTCTAGTTTGAAATTTGCCAAAATTATGGGCTTTTTTACACGTTGAATTTTACACTTAAGCTTCTTAGATAGGTTAAAGTTTTTCAGTAAGCTAATATCTCTGGAATGGTTTGAAGGATTTCATTCAAACTTGAAACATTTATTCCCCATATTAAAATGAACCTATAGGCCAAGTTTGGTAACTTGAGTTTGAAATTGGACAAAATTATGTACCTTTATACACCTTTGTACATTCCCTTGGGTGTGATGGTGGCTTCAAGTTTTGATTTCCACTCTCTTACTCGAGAATGAATCTTTATACATAGATAACCTGCAGTAATATTTTCTTGGTATTACATTTGGGGTGAGGTGGGGGTGGCCAAGGTTACTGTTACTAAAAATAGAAAAAAGAAGATTTTGCTAAATTACTTAAGAACAAATAAATATATTAATAATAATGAAATAATAACTTAATTTATAGGCACTGTATAGCTAGACATTGCATGAGATTGCATATGGGGTGGGTGGAGTCAAGGTCACATTTTTTGAAAATTATAAAAATGCTTTCCACTCAGCAACTCGAGAACCAAATTAACTTTGTTTAATCGACACCTTCTGCCAGTAATTCTGACAAGCACAAGAAAAGTCGAGCGCGCTGTTCTCCGACAGCTCTTGTTTATGTGAATGTTTGGTTACTTAAATAATTTTCGATTTATCTTTGTTTATCGGCCAATTAACAACGATGTGGAGTTCTGATGCTTATGAATTAAACCAAGAAGGTGTTTTCCAGAGTTGTTAAATAGCCATGCATCTGAAAGACAAAGAGTTGTTTATTGGTCAATAAACAATGATAATGCGAAAATATTTTGATTATAACATAATCTAACAAATATATTTTTGCAATTGTAATGAAAAATATATTTTACTATGCCTCACTCATTATCTACTCTTGGATAGGTTTACAACGATAATTTTGTTCTTTGTCTTTAGAAAAATCAGCGAGTATCATGTTATAATTGTTTACAAACATTTTGTTAAATCTTGATTTAACGCTTATTTGTGATTAATAACTACTGGCAGCTATATCTTGCACACTTTTTTGTATAATTTACATCCTTTTTTTTTTAGAATTTTCACAATATATCGGAGACTTGTTCCACAAAAAGAAGAGGGCTATTCATTAGCATACACAATTGTCAGTGTATTTATTGTTTTATTGTCGAATATTGTCGAAACCTAATACCAACTAATGCTAAAAAATTAATGATTTGAATTTCGAGCACTGTTTTGAAAACACCTGGAGGGAGGGCGAATTTTCTTTTTATTAAAGTATTTTTTTATTTATTTTTTTCTCCTACTCTTTTCTACCGGCACTATGTAATGGCTCATTAAAACAATTAATTAAGTACAGATTAAAGACAATTTTAAGTTTTAATAACAACATAATGATCCCTTTTTATAAAATTCTAAATATTGATGTATTAATCACAAACGGTCATTTATGCAAGCTGATGAACAAAGGCAATCAATTTGAATGTTCATAATTAACATAAGTGCCTTCAAATTGATATACCATCTGTATTAAAGAACTTCTATTTATACAATTTAACTTTTCGAAATTCTTATTTTTTATAACTGTCAAAAATAGGAATTTTTGCAATAAATGTTTGTTTCCATAGGGCTTATATTGACACAGATTTTCTTAAAAAAATATGGAATGCTATTACACAAGCAAAAGCATCTACAAAACAAAAGTTTAAATCAACAAATAGAAGATATTTATAAAGGTTCCCAATCAAATATGACTTTCAAAATTTCACAGTTTTTCGCAATTTGTGTATATCTGATTTATATAATTAAATCAGACAGGAAGAAAGTTACTTGAAATATCGAAATCTCTACCGGGTTACTCTTCTTCCGCTTTGTTAAAATGCGGAATCGTTTAATTTTAAGCCACTGTCCATGGGATATAATTCAACACATCGTAATTTTAGTAATAGTTCTCATGAACGTTTATGGTGTTTATTCTGAAATATGTTTCTTATTTACGAAAGGCATTGTTCAAAAGCGCTTGGTACGAACGGAATACTATAATGTACATGCTGGTTTACTACATAGTCATCACCAGTAATCGCATACAGAAAATGGACGATAGCAAGTTACCAAAATGTTAATAATTCACAAATTTCAGTAAATAGTTGTTTTATTTGGTTATGTAACGTGCCCATTTGGAACACTTTCTGCAAAGTTTTATTTTTATTAACATATTTATGGACTGCTCCTTTAAAATCTGGGCGTGATCGTAAAAAAAGTAAATAATTTTTTTTTTTTTGGCATTAAATCAAATTCGTCGCGGGCCATGAAAGTACGTTGCGGCGCTGCCTGAGAAACAAATCGTAAACTTTTTTTAGCCTAATATGGATATAGATATGAGCAAGCTAACCTGTCAAACAAATCTGATTATGAATGTCTTTCACTTAGATTAGTTACTATTGTTAGCTCACCTGAGCACAATGTGCTCGGTAAGCTATTGGTATAGGGGACCTCCCCTGCGTCATATGTATGCCGTCAACAATTTGATCTCAGCACACAATTAATTGCAGCAAACGAAACAGTTCAAGCAACAAACACTGGATTATTTCCCCTTAATAGTGAACATTAATGCAAAAATGGGCTAGATGCAAAAGAGGGACTTAATTTTCAACCAATCTTAACCAAACTTGCACAATTTGTATATTAACATAAGATCTAAAGCGAATTAGAATATAGGAAGGGTAAATGGCAGTACACTCCACTCTTTGGAACAAGCCGGCAAGTATGACATGCCCGCAACACAAACATGTACTATTCCTTTGAAATTGCCTGTGAAAAGTTGGATACCAGGATAAAGAAAATATACCCAGCTCCTTACTTATGACCATGAGTGTTTGTGTTTGACAAGCAATGACAAGCCAAGGAGCAAAGAAATAGGTATTAGAGTCAATCAGCTTCACATAGTATTACATTATGGCGAAAATTGCCACATTTGTTTAAGCCTGTCACAACAGTAAGGCTTTCATCTTTGCCAGTACTCAGGTGAGCCGTTTGGGCCATAATGGCCCTCTTGTTCAAATTCTAATTATTACAAGGTATTCATGTTTATGACTTAACATGTGTCTTACATATTCATTATTGTCACTGTCTAATGATTATGAGGTTTTGTATAACAGGAGAAAAAAATGAAGCTTTGCAATTATTCACTGAAATACTGTTGCATTTTCTCCAGCTTTTCACACAATTTCATTGATAATATTATTTACAACTTTGTGTCCATTTCAGTTGCCATACGTTGGCAATATAGTTCTTCAATGAAGAGTGAAATAGAGTCTTACATCAAAGACTGGTTGAGAAACGCCAAAGACAGAGCTGGTGGACGGATGAACAGAGGGGAAAACAGAACAGAACAGTCTCGTCACAACTCCCAGGAAGATTTACTCTTTATGAACGTTGTTGTTTTTTCTAATGACTGTTCTTGTGGTTGGTGTATTGAGTATGCTGATCAAAACATACTAGCTTACTGAAAACAATGTATGTTAATTGTAATTCGGATACTTGTACTGTAAACTGTTAAATGTAAACAGGGTAAAACTATGTTTAACAGTTTTACTATTATTGTGTATATTTTATTAACATTTGATTTGGTGCCAAAACAATGATTAGTATGAAAAGTATGCACTATTATACAGAATAGCTTTGTAACAAAATAGTTTTCAAACAAAATCTTACACTGCTCATTCATGGTTAAACATCCCACATTTTGTTCATTTGGTCAATAAATAATTAATTTGGTATATGATTCAATTGTTTCTGTTAACATATTACATTGCAAAACCTGCATTGAACATTTGCTATACTACTATACTACACAGTGAAATCTAGTATAATTATGCCATCCCTGTTGTCGTGACTGCAACCCAATACCTAATTTGACCTTGACATGTTGTATTTAGAAATAGCATTAATGATTGAAGCAGTTACGTGTTAGTAAAGGTGTATATTCAGTATTTTTAACACTCTATTTTTAAGTTCTTTGTGAATACCATATTGATCTACTTTTGATATTGCTCAAGTTTATGTTTAACGTGCAAATTTATTTGTTTGTTTTTTTTATTATTTCTATCATAAATGAGAATAGATAGAATGTTGCCGATTATTTTAAGTATGTGCTTCTTTACTTCTCAGTTTTAAGTTGTAGCTAATCTTTTTGTATTGTTGTTTGTCTTCTAGTTGTATGTATTACGATATTGCCAGGATATTACCAGTTCAGCGTTGATTACCATATCGAGCGTTTGTTACGTATTTGTTTTATGATATGATGATATTGTGTGTTCTATGTATTATCTGATTAAGTATTAATATAACACAGAGCGTATAGGCCAATAATTTGTGAACAAGCTTTGCTTGAGGCATTTTTGTGATCACACAAATTTATATGATTGTGAATGTATAAGTCTAAGGGTAAAAATATTATATATGGCACAATCTGATGCATATGTATTTATTGTTTCATTTGTCCGCGTTCAAGTGATGTATGATTATTTCTCATGTCTTGATATTTCTTTTCTACTTTTTATGCTTTACAATCACTGAAGCTTGGTTGTCATATTTTACTTAACTATGTAGTTGTTTTGTCTTAATACATATCTTAATAGATACAGCGTAACTTACAAACTGAACATTTACATTTAACCGTTTATCTTTATAGTATTATGGAGTTTAAGGGTCATATCTTTGCTTTAGTCTATTCTTTACTTGCAATAACTTCTTGACAAGTTGTGTTTTGGAATATTATGCAATTCACAATGTTTTAAACACTAAACGTTTTTGGGACAGCATTAATTTATTATGCTAAATACAATTCAACAAATAAAAGTTGTATTATAGTTATACTTTGTGTTCTGTTATGCTGTTAAGTATAACTCATTATGATATTTAAAGGGAACAACGAGAATTGAACGAAAGTGGTTATATATAAATAGCCGATTACCATCCGAAATGCAAAACGTTATTTAGATATCGACCAGATATTGACGTTGAGATGCATGTAGGTTGGATATGGGACCAATGTACATACGTTTAGTTTCAAATGCGATATTGGTCTGATATACATCTGATATGCATATGCTCAGATGACAGGCCGATCTAGTGCCGATAGGCACAACTATAATAGATATCGATCACGATGACGGATCGATATTGACAATATCGTCGGATAGATATCGGACCGATGTAGGCTTGCTTTCTGGGACGATATTGGCCCGATGTCTATCCGATATGTATCCGATATGCAATGCTTCGATGACGGCCCGATCAAATGCCGATATATTTAAAACATATCGGATTGATGTCGGACCGATGTAGGCTTGCTGTCTGGGACGATATTGGCCCGTTGTCTATCCGATATGTATCCGATATGCAATGCTTCGATAACGGCCTGATCAAATGCCGGGGGGCAAAACGTTGATCGGATAGATATCGCGAGCGATATCTATCCGATATATTTAAAACATATCGTATAGATGTCGGACCGATGTAGGTTTGCTTTCTGTAACGATATTGGACCGATGTCTATCCGATATGTATCCGATATGCAATGCTTCGATGACGGCCCGATCAAATGCCGATGGGCAAAATGTTGATCGGATAGATATTGCGAGCGATATCTATCCAATATATTTAAAACATATCGGATAGATGTCGGACCGATGTAGGCTCGCTTTCTGGGACGATATTGGCCCTATATCTATCCGATATTTATCCGATATGCAATGCTTCGATGAAGGCCCAATCAAATGCCGATGGGCAAAACGTTGATCGGATAGATATCGCGAGCGATATCTATCCGATATATTTAAAACATATTGGATAGATGTCGGACCGATGTAGGCTCGCTTTCTGGGACGATATTGGCCCGATGTCTATCCGATATGTATCCGATATGCAATGCTTCGATGACGGCCCGATCAAATGCCGATGGGCAAAACGTTGATCGGATAGATTACGCGAGCGATATCTATCCGATATTCAGAACATATCGAATAGATATCGGACCAATGTCGGCTTGCTGGCTGGGACCTATCTTCAGCTGGCATGCGTATGTACTTTTGACCCAAACGGTATGTCACAAAATAATAATTGTTAATAAATATGTTCAGTTCTAGAGTGTATGTCGAAGATATGTTTATGAGTTTATATTTAACTGCTTATGTAAACAATTATTTAAATTTTAATCCCCAAAAGTTCCTTGCAACAGTTATTGGTATATATTAAACCATTGTTGTAGTATTGCATTCCCTACTGGCCATGGACGTAATTCCGGCCTAGGTAAATATTCGGCCACCCTTCAAAAAGCGTTTTAGCGATAGAAAGTAATACTGTTTTAAAACAATTAGCAAACGAACTTTCTATGGCAACAGATTTCTACAGATTTATCGATTCCAGTAAGTATATCGTTATTTACTTTCAATTGAAATCTCAGTATCATAACAGTAAATATTGAGTAACGTGGGAAACTGACGTCATCATACGCACGCACCGAAAATATGGTGTTGCTTGATTACAGATTTAAATGTATTATTTCTTCTAACCGTTAACAAATGTTCACAAGCAAATTTGACGAAATAGGAAACACCCGCTTCTGTTTAAAAGATCACATCACTATTTTGCCCAGACATGTTTTCTCTTTAAAATCGGTTATCTCAGATTTTCTAAAAATACTCGCAGAATTTAATACCAATTTCATTGTTAACTCTAGGCAGCCCCGTAAGTTTATGCTGTAGCCTTCTTCAGGGAAGACGTTACTCAAGGTATCGAGAATATTCGGCCCCTAGATTTATCCGGCCCCAGTTCTAGTTAGCAATTCAGTAGACAAATCGGCCCCTTTGACAATTCGGCCCTCAGACTTATCCATCCGTATAATGAATGATATGTTTGTTATATTTCAGAAATTTATATTCATACCAATAATATCTATATTTAATTGAATAATGTATTATCTATTTTATTCATATCAGTTATACTGTTTACTTACTCAAATAAAACGCACACACCAGCACAGATGAAAATTAACAGGTATATACTAAGATTTTCAAATTGAATTATTTCCCTTGAATAGAATTAAGGAGGTTTAAAGTTATTTATAGCTCACGTCACCCTTGGCTTTAAATTTTAAAAAACTTGTTTACTTTATATTTGACATAAAAATGACGCTTAAACAAAACAAACACTATATAAACAAGCAAAAAAAAGAAAGAAAAAACCATTTGAAGTTCACCATTGCCAACATTGGTTTAAATTATACAGAATTTAAGGGGAGGGGGAGAGGTACCGGTGAAAGAAAGTCGTTTAGGTAGGATATTTTAGTCAAAATTTTAATTTTTGTAAACCTTGATCGTTACTCTTCAGATAAGAATAATTATAAAAAAAATTTTTTTGTTATAAACATTGCCGAGGATACTAAAAAGTGGCCGATTTTTTTACGCACTAGCTAGGAAAATAGACATTTTATACGTTCTTTACTTCGGTTTATTTAGTTACCGTACACACGTCCATGTTGATTTAAACTTACACGTTATATGAGTTTCGAACCCAGGATTATTGGTGAAGTTTAATTTTGATCAGTTGTGTACAACGTGAGATTTAAAAAAAAAAACCCACCAAAGTGGCCGGAATTACGTTCATGACCAGTAAAATTAAAATATTTGACCAATTATATTAGCATTCAATATTCCCGCTGCGTAAATATCGCAAGAAATCTCTACAAGTCAAAATGGTTATGATTGATGTTAACTGTATACCTGTCACACACTGACCGGTTTTGACTGGGACCGGTTTTGCCTGCTACCGTACTGACAAGATCCCGGTTTAACTTGTGTCCTGTTTAAATGTAATTCGTTGGATATTGGTGATTGTTCGGATCGGATGTGAAAGAAACTTTTTTATTGTTGACATACGGCTATGGGTAGATTAACAGCTCGCTTCTAGTAGACAGGAACATGTTAACGAAATAAGTTTTTTGTTTGATACCGCTTCTTTGCTCAGGTAAATACAAACTGTTTTTATAGTTTAAATACCATTGCCGAAGCGTATCAGTGCTAAAGCGTACCAATATACGGAAATATTTTTTTAAATGCGGGCCAATTGAGCCCATAACAACAGCAGGCTAAACGTGCTGAACATACTTTGTTCTGACTCAGTGCTTTTGTAAATGTCCAGATGTGTTTTGTGTCCAATAATGATAAAACCAGAATGAAGCGGTGTCTCCCCAACAATTATTTCAATACATTTTTATCTGCTACCGGCATACAATATCCATAAATTACGTTTTCTTTTATATATTAAATGTCATTAGAGTGTACCCATTATTTTGTATATAAGTAATGCAGAAAAGATGCGCATAGAATTAATTCATCCAGTTTGGCCCGCAATACAGCGACCTATATCCCTTATTATTTAGATACCATTCTATCTCAGATACCGTTTCTGCTCAAGATACTCTAGAACATCAGCGTGTTCTGTATCCTTACAATCCGAAATATGCGCTATTCTGCTTATGTATTTAACAGCAGTGCTAGTACCCCTTTTCCATGGATATTACACAATTTTTCGAACTTAACCTGAAAAGTGTTTCGCTAAAATTGAGATTAAAATAGATTGCTCTGTACGTTTTAAAGAACACAAGCGCGTGCACCAGCCTTAGATGACGTCATAACCCAAACAAATACGAGAAATGGAATCTAAAGACGCTTGTTTTTTTGATGGGATTTCGTTATGGTTGACCTGTTCTGAGTGCTGTCATTTGTTTATGCAGTGAGATTTTACAAATTTTGTATTTTAAATTTAAAGATTTATGTTTTGTTTATATTTAATATGGTTCACACAAAGTTTGGTCAAATCTATTTCAAGTACAATTTTGTGGTGTCATTAAGAGGAACGGTATTTAAAGAACTGAGCATATAGCCTGCAGTTAAGTGCTTCCCACCAAAATTTAGGATAAAGTGTACCACCAGTCTCCGCAAAATTCTGTCAGACCTAGGAAAAGCCAGTAAAGCTGTACAAGGTCCTCTAAAATTAGTAAAAATGACCAGAACACTGGCCCTCATGTCTGGTGATAAATTCTGGTAAAGTACATTCTTTCTAGCTATATGTTTTTTAGTGGCCAATCAAATAGAGTTTGGGCCAGTACACTGGGTGTACCGTTGACCAGTTTATTAAGCTTTAAAACACAAATATGACTAAAATTAATGCAGCATTTACCTCTTTGTTTAACTTATGGTCGGCCATTTAATTTTATGACGTATGTATGATTACCGGTGCAACTGTAATTATCTTCATTGTTTCAAGATCAGCTGTACTAAAACTCTCGTTTTATATAAGACTTGCCTAAAAGCAATTATTGACAAATAAAAAAACATTGTTTTTGAATATATTTGACTTTGCTTTTTCTGTTGTTTTGTTTCAAGGTATAATGAGCAGGGATTTACGGGACGCGTCAAATACGCGTATATTGTCTGTCAGGACCCGTTATTTTTAAAATCTGCCTCCCATCAGATGCACAATTGTTCAGACATATTGGTACCAGGGATCTCACTTGGATTTTATAACAGGAGTCCTGGGACTCCTTCCTTGTAAAAAGCATAAGTCCCACTTTCAGTTAAAGGAGTCTTGATTATCATAGATCATGGCATTACATTTTTAGCTGATAAATAACAATTGAATAACAACAAAACATATATATATTTCTATATTTTATTTATTTATAACCCATATTACTGTTATATTACTTATTGGAATGCACACAGAAAAGGTAAGTCAATCTGTGGTCATAATACATAAATACATTTTTTATAATAAATAATATGGTATCCATCCTAATGAATAAATAAAGATGTATTTGAAATGAATGAATAAATAAAGATGTATTTGGATTGAATAATGAATTCTTAACCAGTATGCACATTCATTACATTACATGTATATTTTAATCCCATTAGTCTACAAGTCTCTCACTTTCTTCGCTTTCTTTTGTCACAAAACTTCCATATACTACTTGTTGCTTCAAATTCTTCCACATCTGGGCCATCTTCCTTCATACGCATCAGCATTTTCATAGTGTCGTGGCCAAGACGAGATCGGCCTTTGGTTTTGATGTGGTTATGAACGCTGAAACCATTTCACATGCCACAGATGTCAGAGGCCTTACCAGGCCGATGGTTGCAAACACTGCCAAAGTCCGGATAGACTTCCTTGTACTTCTCAAGAATGCGAGTACATTTGTCACTCAAGTCCAGAGTTAGAGATTTCAGCAGGACCTTCACATCAGTGTAATCGTCTCTAACACGATCATCATCTATCAGGCCATCTTTGTTGCCGTACAGTTTTATCAGAGTCTCAATTTCACTATGACCATGTTTATCCAAGTCCACTGTGTTTTTTGGAATAAGTGATGGGTTGAGAACTTTGTTCAGCAGTTGGAGAGTTGCCATCGACTGTTCGTCAAATCTGTTGTCAATGTTTTCTTGTAACTATGTGAGATAGTAATAGCATTATTTTGAAACTGTAGACACAGTTGCTCACGGTCAATCAGTTTACATCCACGATATTCACTGGACTGCAGGCTGTCGTAGATCTTTTGAAGCTCTATCCATTGGCTGACAGGAGTTTGTCTAGTCTGTGTTTCGTTATTCTATTTGAGTGTTCACAACACTTATATCTATATGGTCCTTTTGAAGCTGGACACTAAGGTGATTCAGCTGCTTCAGAACATCCTTCATAAATTCAGTCAGCAAAACAAATCTCACACTTTTTATTTTAGTGAAACGTCCTTTTGCTTCTGGACTGCCTTTGGTGGCCTCGTGCTCTAATGTTTGGTTTAAAGCTGGGTAGCAGTCATGGATGGCATCAACAGCACTTCCCAGAATTACCATTGGAAGCTGGTAGGTTCTTTCAGTGTAACGTATCGAAAGTTTTCATCATCTAGAATTGCCATCATACAGCGCAGTTCATTATATCTGTCAGCTGAATTAGCAAAATATCTGTACACCATTTTCAATGTTTGCTGGTATTCATTCAACATACAGACATTTCCACAGGCTTGACCGGCAGCTAATGCCAACCTATGGGCCACACAATGCACTTCAACCTTACACCTATGCTATTGTGTCTACCAATCATAACACTAGCATCATCACTTGCCAAATAAATCAGTTTAGAGATGGAGATGTGTTTCTTTTCAAAGAGTTTAACTATTTCACACACAATAGTTTCTGCCTTCCCATCTACTACACTAACACAATCAAGAAAATGCACCACAGGCTTGTTTTTGTCACCAAGGTACTTTACAAACACGTTAAATTTTTTGTGTACAGCTCTGTCCGTACTTTCGTCCACAATAAGTCCTATGTACTCGGACTGCTGTATCCGTGCATCCGTCTGCTCTTCTATGGCTGAGATTATCGCCTCCAGCAACTCTGATCGTGCCTCCTCGCTGATATATAACTTTGACAAATCCTGCAGATTTGGACATTTGTTCTTGATCTGAAGATATACAGAAAAGATTGTTACTGAATGCCATGTATGGAACTTGTTAATAAATTATTATCACCATACTCTAGATAAGAGTTGTATTGGAGTAAATACTTAATTAAAATTTGTAAATACTCATTAAAAATAAAAAAAAAGGACTACTGTTACACATTAAAAACCTTTAAAGAATCCAAATTGCAATTGCTCGATCAAAAAGTATACACCTACAAACCATTAAAATTGGCATTGATATATGTAGCTATACATGTACCTAGGTTGGAGTTTAATAGCCCGTTATTTTTTAATTTAGAGAGTACCAGTACCAGGGCTTTCGTTAACTTTTGAAAATTGGAAGTTTGAACTTCCTGGCCTCTGATTTTGGAAGTTTTGCTCATAATTTTTGGAAGTTTGACAATATCACGCGACATGAATATGAGTATTGTACATTGCCATTTTTACAGCATATATCACTACTCTAAAGCTATTATTTTACCTTAGTCATATGATTCACTCCCAGCTAAATAATGCATAAATTCAAGAACAACACAGATTTGTTGCTACTTTTACTTACAGACAATATCATTACCAATGGCGAATGGACTATAAAAAAAATAAACAGAAATAGATATCAGATTCAATTAAAAAGAACACATCAGTATTGAATAAATAAATTTTTAAGCTGCACGCTTGGTGCATTTTATATTAGAATGCAAATCATAATGATATACAATGCATAATAATAGTAAATACTGAAATAGAACCCAGCATGATCCCTGAGAAGAGAGCTGTATTGTTTATGATGGAGAGGCCTACCTACACATAACGTGTTAATTTGGTGTGCCCTTAAAATTACAATAGATCTATGACAAACACAGCAAGTGCGGCGTGTCATATGTCAAAACAATGTTTTCTATACATGTCAGTACATTTAGCGTGCAGAATTAAATCACGTAATCAGGTCAAGATTTAATTAATTAATGTACAATTCTGTACATCGATATCAGTAAATCAGAAGATTAAACTACAGACGAATGTTTATTTGCGCAGTAAATCATGATTCCCCCCATGTTCACACAATGGTTTATACCCACATTCCATCTAAATTTAAATACTATTTGCTACATTGGTTGCTATTTTAAAATATGACTGCACGATGCGCGCACATCACTGTACGTGATTTACGCATGTTCAATGGGAATACACCCCATTTCGGTTGGTTGTAAAATATAGCAAATCTTTAAATAGTAACATATCCCGAAATTCACGAAAAGAAAATGGCGAACGCTTTTGTTTATGTAATTTGTAAACACATTTACATTGGTCGTATTTCGCTTTTAAAAATTGCAGTCGTGCATAAAGGGATTATCGGGTAATCGATAGAGTCGGGAAATGTATGTGAATGGGCAATATCTTAGTCAAAATCAATCAAGACGATACGTTTTCATGTTTACAAATGGACTTTCCGATATTTTTTTTTGACCTACAGAAACGTCCCCAGGTACAATTTTCGGCGTACAGCGACAATTCTTGGACGTAAATTACGTGCGTACGCCTGCTAACGAAAGCCCTGCAGTACCCTTTAACTAAATTTTTATTAAGATCATTGATTATGATTTGAAAATTAGGGAGTACCATCCAGTACACTTTTTAAACTATTTTTATCAAGACCACTGACTATCAATTATACCATAACAATATATCGCATGGCGAGCTGCAAATGTAAATCTATCATTTCCTTAAAAAGATGCAAAAAATCGATTACAGTATTCATTGTCTGCATTATTTGGCCATATCTAACATGACAGTGTGACATTCGGTCAAGGTACAAGCCCCACCCACTCGTGATGCACACTAATTTCAGCAGATGCTTTACATTTGTTTGTTATTGTCATACATTTGTGCTATGTCAGGCCTTTTTCTACTGCTCTTACGTGTCCGATAGTCGGACCCGTTCCCAATGCTAAATATGCATTATTTTTCCCAATTCTGACCCAGAAATTCCCAATTGTAAAAAATCTGTATTTTTTCGAAAATGAAAGTGAACATACGATTTGTTCACTACTTTACAGCCGATTTTTTCACACTGGCATTTCATTTGGATATCCTCTAATTTTATCGTTGACATTGTTTACAATGGGAGAACACTAATAGATGTGTAATAAAATGGGTAACACAAAGAAAAACGATTTGTTTGTCCTCTATCATGATGAAATTTAACATGAATTATGGGCAAATATTTTGTTATTTACACAAGTGGATGTGTCCGTTAATGGAAGGATTTAAATATAAGGAGGTAAAGATTTCTTTTTAAGTTATCACATATTTTCGCGGCCTATATAGTGTAGGCAATACACCATGTTTATTAACACATCATTAAAACTAAATCATGATCCCACAATTTTATTTTGGTGAAGTAGGTCAGATTTGGTGATGCTTTTTTAGAAATATACACATACTTATAGGAAATGAGACATGCATATGATTACAAACTCTTGGTTGCATGACTTGCTTAGGCATTTATCACAATTTAGAGTTAAATTAAAATTATAAGTGCTGTTAAATTCTTATTTATTGATTTAAAACTGTAAATTTCTTCATTATACTTACAATTTAGCGATACAAATTTTTCCCATTTTTGAAAATTTTACGTCACAAATTTCCTAATTTAACAAAGTTACTTTTTCCCAAAAAGGTCAGAAAAAGGCATGTATGTGTATATGATTGCTTAGAAACGTAGGGAATAAACTTACACAATACATGTTATCATTTATTCCAACAAAGTGTAAACCATAGAACACTACTGAATATTCTCAACCCGCTATATGTCTAACCATGTTTACACACAAGTAAATGACGTCACATCGCGTGCGAATTAAAATACGTGCCCTAATGTCATTTAATTTAGACTAAAATACGTACGACTGGGTCATCTTGGCACACGCTTGCTGTATTTTGGTTTTGACGTATTTTGAGTTACATACAAGACGTAAACTATACCAATCAGCATTGGCAGCATTTTCAATCACTATTTCAACAACATACCTGTAACTTAAGGACTTTGTTGTACTGGGCGAGAGGCGGCTTTCTTTTGCGATGTAATACATGGTGTTGAACTGTGGGATTTTGGTTAAATTGCCCTCTTCAGCATCCTGAATATTTAATGTCTCAATCACATGTGTGACTGTGGTCTCCTTTCTTTTTGCAGTCTGGGCCTGGGCAGCCCGTAGATGTTCACGAGTGCTCTCGTGGCGACTAAAGGTAGAACTCTGGAGGTTAGGTGTTCCAGTCGATAGCTGTTTTACGATTTGCTGGTTTACACCAAAGTACACACAGCTCTAACTGACCCATCAACAACACTCTTTTAAATCCAAGGAAATGTCTTAATCCATGCATCACACCATTTTCGATCTTTTTTTTGTCTGCTCTTTACACTGATCGCTCTCACTTGCAACTGACTCACAACTCACAGTCACTGAATCAGCAACCTTGTCGCTCTCATGCTTCCGTTTTATTCCGAGTGAAAATAGAGTCCTTTGCGTCGACATGTTCACTTGTAAAATAATGTAATCCATGAGATGCACAATATTAAACAATACTATTAACACTATTGTAAAAATGTATATGGTGATTACAGCACAATACAGCCCAATTTATACCACAAGATTCAGTTGTTGTTTTAAGAATTAACGGATTTGTGGCAGGTCAAGTTTCAATGGAGAAGCCATGTTACCCTCTTCCTGTGGTTTCACGGGGTCCTAATATGGTATCTTTGAGCCCTAACTTGACACCAGGGCACTTTCCGTTACAGGTTTATACAGGTGGGAAAATGTGTCAACTAGTGGATTATCGAAGCAGTGAAATATATCGACTGAGTTTTAATGTATTTTACAGTTACTTACCTGAACTGACATAAAGAAATGATTAAATATGTTGTTCATTAAAAGTAACATTGATCTAGATAAGTGACAAAACTACACGTGTTTTCCGTTGTCGATTCGAAGATGATTCTAAGCTATGAGTAAACGGCGATAAAATCATCTATAATAGTTTATTTTTACTATTACTAGGTGACTGGAATGCTCACGAATGCAACAAAATAATCTATATTTATGCTGTCCGTCATCCGAAAAGGACCATTCTGTTCACTAATCTATAATGGAATAATTTGCAGATAGAAACAAAAAACGATAAAATAAAAAAGTTATTACGTTTGCGTAAAAATGAGTTTTAATTAAGAAACAAATCAATATATTTATCGTAATTATTGCCGACTTGTTATTCACAAGTACCATTTAAGTGTTAAATATTCATGGCAAACAAAAGGCCGACGTTAATTTTAATTCATAACCCGCGACTTAACGCCATAATAAGGCATTTTTCTTGAAACTGCCAATCATCAATTTGATCAAACACAAGACAATGAATTGAACTAAAGAAACGCCCCATTTTGATTTTTCGATTGAAACTATTTTCGAATTGGTTACAACTAAAAGGTAACTCAACCAATCAAAACATGGTATGCGCCCCAGTAGACAGTAGGCGGAGTTTACATGTCGCTATTGTAGATTGGGGTAATTACCGACTGTTACAACCAAATGCCTCGAGTGGGTAAGTGTACTCGGCACACAGCATTGTTTATATTGCGTCATAAGCGGTAATCAGAAAAACGTGCATCCCGGGGACTCTTGATTGGTTTGCGATAAGCATTCTTTGTCAAATTTATGCATCCAAATATGCTAAATTATGCGTTTCTGAGATCCCTGGGTACTCTGATCATTACAAGAAAGACAACTGCAGTTAGTCATGTTTGTACAGCGTTGTATGAGTAGTGTTTCTTGTTGACTGTTGACAAAACGTATGCTCGCGCATCTGTTGTTGCTAGGTACATAGTCGCTTTTTTGTAATACTTCGCTATTTATTTGAAAAATGTAGTGAGTTTCATTGTAAGCTATATTGGGTGCTAATTGAAGAAAGAACAAAAGGCTATCGAGATGAATGATGTTTTTGGTGTGGATGTGAATAATTTACAGAAAAATACTACATAAATGTTTCAGTTGGGTTTAAATATAACAATAAACATTTATCATCATGGCATGGATTATATTATGTTCAAATAATTGAATATGCTGTGTTCTATTTTTTACGATAGCTCTACTTTGGACTCGGTTAGCATTCATTCATACTCCTAATGTTCAAGTGGCCTGCAAGTAAATATTTCTGCCTTCCATTTGCTTCCCCAAAACGTACAATGTCACATTTAAACACTCTTAAGTATGTTTCAATTGCTCTAAGTCACAAAACACATTCACAGTAAAAGTAAAAACAAGCAAACACAATTATTGGGACCCCCACTTTTATTGACAGGACCCCTGAAAATCATCATCTGGGGACCCCTAAAATTTCACATTGATGTAAAACCCTGAATGAGGATGATACTTAAATAAGACATGGCTGAGAGGGTGATATAAAATAATTATATATCAACACGAGAAATGTTATATCAACCGAGGTGGTAGCCGAGGTTGATATGACTTTTCAAGGGTTTATATTATTTTTATTATACCTCACATGACTAGCCCATGTAAAACTTCCATAAACCTATCATGAAACAATTTGTAATGTCACATGCGACAGTATACTGTCACCCTCGCGTCGAGCTAAAAATAGAACAACCGTTTCTAAAAAAACAACGTTTACCTTTAGTAATGCTAACGTCAATCCATTGCTTTTACAATTAATATTCATCAACACACGTTTGCAATTCATTTTCAAGTATCCACAAAGTTGTGCTATATTATATTTCATGCGACCCGTGCTATTCAGAAATGCGATTTGTTTTTGAAATCACCATGACTGGTCAGAACGTATATTTTAAATCGAATTTTGTCTCCAAACCTGTATCCGATTATCCGTATTGCCGTCCAAAATAAGTTCAGATAACGCCAATGCATGGTTTCTTTTATTATGTGTTAAGCGAGTGCTTAAACATGTTAAAACAGACTATTAACACGACACAACCAATCCTATGTCAGTGGAGTGAAAACTGGTTTGTGTCGTTACTGCATTACTCTACTGTACACATTTATTGTGTTCAAGTGTTCTAAATATCCATTAAACACTTCCCATCAACTATAATATTTCGTTTTGTATCCAACAATAATTTTCGCCCGTTTTTCGCTACGTTTATCACTGATTTGAACTAACGCGCTGTATAAACTTTCTATCGATCACGCCATCTTAAAATAAGCATGACACATCTAAATATAACTGCACTGTACACACTCACCGGTCATACGGGTACAGGCTGTTTCTGCAGTATTATTTAACTATTGTATTGTGAACAAACCATAAATGTTCCATATAGATACACACCTTAAATAAGGAAAATAATCCGTGGTAAATTAGCTTTAATACTTTTATGTTATAAGTTGATTTTAAAGGGCATTTAAAAAAATAGTTATATAAATTAAGTAATCAGGCCTAAGTTTCCTTGTTTTTATGTTGGTATAATAAAATAAATATCACACCCCATAGAGGGTGATACTATATAAATAGCACACCCCATAGAGGGTTATACAACGTTTTGTCAACCCGAGAATGGGTTGACAAATAGAGAATATATGGTTGGTGACTTTTGATATCATGGGATATCAGACGAGTCTGATATCACATTATATCAAAGGTCATCTACCATATATTCTATTTATTATGCCACGCTTTGCAAATATTGTTTTTATAATTAATAAAATAACATAAATAAATTAAATTGCAAACATTTCGCAATTTACAGTACAACAAAATATGCAAATGAGACAGCCGGATGGCGTCTACTTGCGTCGAATCATAGGTACGCATGAAAAATAGTTCTCGATAAATTCATCAACAATAACATTTTTACACATATTTAATCAATACACAAAAAATTGAAGCGAGAAATTGTTACTTATTGTAACATTGAACACAATACAAATCTACATTTACATCATTTTATCTATGAACACACATAAGAAGTAGACTGAAGTCGGCATGAACGACTTTTAAAATTTTTTGCGTGTTATGTGAACATTCAACAACGTAGGTCTAACAAAAAACAACAACAGCGTGGGGAACAGAGTGGGGAACGCAACTGCAGGATTCAAAGATGCAGCTTGCTGTGATTGTGATGTGGGCTCGCATGGTATCTTGAGCTGCAAAATATTCGTGGGAAAACAACGGGTACCACAAAGCTTCTGTATCACGTGTTTTCTGGCAAAGTCAGCAATTGGGGAGTGTCCTGGTAATACCAGTTTGAGTGCACATTATCCTTGAACTTGATTATCCTCGGACTTTGCCTTGCTTATTCAATAAACATTAATTTTGAGAGCCTAATATTTTAATATGTATAAAATAAATTAAATCATTGATACACATATGTTGTTTTGTTCATGTTATTGGGAGTTATTTTCAAAAGGTGACTGAATTTCTATAATATTTTCAGGTTGACATCCAGTGAAAGCAAAAAATTGACATGTGAAAGTTGTTGCAACAGTACAATTATTGATGTGACATTTTAGACTCTTTCTAGTGGACAAGTGTTACTGTATCAATAGTTCAATAGGCAACTTATCTTGCCTATGAGTTCTAAACTGCATTCAATTAGTTGTTTTTATTGTAAATTGAACAATTTCTTGTTGACCATCATGTATATTTTTTCAATTCCATGTTCTTCTATTGGTTGTGCATCCTTTCCCTTAGTTTCTTTTCTTTATTCATTTCATTATTTCATGTTGGACTTAAGTTATTTAAAACACATAGACTTTTCTGCATCTTATTTCACAAAACTTATTGTTTTTAATTGAATTTTAATCTAAATTGAATTGTCTATTAAAAATAACTGTTTTTAAGTTTGTATTAAAATGACACACAAGCATGATTAAAGTAGCTTATTCCTATGTAAGACTTACACCCACTGTACTGTAACTTAAAATGGTTCCCCTGAACCTATGTAATTGTGTAGATTAATACAATTAATGGTCTGCGTGATGTGGTTTGGTATTCTTCGCCATTTTTCGGCGTAGCTGTCTAAGATCACTATGTACCTAGATTTATTGCGATAATTTTATGCAGCAGGAAAATTGAATGCCAATAGAATTGTGCAAATTTTCTAATTTTAGGGAATGCAAACTTACAACAATGGTTTGATGTTTACCAATAACTGTTGCATATTTTTGGGGATTAAAATTTACATAATTGTTTACATAAGCAGTTAAAATAAAGTTATAAACATATCTTCGACATACACTCTAGCACTGAACATAATTTATGAAAAATTTTACTCATTGGATGTCACGAACACAATGTTATATTTATTCACATAATGAAATAATTATTTAGTTTAGCCTAAATCAGCGGCACACTCTATGAATAGCAATAACAATGATCCCATTGGTTGACCGATATCTGCGAATGATTGTGCTCTGGAACGTTTGGAGTTATACAAAGATATTCGGCGAAGATCGGTATGAAATGGTCTATTCTAGCGTATTCAAAGGGTGAATCATTCTAAAAATAGCGCGCGGTATAGCTGTGTTAATGTTCATTCATCCATAAGCGCCCGAAGAATCATGAACCCGAGAATTTCAGTAAACAGGGAATTTATATTTATAACCTTACTGTGCATGTTAATTTGTATTTGAATGGCTGTTGCGTTTTATTAAGAATTAATTATAACTGCAACTTTCTATCAACTTCTCCAGTTGATGTTATTCAATCTCTAAAAATATTTAACATCTTTCTATGAATAAAATGTGGTGAAAGAAGTCTCATAATACGTCAAAATGTTTACGAGTTCAAGTTACTTGTACTTCATTTGCCTAGCATGAATACACTATTTGCAAAACTTATGATACATATAGTGCATTATTTAACATAATTATGTACACTTTTCTGATATATCATAAATTTCATTCATTCCCGCAATTTTTTTCTGACAATGCTAATTTGTCAAATTTGCCTGATAAATTCATGTATCAATTATGGTAACATAAATTACTAACATTTAGGTTATTCATTTATCACCGGTGAAAACATGGAAGGTTTGATTGGTTATTCAGGGTACAGATATTAATAATGTTTGAATTTATCTCAAATTAATTTTGGGTCCGATAAGTTTTCATACGGTGTCTGAAAAATCTACAGTCCGAGAAGTTTCCTTGGTGGGGACCAAACAAGCTGGGGTCCGAGATGTGACGTAACCTATCGTCTTGTCCCTCTTGTATTATGTTTCGGGTAAAAAATGACATCTCAATATTAATTTCAACGCCGATTGTCTTTTTTAAAGACATTTGTTGTTTCTGTATACTGATAAACAGGCACAAAATGTCATCCACTTCTTTCATGAATTTCAATTTTTGTGATATCTGTATTTTTTTCAGCTTTTAAAAATCTCAGCTTTGTAATATTTTATTGCCAGGTGTTCTATGCTGTGCATTGCATGCTTTTGCATAATGCTTATTTGACATAATAACTTATTTCTTGTTAATTGAATAATGTTTAAATGTTTTGTTTTATAAATTTTATTTTTTGTGAATTACAATGTTGTCATTGTATAGATCTATTCTTTGTTTACATTTTAAGGACGCAAGTGACATTCCATGCCTACAAAAAGTAGTTCCGAGGAGTGGGCGGGACTAAACAATCCCAGCACGTGACACAGTAACATGATATTCGTTAATGTGGGCGGAGCTAAAACATGTTATCAGTCAGGGACATGATATTACAGAAAGTAGGCGGGTTAATTTGTGTTATCGGTCAGTGGTATAATAACGCTTAAAAATATTGGGTCAGCATCTTCAACGTAATTGTGCACTAGTGGCATAATAATATGTTATATCATCCTCTCAACCATGTGTTATTTATGTTATTATATTGTACAATCCGTATGACACCTTGAAATGATAAGCTTCTTGATTTTTTTTCACCATTACTTTAATGTAGACTAGTAATAAATGCTACGTAAGCCGAGGTTTGACATTACCATTTCACTATACAATAATTATCTAGTAAAAGCATTGCAGAATCAGCCTTCTGTACTTCGCAGATATGACCTTAACGTTTTACCAGCATGACCATTTAGTGTGTACAGCTATATTTTGACCTGTCATATTTAAAGATGGCGTTTCTACAGCGTGTTAGGTTAAATCGGTTATAAACATGGCGAAAAATGGGCAAACCTTATCATGTGATTTAAAAAGGAATAATATATACAGTTGATTTTAAGTGTTTAATGGATATGTAGATCACATAACGCATAAATGTGTCGCATAATATGTAAACAAAATGTGCAGTATTGACACAAACCAGTTTTCAATGGACTGATTTTATTACATAGGATTGTGTTGTCGTGTTTAAACACAGAATTAAACAGGGGAGAGATCGTAAAGTGAACTCTGGCTACCTTTAAGTGTGGCAAAAAACAGCAGGTGCTCGAAATGGCCGGTTTTTAAACAAATGCTGGATGTTTTTCTATGGTTCGTACAGCTTTTTTTCCGCCTTTCATCCCAATAATATGCTCATGTTGTGGCCCAATATTCCATGTAATCACGTGTTTTATGTTAAGACTATAACTTTTCATATAACAAAGTTATTGAAGGTACAATTTGTGCAGGTGTGTTGTTGACTTGTAGATATCACAACATTTTTTCGCATTTTAATAGTTTAAAGACAATTTTCATACCATTTTATGAGTATCGATAAGCAGTTTAGCCTTACTCTTAGACAATAGCCTAGTTTGACACTTCTAGAGCAAATATTCATACTTTAAGGCTGCAAAAACCTACTTTAAGCTCAACAATATTTCTGGTGACGACTTTAAGTACAAAGTAACAACTGGTAATCTGACATTACCTTAACAAGTACATTGTATACACACAGTACACTATACAATTGTTTTTAGATTGTTACAAAAGCCCCTTGCCCAAAAGCTTCTTGGTCTAAAAATGCACACATGGACATCAGCCCCTTATTATAGACAGAGTGGACATAAGCCCCTTGGTAGATTAAACAGGGTGGACAAAAGCCCCTTAGTAGATATCACAGAGTGGACAAAAGCCCCTTGGTGATTTTTAATGTTGTGTCCACTCTCTTGTATATACCAACGGGCTTATGTCCATGTGTTTTTGGGCAAGGGGCTTTTGTCTGGATACCTTGTTTTTAGCTCACCTGGGTGAGCTATTGGTATAGGGGACCTCTCTGGCGTCGTCCGTCGTCTAATCGTTCGTAGTCAATGTGCCGTCAACAATTTGGACCGTTATATTTAATTTAAAAAGATTTTCAGCATTTCTGTGTTGACCAGCCCAAAGTGGCAGCAGGGGGGAACCAAAAAAAGGAGCAGAGTGCAGCAGTAAAATGTTCCACTGTCTGTCTTGGGAAACAGTTAGGAAAAAGATGTAAACAACAATAAAAAGCTAAAATTCTTGTTGTAAACAAGCAATCAGAATATAGGATTTATTTAGTTATTTGTAATTTAATCTGTTTCTATGGCCATTCTCCCCTACCTCTGATTCAAATACAGCAGTTGTCATTTACTGGCATTACTATGTGCACTTGGTCCTGATAAACTGCTTAGATCGTATAAGAAAAAGAGCATGTATGTTTACTGGCCACCGTTCCATGACTGAACTAGTGTTAAATAAGGCGAAAATTCCAAGCAAACAAAACAAACATAATATATTTGCTACACCTCTTCTCAATTCAATGCGCCTCCTTTCCACTCAAGTAGTATGGTCACTAGAGATGCAACGGGTAGCAAATTTTGTTCGGGTCTGTTATCTTTCTTCGTGTCTGTAATTTGCGGGTCAGGTATTTTATAAGTAAACATAAACATCAACTTTGCACCTCCAGAGGGCTGTTAAGATCGGTAAACATTGTTTCCACCCTGAAGATCAGACGATAAAAGAAATTATTCTCGTTTGCTGCATGTTCACATACAGTTTTGATGTCAGATTTGGTCCTGCAGTTCTAGTGATCTCTGACTGTCCTCATTGCATTTATATTGCTTGACAAAGCGCATTAGGCAGTTTCCAGCAGTTTACTTATTTTTTATTAATTGTGATTGTAATACTACTTGCATCTAAAATAGATCAGAATTTATCTAATTAGACCTACAAATATGTTGTGATCAGACATAAGTTAAGTAACACTGTTTAAAAAGAAATTAAGAAGTTTGAATTGTATATTTTTCCTTAATAGTTATTTTTCACTCGACTTGTGTCATCAACATTGTAATTTTTTAAGGGAAATTCTGGGCCAAATAGGGCCCAATTCCTCCAAAGTATAATCCCAAAATCTCATTATTTCCTATTAATGACCTAAGATGAATGATAAGGAAACCAACAAAATTATCAATATATTCAAGTTTAAACTGAAGGGAAAAGATATACATATTATTTGTATTACATGATATTTAAGTTCTAAGATATAAACCTTGATAAAATCTTTGTTTTCAAAAAATATAGTGCATAGGTTATTTTGCAGAATGTTTGCGGTAATAATTCTGCAGGAAATAATACACGGGCTTCTCGTGTACGCATATACATGGGTTTTAAAGGTATTGAATCGTCATTCGAGGTGTGTATTGTACGGGGAAAAGATATGGCGCAAGAAAAAGACAGGATGTGAACTGAATAACTACCCTCCCACCCGTCACCAGTTTTGTTCGCTGTAAAAATTCATCAGTTCTTTTTATTAACGATTAATTTGACATTTCATATAAATAACGATGCTCAGGGCTTATATTCGGTTCCGTTAAGAGCCAGTGCTCTCTGTCACACAATTTCCTCAACTAAACGGTTTGAAACTCCTTGGCTTAAGATGTCCATACAGCTTAAGCGATGCACTTGGTTTTATTAATTTGTTGAATATTGTTGTAGATTAAGAACAATTTAAAAAAAAGATGATGATGATTAAAAAGGTTGAATTACACTATTTATTTTAATACCCGACCTGACCCTTATTTTCCAATGAGGAACTGAACTTGATTAAATTTTAATACAATCGAGAATGCGGGTATTTATGGGTACCTGTTTCATCCCTAATGGTCGCTGTTGTACTCAGACTCAGGTGAGCGCTTTGGGCCATCATAGCCCTCGTGTTATTATTGGTTAATGACGTTAAAACCTCAGGTCTTTTGGTATGGGTATACCAGCCATAAAATACGATGTAGATAAAACCAATTAATTAATTGAATCGTATACATGATGTATTTAACGAATAATTATATATGGTTCCTTTCTTTTTCCGAGTTTTCCAGTTTTATGATACTGCAAGCACCATCATCTTGCCTTGGATTTGCGTGCAACAACTTAAAATCTCTATATCTGCTACAGATACTCAAAGAAAACTTAACACATGTCTTCAAGGTCATTATATAAGGTCACTGGCCAATGAACATAACTGTGACCAGCATTTTAGCAGAATTATGCCCCTTTTTTTTAGTGATAAAGCCAATAACTCTGACAAAGCAGTTGAATAGTCGAGCTCGCTGTCCTGAGAAAGCTCTTGTCTTATATACTAGTAAATGGGGCAGGTGCTAAAACCAAATGACTGAAATAAAAACATGAGTTAATTTAATAATGCATTCATATTTTACCATGTATTCAAACAATATAAATACATATAAATGAATAATACAATAAACAAATATTATGATGCTACTTTAATACTGAATAGTGAATATTGTACTTATTTATTAATTCCATAAACTGATGCTAGGATACATTACAAACACCCGCAGCACATTGTTAGTTCTACTTTAAATAATATTGTTAGACTGCTACAGCTAGTGAACAGGTTCCTGGGTCAACCGTAAATGGACAGAAAGTGGTCATCTGATCATTGCCATAGGGGACTCGTTCGCTGAAAACGTGAATTAACGTTAATATTTAAGATTTATATGCAAATCATTCAACTGGATTAATCAACATTTAATTACCTGGTATCCAACACCACAATATCATTAAAACAGTTGCACAACGATAATGTGATTAATTTAGATAATTCATTAAATTATTATATAAGTTATTTCATAGTTTTGCACATATTAATTTCATTCAGTTAGGTAATTATTTTATGCTCAAACGTTATAGTGTAATGGTTGCAACAACATATATACAAAATGATTGTTATATTAAATATTGATAATGCAGATGTATTGATGGATGGATGGATGAACTGATTTAGCTGCATATCTGCAAATCAAATTCTTTGTTTTGCAAACGTTAATGCCATATTACCAGTTGTTATCTTGTACTTAAAAGTCTTCACCAGGAATATTTTTGAGCGTCAAGTACGTTTTTTGCAGCCTAAAAGTATAAATATTTGCGCTAGAAGTGTCAAACTTGGCTATTGTGTAAAAGTAAGGCTAAACTGCTTATCGATAGTTATAAAATGGTATGAAATTGTCTTCAAACTATTGAAAATGTGAAAAAAATGTTGTGAGACCTACAAGTCAACAACACACCTGCACACACTGTACCTTCAATTACTTTGTGATATGAAAAGTTACAGTCTTGAAATAAAACACGTGATTACATGGAATATTGGGCCACAACATGAGCATATTCTTGGGATGAAAAGCAGAAAAAAAACTGTACAAACCATAGAAAAGCATTCAGAATTTGTTCAAAACTGGCCATTTTGAGCACCAGCGGTTTCTTGCCTCACTTAAAGGTAACCAGAGTTCACTTTACGATCTCCCCCCCCCCCCAGATTAAAGAAACCATGCATCGGTGATGTCTAAAATGATTTTGGACCCCGATATTGATAATCGGATTCAGTTTGGAGACAAAATACAAATTTAAAGATACATTCTGACCAGTCATGGCGATTTCGACAATACATTTTGTTTCTGGTTAGCACGGTTCACGTGAAAAATTTAAATAAAAGATGTTAAGCTTTGTGGATACAAAAAAAGAATTGCAAATGCTTGTAGCTGGATAGTAATTGTAAAATGCCGTGGATCGACGTCAGCACTTTGGAGGTAAAAGTTGCATAGTTGTTCAATTTTGTTTTGTTTCAAAAAAAAATATCACTGGTCTGTTTTTAGCTGCGCAAAAGGGTGATATGAAAAAATATTACCACGTGATATTACTTTTGGTCTATGGACAAAATGCACAGAGTGGTCATGTGGGGTGAAATAGGCTAAAAAAAGTTAATGAATTGTTTCTCAGGCACTTTTTCTAAAAAATCAGGAGGGAAGGTGAATTTTTTATTTTATTGAAGTATTTATTTATTTTTTTTCTCATTCTCTTTCTATTGACACTATGTAATGACTTATTAAAACAAGTAAATAAGTACAGTTTAAAGAAATTTTTAAGTTTTAATAACAACATAAGAGTTCCTTTTTGTATAGTTCTAAATATAGATTTATTAATTGCTCATGTTACAAACAGTAATTTATGCCACCTGACGTAAACAGGCAATTTAAATGTTCATAATTAACATAAGTGCCTTCAGATTGATATACCTTCAGCATTAAAGTACTTCTATTTATAGAATTTAACTTTTCGTAATTCTTTTTTTTTATAACAGTCAAAAATAGGATTTATTTTTGCAATAAATCACCAACAATTTTTGGAAAGGAAAATCAACACTCGTCAAAAGCAGCTGGCATTTTCGTTTGTTTCCTTAGGACACAGCTTGTCTTTAAAAAAAAGGAATGCTATTTACACAATCAAAAGCATCTACGAAACAAAAGTTTAAATTAACAAATAGACGATATTTATAAAGGTTCCCAATCGAGTATGACTTTTTTTTTCAAAGTTGAGATTTACACAGTATTTCACTATTTATGTGTATCCGATTTACATAATTAAATCAGACAGGGAAGAAAGTTACTGGAAATACCAAAATCTATACCGGGTTTCTCTTCTTCCGCTATGTTAAAATGTGAATTCGTTTAATTTTAAGCCGCTTTCCATGGAATCTAATTCCATACATCGTAATTTTAGTAATAGCTCTGATGAATGTTTAGGGTGTTTATTCGTCCGAAATCTGTTTCTTATTTATAAAAAGCATTTCAAAAGCGCTTGGTACAAACGGAATATACTATAATGTACATGCTGGTTTACTCCAGAGTCATCACCAGTTATCGCATACAGAAAATATCTGATAGCAAGTTTCCAAAATGTTACTAATTCACAGATTTCAATGCGTAGTTCTTGTATTTTGTTCGGTAACAATGTCTGCAAAGTTTTATTTTTAGTAACATACTGCTGCTTTAAAACCCAGAAGCGATCGTCAAAAAATAGTAAATACAATTTTTATGGCATTAAATTAAATTCTTGGCGGGCCATAAAAAAAATGTGGCACTGCCTGAGGAACAAATAACTTTTTTTAGCCATAAATAAAAATATACATCAATATTAAATAAACATAAACATATGAACAAATGACAATATCTCATGTAATCGATTCACAAATTTAATCTATTTCTATCACAGACTAAAACTACTACAGTCTCCAGTAATCTTGCCAAATAATAACAGCCTACACAGACCAATATATTGTTTTATCCAGGCCCTTTTTGGGCCAGGCAGCGCCATGCCCCATTTTTGAAGCGTCACATTGCCCTTTTCAAAGGCAAAAGTCGCCACTTGACCTAATTGATAACGATCTTAATTGCCTCGTGACCAATTTTGTTTGCCCTGTGTTAGCGATAAAGACACCAGCTGTTTTCAGTAATTGTCACTCTGACTGTGCTCGGTTCATTGCATATGTATTGTTCTAATCGATACGATTTAATCGATTACTGTGCTAGATTTATTGCCGACATACATTTCTAAGCGATTTGATTTAAGTGAGTACTGTACTATTGATTGTCAGCCGCTTTAGGGAAAGTTGATTCTTAAACCGACTAAAGTGACGATTCTTTATACGGTTAACGGACGTAACATCAACCGCCACATTCCACCCTCCCACTGTCAGTGTTCGTTACGTCAAAGACCTATTAAATTTAAAATAAACATCAATAGATCTCTGCTTACGTTTGATTTTTTTGTGTGGCCTCACTAGGCGACATATAGGGGTTACTTATGTTGTCGGCGGCGGCAGCGGCCCGTTTTTATTGTCTGGAGCATAACTCTTAGACTATTAAAGCTATCAACATGAAACTTCATAGGTAGATAGATCTCATTTAGGGGAAGTGCACAAGAACCATTACACGCAGCTCATACTTTTGGAGTTATTTCCCTTTGTTTATTTTCATACTTAATTTTTGTCTTGAACATAACTCTAGGACTATGAAAGCTATCAACTTGAAACTTAATAGGTAGATAGATTTCATTGAGGAGAAGTGCATTGCACAAGAACGGTTACTCTGCACCTCATACTTTCAAGTTATTGCTCTTTGTAAATTTTCATACTTATTTTGTGTCGCATTTTTGGTTTTAATAAGTATTTTCTTTGCAATTCGCCAGAGTGCAGTGCTTTTGAAGATTTCAATAAATCTGTTAAAATTTGGATGCATGTAAGCTATCCTGCGTCAGGCGACAAATCCGACTCGCTGAGTTCTAGTTTTAAATTAATATGATTAATTATCCCTTTTGGAAAATACTTTTAGCACAACGAACATGTAAAATTACAAATATAGGCACCTGAACAATTGACTATAGTATGTATGTGTATAATCTCATATATATTCAGGTGATTTATCATTTTTATCATACATGCCATAATGTTTTGAGGCCAAAACGAGACATTGTCAAAAAATCGCCGAGACATTTGACCGGGACACATTAATATTGTCAGTTTGTCCGAAATAAAACGAGTAATAATAATAGTTTAACGTATCTAACCTAGGTCCTTTTCCGTTTCGTGGTCTATATAGTCATAGTTCAAACAAATAACACCCAAAATGAATTACACAAACATACACACGCATATATTTTAATAATATTTATTCATTAATATAGATGATAACATGTATTTTTAATTATGACATCAAAGAAATTATACGAAACACGCAAATATAAACACCGATTGTCAAATAAACAAATGCGTTTACAAGGGAGACTAATCCACCAGACTTATACCTGGGCTACATTCCACTATACACTGCGTCATTAACTGCATCAAATTTTGCGATGTGAACAATACAAATTTAAAGAAAGTAATTATTGTTTTTGCATCTTTAATTCTCGAAAAGTTCTCAATTTATTTTCATACTTACCTTCAAACATTACCAAACTAATTATGTGATAACACCTATTCCAATTAAAATCAAAATAACAACAAACACAGTACCTTTTTTATTACGCAACAATGCAACAATCAGCAGCAATTAGCGACCACGGATATATGATCCCATCCCGCAAGAGTGTGACAAACGATCAATAAATCGCTAATGGGGTATCATTACTGCTCCTCTTTGACACGCGGCTAGCGGGTATTGTTGTCATAGGGACCGATAAAGGGATTAACGATCTGAAGTTAATTGTTGGCCCAATGTAAGTTTTATGGTATACTGACATCAATTTTTGTGGTTGACCGGGACAAAATGCATCTCACCGGGATGCAGGGACAGACCTCGTGAAACCGGGACAATCCCGGTGAGACCGGAACGTATGGCATGTATGTTTTTATTCAGTTGTGTTTACACTTATTAACAAATGTATTTAATTGATTGACAACCCATCAGTAACTTTACTGAACGAGTCCAATAGTGGGGTTTTCTATCTGGAGACTTAAGGTGTGAAAGGGAACCCAGTTGTATATTAGTACGTGTGTCATATATGACTACCTGTCAACACCTGTTGGGCCCCAAGTGTCAAGAAAATATTAGCCCCTACAAAATATACCTGGACGTGTCAGTCAAGTTTGACCCACACCCATAGTTTTCATTACAGATTCTCTGTTGTTTTCAAACGTTCCTAATAAAAACCTTACAAATGTAGCGCAGTTCTAATCAGTGCATTGGACATACATTAATTATTAGCTAGACTATTCGAAGAATAGGTGAGCTATCCTACTACCTCCGGCATCTGCGTCAGCGTCTGAATTGGTGAAAGTTTTTATTCCGAAGTCCTGTAACTTCAAAACTACATAAGTTATTCACTTGAAACTTGGAATACACCTTTGTCATCAACTCCAGTATCAGGTGCAACATTTCCCATAACTCATTTGTATTTTGAGAGAGTAATGCCCCTTTTTCACTCAGATTTTCCGGTTAATGTTTATAATAAAAAGTTTTGTAACATCAAAACTACATAAGTTATTCACTTGAAATTTGGAACTAACCCTAGTCATCAACTCCAGTATCAAGGGTAACATGCCCCATAACTCTTTTTGTATTTTCAGAGAGTAAGTTTTCAAATTTCGAAGTTCAGATTTGACAGTTTATTTTAATGATAAGCACACTTGTTAGCTCACCTGAGCACTAAGTGCTCGGTCAGCTATTGGTATAGGGGACCTCTCTGGCGTTGTCTATCGTCCGTCAACAATTTGGACCGTTATCGCGATAAAGACTACATTTTTTATTCAATCTTGACCTTACTTGCACAGTTTGTGTATGACCATGGGATTGTTATTGGGTCAGATCACAACAGTAACACCAGAGTAATTGCCCCTTTTTCATTCAAAAAAAGAAAAAAAGAGCCCTTTTCCAACCTAAAGACTTTATCTTCCATCCAATCTTAACCAAACTTTCACAGTTTGTGTATGACCATCAGATCTCAGCAGACGCCAACAATGAGCCAGATCGTGCTTCAAACACCAGAGTAATTGCCCTTTGTTTATTAAAAAATATACAAAAATGGACATTATTCAGGATAGAGAGAGACATTTTTCATCCAATCTTCACCAATCTTGCACAGTTTGTCTATTACTATGAGATTACAGTTGAAGTTGAATATAAGCAAGATCAGACCAGAAACACCAGATTTATTGCCCTTTGTTTGTGAAAAAAATATGCAAAATGGACATTATTCAGGATAGAGACTTCATTTTTCATCCAATCTTCACCAATCATGTACAGTTTGTCTATAAATGAAAGACTACAGATAAAGTTGAATATAAGCATGATCGGGCCAGAAACTCCAGAGTTGTTGCCCCTTGTGTTTGGAAAAAAACATCAACAAGTTTTCATTGATTTTTGATTCAATATTATCCTAACTTAAACAGTTTGCGCATGACCATACAAATTGATAAAATTTGATTTCCAACTGTTGCACGACTTGCATGCAGTTATTTGTACATGCAATTTTGATGTCTTCAGAGCCTGCATCAGCATCATTTATCATCATTGGAAAGAGAATTATCAAAGAAAAAGCAAAACTTACCTTACAGCACAGCCATCGCAATTATTGCATTGAAAAAGACATCAACATCTACTGTTTGTGCATTTTCCAGAATTGCCGATGACTTAATGAAAAAGGGTCATGTAAGAATATAGAGAAAAATGATTTGAGAACCATACGCAAAAAAAACGCACATCCACTTCCCAACTCATACTTTTGTTAGCCCATTGCACTTACCAATGTTTTAAATCAAAATTGATCCTACCGCCTCTGTGTACTGTTAGATAACTTAATTTTCAAACCTGTCACAACAGTATGGTCTTCATCTGTACCAGTTCTCAGGTGAGCGCTTTGGGCAATGATGGCCCTCTTGTTTTCAAATTTGGCGTTGGTTTGTCTTCGAAGCAGGTACAATCAAATCCGCAAACGTCCAAGTGGCAGTTGAAGTTTATTCCAGCAAGCAGTGTATATCATTATAAAATGAACAGACATAATAATAAACATACAGTATTTGGGGAAAAACTCTTTTTTTGCAAGAGGTACTTTGAAGAGGTTTCTAAATGCTAGTTAAACAATAGCAATATAAAAGACATTTGTGAATTTACTCAATATATTATAATTTAACACAAATATATGTAATGTGTTAAAATTATAAAGTGTAATAAAGGTAACATGATAGTTTTAATGACTAAAGGTATATGAAAATGTTTGTTAACTTATTTGTAATACAATAAATGTATAGATGTTTGAGAAAATAACATTATAATTGAAAACACTATAAGAATACAAGTCATACCTGCACAAGTCCAAGTGGCAGTTGAAGTTTATTCCAGCAAGCAGCGTAATAGATAAATGACCAATTTACTGTTCTCTTATATAGTTGTTGGGTAATGATAATTTAATTGTATCTGTATGAGATAATTGAGTAAATAGTGTGTAACGTTTGACTGTATGTTGCTTAACTTTTATGTTAGAAATCTATCTTGCCTTTTTGATTATTCAGAAGTCAATTACAAACATAAACTAGTGAAGAAACATGTAAGGTTAAATAATAAACCATCTGTTATATATAATATTCAAGACTGTAAAAAAATCATGTAAAGACAACAGTAATGTGATCAGAAAAATGTACTATAAACCTATAACAATATAGTTGTATAATGAAATATTCAGTGCTGTGTAATAATCAAATACAAACAAGAGAAGGAATAATATTGAATAATATGCATGCAACTTGCAAAAACATAACATAAGCTTTTCACTTAAAACTTGGAACTAACCTTTGTCATCAACTCTAGTATCAGGAGCAACATAACTCTGTTTTGTATTTTGACAGAGTTATGCCCCCTTTTCACTTAGATTTTCTGTTTAATGTTTATCTTCAAAAGTTTGGTAACTTAAAAACTACGCAAGTTATTCACCTGAATAAGGTTGTCAAGCTATTCCTGAAAACAAAAAGAAGACTTATGTAAAATTCTTGCAAAAACAGGAAAAAAAACAAAACAAAGACATGCCAAAATATTTTGACTCTTTGAAACATAAGTGGTTTGAAAAGTTAAATAAAAAAAATAGCTTGTGTATCTCTACTTGCATTATTTCTGTCATATGATAGTCATCCTTGTTTACTTTTTTTTACATTTTAAATGAATATGTTATGGTAAGGCACAAATTTATTTACAATCATCTTAGAAACATTATAATAACAATAGTACATTTTGGGTCGATGTATTCTGTTACTGTTTAAAACTTGTGCAATACTGTTTATTGCATAAAAATATATAACTCATAATAAAATATATGTTTTGGAATTTCCGTTTGTTTTGAAAATACATCGATCATTTAAATGTTCAGATAATTACATGATATAGTTAATTATATCATGATACTGCTGGCCAATACACTGAATGTGCCCCTTTAAAAGGACGCATCGCGCTAAAATGCCCTTTTGAATATATTGCGCCATGCCCCTCTGCCTTCCTGGATATAAGAACTGCCTTGCCTCGACCATACTCTGCATATTTCGGAGTACACCGGTAGACAGTATCCTGTGCATAAAGATCAAGAGATTACCACTTGCCCAGTAATGGATTTATGACTTTTGCGGAGACTGTATGGTTTACAGTAAGTTCGGTAAATGACCAGTTCGGTAAATTGCTTTTATATAGTAAAGGTTTATGTAGGTTTGGTGAAAGTACCTGGAGTTCAAAGAAAGCACAGTCAACAACAGCAGGAGAAATAGACTGACTCAAACTTGGGATCATCATACCTTCCAGGCTTACTGAGTTCTTATCCTGGACTTTGCAGCATCAGTGGGCCTAGGGAAACAGAAACAAAGGAACAAGCAGTGATTGCATCCTGACATTTTCTGAAAATCCAGCAGAGGGTGACAGATTGGCAAGAGCATTGTACAAAATATGGCAAAGCACAAAAGCCCAACACTGTTGACAAAGAAGATTTACATTGCAGTCAGAATACTGCTTCATATGCCAATGATCCAGATGTTATTCAAGACCTGGTGAAGACGGTAAATTATATGCAATAGGAACAAATAAAAATATAAGGATATTACAATCATAATGAAATCAGAAGATATGGTGAAAATTAAAAACATTAAAGTTTGTAAAAAGAAATGGCTCCAATGTCTTCGTCATGAGACCGAAAAGGACACTTTGCAGTAGATGTTCTGGAAGTTCTTACTGTGAATCATCGACTTTGCTCACTTTCTGTCTTTTCTGCTCTATCACATATAGAATATCAGTTGTAATCCTACAACTCTCTTTGTTGTGTTAGAAATGCTTTCTCTTTCAAAAGCTAGGTTACAACTGGCATTTTATCTAATTTTCTCACTTGCAGGATTCATTTGGTTCATCAGCTAATGGTAGCTCTGTTCATGTTGTCTTCGTGTCTTGCGATGAAGATGATTCGGTGGGAATTAAAAAGTGATTTTTTAACATCAAGGACAATTGATTATTTGCATAATTGGATTAACTAATACAAACTGGACAGGTACATGCATTTCCTAGGAAAGTATAGGAAATATAGGTTTTTAAAAATATAGGATTTCTTTCCAAAATATAGGAAAATATAGGAATATAGAAATTGGTTGATAGCCTGTTTAAAACATTGGTTTGTGTATTGGGCTAACTAAAGTATGTGTTGGGTAGTGGCTGTGCGGTGTTTTTGCATATGGTTCTCAAATTATTTTTAGCTCACCTGAGCATGAAGTGCTCAGTGAGCTATTGGTATAGGGGACCTCTCCGGCGGCGGCCATCGTCCGTCGTCAATGTGCCGTCAACAATTTGGACCGTTGGTTGCGATAAAGTCTATATTTTTTATTCAATCTTGACCTAACTTGCATAGTTTATGTAAGACCATTAAAATCTCGAATGGGATTGTTATTGGGTCAGATCACACTAGTAACACCATAGTTATTGTCCCTTTTTTATGCCAAAAAAGTGCGAAAGTGCCCTTTTCCAACGTGTAGACATTATTTTCTATCCAATCTTAACCAAACTTTCACAGTTTGTGTATGACCATCAGATATCAGGAGACGTCAAAAATGGGCCAGATCGTGTTTCAAACACCAGAGTCTTGCCCTTTGTTTATTAAAACAAATATGCACGTCTGAATTTGGTTACAGTTTTTATTCAAAAGTCTTGTAACTTCAAAACTACTTAAGTTATTCACTTGAAACTTTGAATATACCTTTGTCATCAACTCCAGTGTCAGGAGCAACATTCCCCATAACTCTGTTTTGTATTTTTACAGAGTTATTTTCCTTTTTCCCTTAGATTTTCTGGTTAATGTTTGTATTCAAAAGTTTTGTAACTTCAATAATACAAAAGCTATTCACTTGAAACTTGGAATATACCTTTATAATCAACTCCAGTATCAGGGTGAATATTTCCCATAAATCTATTTTGTATTTTGACAGAGTTATGTACCTCTTATTCAAATAGATTTTTTGGTTAAAGTTTATATTCAAAAGTTTTGTAACTTCAAAACAACATAAGTTATTCACTTGAAACTTGAAATTAACCTTTGTCATCTACTCTAGTATCAGGGGCAACATTACCCATAATTCTGTTTTGTATTTTGACAGAGTTATGCCCCTTCTCACTTAGATTTTCTGTTTAAAGTTTATATTCAAACATTTGGTAACTTCAAAACGACACAAGTTATTCACTTGAAACTTTGAACTTACCTATGTCATCAACTCCAGTATCACGGGCTACATTCCCTATAACTCTGTTTTGTATTTTGACAGATTTATGCCCCTTTTTCACATAGATTTTCTGATTAAAGTTTATATTCAAAAGTTTGGTAACTTCGAGTACTACATAAGCTATTCACTTGAAACTTGGAATATACCATTGTCATCAACTCCAGTATCAGGGTGAACATTCCACATAACTCTATTTTTGTTTTTTTGACAGAGTTATGTCCCTTTTCACTAAGATTTTCTGTTTAAAGTTTATATTGAAAAGTTTTGCAACTGCAGAACTGCACAAGTTATTAACTTGAAACTTGGAACTAACCTTTTTCATCAACTGTAGTATCAGGGGCAACATAACCCGTAACTCTGTTTTGTATTTTGACATAGTTAGCCCACTTTTTACATAGAATTTGTGGTTTAAGTTTTTGTTCCAAAAATTCATAAACAATACAAGGCGTCACTTATAAGTTTTGTTTTTTAACAAATTTATGCCCCTTCCACATTCCAAAATACCTTCCAAGTAAAATACTTCGAATAGTCGAGTGCGCTGTCCTCTGACAGCTCTTGTTCATCCAATCTTCACAAATCTTGCACAGTTTGTCTATTACCATGAGATTACAGTTGAAGTAGAATATAACCAAGATCGGACCAGAAACACTAGAGTTATTGCCCTTTGTTTGTGAAAAAAATATGCAAAAATGGACATTATACAGGAAAGAGACTTCATTTTTCATCCAATCTTTACCAATCTTGCACAGTTTGTCTATGATGTTAAGATTAAAGGTGAATTCGAATATAAGCAAGATTGGACCGGAAACAAACGAGTTATTGCCTTTTGTTTTGAAAAAAATATGCAAAAATGGACATTACTCAGGATGGTGACTTCATTTTTCATCCATCCTTCACCAATCGTGTACAGTTTGTCTATGAGCATAAGACTAGCTATTGCCCCTTGTGTTTGGAAAAAAACACCAACAAGTTATCAATGATTGGCTTGCACACACGATTTTTTATTCAATGTTGACTACACTTACACAGTTTGGGCATGACCATAAAACTTGATTGATAACATTTGATTTGCAACAGTTGCAAGACTTGCATGCAGTTATTTGTACATGCAACTTTGATGTGTTCAGAGCCTGCATTAACATCATTTATCATCATTGGAAAGAAAATTATCAAAGAAAAAGCAAAACTTTACCTTATAGCACAGCCATCGCAATTATTGCATTGCAACTAGTTTTGCAAAACTGTTTGAGACAAAAGGATTAAGATTTAAAATCTGTGCGTAAAGTTATGCATTGACAAAATGAAAAACAAGAATTTGAAATTCGTGAACGCGAGTAACATGTTAGTAAACCAGTTTCGGCAGTGTCGGAAACTCACGAGGACTGAATAGTCTAGGCGCTCAGTACAAGATATATAGCAAAACTCACTGTGATTCATGACGACACTTAAGCGCTTTCTATTTGGAATGAGAGCCCAAATTTAAAATGGCAAATACAATGTAATGTAGACTAATGACTTGTTCGATGTTGACTGTTAATATCAAAGTAGTGTAATACTTTTAATACATTTATCATACAATGGGAAAGATAGAAAGTTTAATAAAATGAACATTTTATAAGGTTGATAAATTATACTTCTGCCACGACCGTATGACCATCTTGTCGTGAGCTGAAATGAAGTGGACCGTTCTGTGCAATTGGTTAACAAAAATTAAAAGGGTGGAGAACACCAGTTCATCGAAGCGTGAAAGGCTTCAAAAGCCAGTTAGTGGCCAGAAAACTATGCTTATGCTTTGTTTTTTTTTAACCATTACCATGAAAAATAAATAATCAAAACAGAGTTCTACCCAATATAAAATATATGGTAAATCAAAAGCTGCCATAAAGCATTGTGGTACTGTCAGCAAAATATTTGAAACATGAATACACTTTTTAACAGCAAAACAGCAGTTTTCTAAATGTTTTAAGTCTCAGATTTAAATAATATAAAAGGTTGGTGTCACTGCAGATCATGAGCAATCTTTTATAACCATTTTAGATGACCTGAGCAAAGAGTAATCAACGGTTAGCTATTGTGGCAGTCAAAATATGGCGTCCGTTTAATAAGTTCTGATTTCTTGAGTTACTTATTAACTATACCTGCATAGGTAGTGCAAATAGTGTTATCTGCACACTGAAAACCAGTCTGAAATCTTCACATGTCATGGCAACAAACATGGTGGTTAAGTGTCCGGTTTAGAACTAAGCATTGATGTGTCATATTCATTTGTCAAAAATGACTTGATCATTTGTTTTTAAGAATTCAGTTTTAAATTAGGGAGTAAAATAAGAATTGCCCTAGAAAGTTATCTGGAGGTCTGCCCAGCATTGGGGGGGGGGGAGAATATTGAGAAAAATGATTTGAGAACCATTAGCAAAAAAACGCACATCCATTACCCAACTCATACTTTAGTTAGCCCATTGCACTTACCAATGTTTTAAATCAAAATTGGTCCTAGCCCCACTGTGTATTGTTCAGATACCTTAATTTTCAAACCTGTCACAACAGTATGGTCTTCATCTGTACCAGTTCTCAGGTGAGCGCTTTGGGCCATCATGGCCCTCTTGTTATAGAATTATCACCATGATTTTTTGTATTGCCCTATATGTTTATGCCATGTGAAATGGGATTTAGAAAGGAAAACTAAAGTCGATTCATAAAACGTTGTGTTAATGCACCTATCAATATTTTCCCACAGGTGGAATGTGTGTGGGGGGGAGTGGGGGATGGGCGGGCATAAGCGTGACTTTAGACTGAAAGAGATTCTCGACAGGAGGGACGTTGTCATGCCGCATAATTCTGGGACCTAGTAAATAGACTGTGGTCATGTTTTAGATCCCAGTAATATTGTCCCCTGGGCCATTTGATTTGCCATTAAGCATGTCGCACTGTGGGGATTCAGACAAAAATGCTTGGGTCTAGGGTTTTTTCAAATTCCCCTCCGTCAGTCCGCCTGGCTTTGGGCCATCATGGCCCTCAATGTTGACCAAACTTACACAGTTTGCGTATGACCATGAAATTTGATTGATAATATTTGATTTTGAAAAAATTTGATTTCCAACAGTTGCAAACCTTGCTATTTGTACATGCTACATTGATGGTTTCCGAGCCTGCATTAACATCATTTACCGGTATCATCATTTGACACAAATTATCAAAGAAAAAGCAAAACTTGACCTTATAGCACAGCCATCGCAGTTATCGCATTGCAAACAGTTTTCCAAAACTGTCTGCGAAAAAGACATCAACATCTACTGTTTCTGCATTTTCTAGAATTGTCACTGACTTGATGAAATAATGTCCGGTAAGAATATCGAGAAAAATGATTTGAGAACCATTAGAAAGATTCTGTGTTTGATAAACACACATGCCCCCGGTTGGTGTTTAGTAGCCCAGTTCTTAGTCAAAATTAGGTCGAGGTCAAGGTCATAATGATTTTTATTTTTTTTTTATTTATTTTTTTTTCCGTTCTATATGTTTTATTTTCCTCATCAATAGGTGTGTGAGGGTCGAGGGCATCCCCCTCCACACCGTACATCATGCGTATTTATTAGAATTCAGCATGTATAACATAGAATATTACATTGTAGACAAGCTCACAAGTACATAATAGGAAAAAATCATAATTGCGCAAATAGCAATACCAAAATGATACATATTGAACTTATCAATATACAGAATGGATAACTATGTAAATCACATTATTTTACCGAAAAAGACTTAACAAAATATCCCATTCTTTATTTGTAGTTATTGAGTTAGAATCTAAATTGCAGAAGTTCATTTCCTTCAAAATATGATACTGGATAGAGAAATATATGATTTTGCCGCGATAATGGTAGGTAATGTTTGATTCATTTTACAATTATAAATAAACCTTTTAGTAAGAAGGAATGTAAGATTAAGAGGACCACTTGAGTTTTTATGTCCTAACATAAACGAAGGCGCATTTATGAAGTCAGCGAATACCTCAAAACCTTCAAACAAATCAGCAATAATTTTTTTTATATGTTTACATTCTTAAAAAATGTGCTCAATTGTTTCCGGCATATTATGACAGAAAGAGCATTCAGCTGACGATTTATAATTGATTTTATACAAAAAATAATTGGTACCAATAATTCGGTGTGTGATTCTATACTGAAACCACTGTAGAGTAGAATCTTTGGTTATACAAAATGGCATTCTAAAAATATGGTTCCAGTCTTTTAATTCAATATTTTCAAAAATGCTCGTCCATTTTGACATACAGATTGGTACAGTTTTATTTGTTTTAACAATATTGTACATGGGTTGAGTACCTTTTGGATATTTTAAAATGGATATCACTTGAAGGGGAACAAAAGGCTTAACAAAGTCAAGATAGTTAAAATCTGCAATCGTGTTCATAGCAGATGTTTCGTCAAACAAACCATTTTTCTTCAAGTATTTAGTTATGACATTAGTAATACCTATATAATGCAAGTAGTTTGGATAGAAATTATATCTGTTACACAGTTCTTCATAACCATAAAATTCTAACCTATCGTATTTCTTCATCAAATCGCCAATAAAATGCACGCCATTTTCAAACCATGTTTTGAGGAAAACACTTTTATTACCAATTATTATATCAGAATTATAGAATATTGGGGTTTGTAATATATATTTTATATTTAATGATTCTGATTTGCGGAAATCAACAAACGATTTTAAAGTGTCCTTCCAAAAAGCATTGTCCGTTCTATTTATAAGGTTTTCAGGATAATGAACACCACAGTTGTACAGTTTTTGGGTGTCTATAGTCATTTTTACAATATTGATCCATTTACCATTTCCTGTGATGATCCTTCGGATCCAAGAACATTTCAGTGCAATTATAAATGAAAAAATGTCGACCACAGTAAGACCTCCTTCAGTATATTCTTTAATAAGTACATTTTTGTTAATTTTTGAACTTCCATTCCACACAAAGTTAAAAAAAAAGATCATTTAGCTCTACCAATATTTTATGTGGTGGATTGGGAAGTGAAACAAACAAATGATTAAGCACTGGCAAAGCAATCGTTTTTAATATTTGTATCCTTCCAATTGGCGTTAATATCCTTCTGGACCAGTTTTTAAGCAGCGTTCTAATTCTGGACAATTTATCCTTATAATTAAGATCGATCATCTTGTCAAGATCGACGTGAAATGTTAAACCAAGCATATCAAAAGTATGTTGGTTCCATTTTAACTTCCATCTAGTTTTTATGCTTTCGGAACTGAATTTATGCTTCCCTATCCAAACTATTTTGGTTTTGTCAAAATTTATCTTTAAGCCAGAACATAATGTGAAATACGACAATTCATCTAAGGTTTCATTAAGGGATTCTGCAGAGCCATCCAGGATTATAGACGTATCATCAGCAAATTGCGATAACTTGTATTCAGTATTATTGATTTTGATTCCTTTGATTTTTGGATTAGCCCTGAGTTTAAGTGACAAAATTTCAGCGCACAAAATAAAAATATAACAACTGAGGGGATCACCCTGACGACAACCACGTTGTATTTGAAAAAACTCGGATAAGAACCCACACTGCATTACTGCTGATATACCATCCTTATATAAAACATTAAACCAATTTTTAATGTCAGTACCGAAATTAAAAAGGGAGAGTGTTTTGTGTTTACAAACCTCCATGACAAGGAATCAAAAGCCTTTTCAAAATCTATAAGCAGGAGAAGTCGGGGAATATTATTTTCCTCAGTGTATTTCAAAATGTCGTAGATTAGCCTAGTGTTTTCTCCTATGAACCTGCCTTTGATAAAACCAGTTTGATCATTGTTTATAAGTTTATTCATATATTGTTTCAATCTATTAGCAATACTTCCCGAACCAATTTTATATACAGTGTTTAACAGTGTAATTGGTCGCCAGTTTTTTAAAGATTGTCTGGGTTTATCACCCTTAGGTATGCAAGTAATTATCCCTTGTCTTTGGGTTATAGACAAATTGCCGCTTTTAAATGCGTGATTTAAAGCTCTACAAACAAAAGTACCTAATTTAGGCCAAACAACTTTGAAAAAATCAGCAGTACAACCTGACGACCCAGGGCTTTTGTTGTTTGCCATGTTTTTTAAGACAACAGAGGCCTCACTTAGTGTTATTGGCCCTTCTAATTGTTTTGACTCTTCATGTGATAGTTTAGGTATGTCAATATCTGCTATAAAACTATTAAAATCATCATCAATGTTGGTATTATCATTGTTTTGATACAATGTTTTATAAAACAAAGTGGTTTCTTTTAAGATATCAACCTGCTTATCTAAAACAAATCCGTCATCAGTTGTTAGGCTTGTGATCGTTTTTGTTGTATAGTTATATTTTTCGAGATTGCAAAAAAATTTTGATGGTTTTTCTCCAAATTGTATCCATTCGGCTCGCGATCTTATTATAGCTCCTTTTAATTTCTCTTCTTGTATTTTCATAAGTTCATCTTTTAATTCAAGCATAATTTGCAGGTTACTCTCGGTCAACAATTCCTCGTGTTGTTTAATTTCAACTTTTAATTGGTTTTCGCGCTTGTTACGCGATTTTGTTTTATACGAACTATATGAAATAGCTTTACCTCTTGTTTCCATTAAAACTGTATCTAAAAAAAGTTGGTCGTTTATTAAAAACTGTATGTCTTGGTCCGGTATTGTATCAATATTATCTTTATTGTACACAGGTAACATATATTGTGTTTTGATTTCGGTAATTGTATCATTTATTGTGTTAATGTAATTGATGTCACTTAGAAGCATATTATTATTATAGAAGCATAATGAGGTTTGGTGATATGGGTGGATTGGGAATGGTCCTTAGTAAAAACTGTGTAAATATCCATGTGTTGTGGTAAGCGATGTTGGTGCTAGACAACACAGTACAATCTAGTTAACCAAGAAATGGCACTTTTGAATTATTATAAGTCCAAATTAGTTCAAGGTCAAGGGCAAAGTAAAGTTGGGTGATATGGGTGGATTGGGGATGGTCATAAGCAACAACTGTGTAAGTATCCAAGTGTTATAGCAAGCGGTGTTGGTCACAGTGTACGAACGCACCTGTATCAATTCTGGAAGTCGGTGCCGAGTAGGCATACAGTTTTTTATGCTTTTTATTTACTTGATCGACATTGGATATTGTTGAAAGTGATTTCTCTCAAAATCAAAAGGAAAGGTATGTGTAAAGTATTTTTATTCATCCAGCATTGTTTCAGTTACATGTGGTTTTCATAAATATACATTCCCTTCAGAGAATTATTGAAAAATCATACAATAATGCAGAAAGTTGGTAGGCCTGTTGAATCTGAAACATTAAAAAGTATATAAAAATCGGATGCATTCTCAAACAAATATATTCCAGAAGTGTAATTTCTAGATTAATTATTGGTATATGAATTACAGCCGTATTTTACAGTATGTAGATGTGCTCTTGGATCCTTATATTTGGCCGTAAACGAACATGTCCAAAATTGCATACTGTATGCCTAACTGCACAGCACATTATTTTGAACTGTATGTTAGTCCCATCTGCATCCTAATCACAACTTCAGTAATCTGGCACATAATCGATAATACTAGGTCAGAAGTGTTGTTTTTTCAGATATAGTAATTACATATGTATTATGGTAACATGTTACAGTAGAGAGATGTATTAATAAATCTTTATATTTACAAATGAATAATTCTCAAATCGTGTACTTTATGCTTAATTGCACAACACATTTTTACTGTATGCTAGTCGCATTGGACTGTACCGGAAATGAAACTTCCGTAATATGGCATATACTTAATTTTACCTGATTTATGTGTATGTGTGGACTAAAGTCACTCTTGAAATGTAAACAGCCGGTGTTATTTACATTTAACAAAGATCTACGTAATGATATTTAATAATTAGTCCAGTATCTGTAAAATGTTCGAGGTTCATTTTCAAAATTGCTGGGCAGAAGACAAGCTTATTTGATGACACATACATACATTAATTTTTTTCCTAATATTGTTTATTAAAAGTGATTACAGAGTGTATGTACGATTTGTGATATTGTTCTTTGTATTTTTTCTTCGATATGAGCATGAAAACGACTAAGCGACTAAATCGCGTAGAAAATACAAACGACAAACGATGCAATTAATGGTGTTTGTGGAGACGAAATCAACTCTTGGTCAAGTTTTACATATACATGTATTGAAGTTTTCATTGAATTTTCATCCAAAATGAACTGAATTTACTATAAAGGTGGTAGATCGTACATTGCTAACTGGTATAGTGTAAGTGAGGATTAAACTAACTGGTACCAAAAAATGGCAGATTTCTGCTGATTTTTTATATGTATTACAAGGATTTGTGGAAGGTCAGTGTATTTATCTTCTAGATTTCACTTTATCATTATGCGCATGATAATCTAAAGTTATTCATTTACCATCAATATAAATCGTGTAGCTGTACTATTACAATGTTATTAAAGAGTTTATACGCAATTGCTTGGTTGTATACGAATTGGACGGCTTATTTTTCCTACCTTTGCAGCTAGCCTGAGCTACAAGTTAGTTTTCTTATATGGCTATAGGAAAGCTTGTGAACACTCTTGAAGTCACATTCTTTGCCCATTCAACATCATGAAACTTGCTCAGAACCTTTGTTCTGATGATATCTCGGCTGAGTTTAAAAATGGTTCAGGTCTGGTGAAAAACATGGCAACCAGGGGGGGGGGGAGTTTTCCTTATACTGCTATAGGTAAAGCTTGTGAACACTCGTGAAGTCACATTTTTTGCTCAATCCTCATGAAACGTGGTGAGAACATTTGTCCCAATTATATCTTGTCCCAATTATATCTCGGCCGAGCTCGAAACTGGGTCATGTGGGGTGAAAAACTAGGTGGCTAGGTCAAATTGAAGAAAAAGCTTGTTAACACGTTAGAAGTCACATTGTTTGCCCAATCTTCATGAAACTTGGTCAGAACATTTGTTCCAATAATATCTCGGCCAGTTTAGAATCTGGGTCATGTGGGGTCAAAATCTAGGTCACTAGGTCAGATTGAAGAAAAAGCTTGTTAACAGTCTCGAAGTCACATTGTTTGCCCCTCAGAACATTTGTCTCAATGATATATCGACCGAGTTCGAATCTGGGTCGTGGGGGGTAAAAAACTAGGTCACTACATGTAGGTCAAATTGAAGACAAAACTTGTTAAGACTCAAGAAGTCACATTTTTCGCCCAATCTTCATTAAACTTGGTCAGAACATTTGTCCCAATGATATATTGGCCGAGTTCGAATCTGGGTCATGTGGGGTCAAAAACTAGGTCACTAGGTCAGATTGAAGAAAATGCTTGTTAACACTCTCGAAGTCACATTTTTTGCCCCTCAGAACATTTGTCTCAATGATATCTCGACCAAGTTTGAATCTGGGTCGTGGGGGTTCAAAAACTAAGTCACTAGGTCAAATTGAAGAAAAAACTTGTTAAGACTCAAGAAGTCACACTTTTTGCCCAATCTTCATGACACTTGGTCAGAACATTTGTCCCAATGATATCTTGGATGAGTTCGAACCTGGGTAAAAAACTAGGTCACTAAGTCAAATTGAAGAAAAAGCTTGTTAACACTCTAGAAGTCACATTTTTTTGCCCAATCTTCATGAAACGTGGTCAGAGTATTTGTTTTAAAGATATCTCGGCCAAATTTGAATCTGGGTGATAAAGGGTCAAAAACTAGGTCACTAGGTCAAATTGAAGAAAAAGCTTGTTAACACTCTAGAATGTCTCTGCGAAAGACCGTCGGACTTCTGACATTGCTGAAAATTTCGGTCAAAAATATTTTATGACAGCAATTGCTGTATCTGTTTCCACTACAGTCATAACGTCATACTTGAAGTTCACCGATTGTGTTGAACACAGTGATTTTTTTGGCCTATTTTTACTGCCGAATAACGGCAGTTTCCCCTTGCCAAAAAACATCAGTTTTTCCCCTTAAATGACCCATTTTTTCCACAAAATAAGAAACATTTTCCCCTCAGACTGGGTTGGTATTTCAATCAAAATTGACGAAACTTCATTGCTTCTTTACACATGATATTAGGTTGCAAATAGACCAAAAATCAGCGTTCGATACATCAATAAAAACAGTTCTGGTACTACCGTGTATAACGCGGACCCGATTTGAGAAGCAAAATTTGAGGGTTAAAATCTGGTAACCATTTGCAGCTGATTTTGCCATGTATGTTGATGTTATATTGCACTTCTTTTGTCCGCTTTTGTTGAATGTTGATATTCTGTAATATTACACTAATTTAATCAAAACGTAATTTACAGTAAGTAAATTTTAAATATGCACATATAATTACCTTATGCATGAACACATATTTATAATCCAAATATAATTAAATCCTCTAAATAATCCAGACAATGTATAGTACGTCACCCAGAAATTAAATATCCAATTTATCCAATGCTGCAAAACAAACGTTTGAAATATTTAAATCCTTGATATTTCTCTTTAAACGTTTATGCATTAATGCTGTATCGACAGCACTTGCTTTGTTCAGGTACAGTACTAAGTAGCATCAAGCGATGCTTTTTGACACCGACCACGTGCTCAGCGTGTTACACGCTTTTCAGGTACAAACTGCTAGACGATAGCTGAAAATTCGGCTGTCACATCAAAGCCATTTTAAGTAAAACCGACACCGTTGCTATGGGTTGTTTTAACGGCTTGCAGATTTGGAAGCCCGGTTAATTGATGACGTCACGCTGTCATTCTTTAGTTTTAAAAGGTTATATTATTTGAATCGCGTTTTCAAAGGATTTACTGTCTGTTCTAATCGGAAATATTTTTGTAATTTATTATAATGCAGTGTTTATGTTTATAAACAACATTAATTATGAACAAAATATGATGAATATATTATGATTTTTCATAGAAAAAGACACCTAAATTTGTTTCACTGTTAAAATGTATAATGTGCACCACATTTTCATAGCCAAATTATAGGGTAAAAAGTTTCTCTCTAATGGCCACCATACATACTAAGAAGAGAAACAGGCTAACCCAAGGTCATCTAGATGCCAATATGAGGATTGCCACCACCAAAGACAACTCACAGATGAAGATCTTGAACTATAGGTTGACAAAGTCAAGGGCCATAAAACAAGCATGGCGACTTGGCAATTGCCCTAAGAAATCTGACTCTTGTGTTCATCATTCAAATATTGTAAAATTTAAATAAACATTTGCTGTGACAATCAAGTAACTCTAATTGATATCAGTTTTACATTTGTTGGTTCAACTTTAATATAGGAATAATGAAACTCGAGAGATATCTTCAGGAGAGAAACACTTACTACCATCCGTTAGTTCTTTTGCCTATAATACAAGAATTATCTATCTTTAAGAATCATATCATCTGATGATCATGTGTTAAAGGTGTGCACACAGTCACTGCAGTATAAAAAATTTAGTATATCAGTACTCAAATAAAAATATAAAATGTCCACAGTTGACAATTTAGAATATAAAAATATTTACTATTTTCCCCTGTTTGAGGTTTGTCGTGCTAAAATTCCCCTAGTTCAAAGGCACAGGTAGTTGTAAAAATTCAAAAAAAAATCCATGGAACAAGCTGAATTTGAAAAATACAATTGAATTCATATATAACTTGCAAAATTAACATGCTGATAGTGCATGTAGTAGCTTTAGTTAATAAAGCACTCTCAATTGTATATTGATTAAGTTTTCTTCAAAGATATTTGTTTTTATTGTATTTGAATGTTTCTTGCAAAAAATAAGTGGCCAGTAATAGTTTGTCCGGGCCATTAATATTTGGGGCATTACCGGTCCTCTTGGCCAGTAAAAAATTCAAGACTTTCGTGGAGACTGAAGTCACATTTTTTACCCAATCTTCATGAAACTTGGTCAGAACATTTGTCTTAATAGTATCTCGGCTGAATTTGAATCTGGGTCATGTGGGGTCAAAAACTAGGTCATAAGGTTGAATTGAAGGAAAATATTGTTAACACTCTAGAAGTTACATTTTATTTGCCCAATCGTCATGAAACTTGGTCAGAACATTTGTCCCAATGGTATCTCGGCTGAGTTTGAATCTGGGTCATGTGGGATCAAGAACTAGGTCACTAGGTCAATTTGAAGAAAAAGCTTCAATTTCAATATGTACTTTAAAATTTTGAATGTCTGTTGTCACTTATGTTTTTCAAACCATGATGATTAAGGCCGCATTTCCATCAGTTCGTATCAGTATATCCATATCCGCATAAAAATCTTACATATGGAAAATTGTTCAACTATTGAAACTCAAGTGAGCGACACAGGGCCATTTGGCCCTCTTGTTTGACTATGTATAAAGTTTTATATGCAGCTTTCGTACAAAGGAGAACTCAAAAAGCTTGGCGCACCCCCATTTTTGAACTATGCCGGTTAGTAATGTACGATCTAACTCCTGACTATTGTTTCAGATATGCATGCAGTGTGATTAGGCATTCAGTCAAATGTACAATAACAGTGTGATTAGGCATACATGACTGATGAGTAGGCGTACAGTTTTCAAAAAGAAAATTGCGAATAGGATACAGTCAATATGCAATTAGGCATACAGTCGCAAAGAATCAGTCGTCCCAAAAAAAATTCAATTTTTAATACATCTGAAACAAACTTGGCGCAATTGTGAACTATGTAAATCAGATACTGCTGTACGGAATAATTACTTAAACAACCCATCAATAAATGGAAAATATATCCATTTACAACTGGTGTGTAAATGTATGAATAATTTCATGTTTTTTATGATAGTTCTAACCAAGAAACACAACTGTATGCCTACTCGGCACCGACTTCCAGAATTTATACAGTTGGGTTTGTACACTGTGTTGGTGCTAGACCAAATGCTAAAATCTAGTAAAGGAAGAAACCGCCCATCTGGATTATTCTAAGTGCAAATTAGGTCAAGGTCAAGTAAGGATAGGTGATATGGGTGGATTGGGAACGGTCATAAGCAACAACTGTGTAAATATCTAAGTGTTGTAGTAAGCGGTGTTGGTGCCAAACGAAACAGTAAAATCTAGATTTGAATTATTATAAGTCCAAATTAGGTCAAGGTCACAGTGAGGTTGGGTGATATGGGTGGATAGGGAATGGTCATGAGCAACAACTGTGTAAGTATCAAAGTGTTGTAGTAAAGTTAAAATCTACTTAACCAGGTAACGGACGGAAGGACAGAAGGAAGGACGGACAGTACGATCACTAAATGCCTCCTGCATCAAGGTGCCTGGGGCATAAAACCAACATACATCCACAACCCAACCCGTACTTTAGTTAGCCCATTGCACTAGCCTATGTTTTAAATCTAATTGATCCTATCCCCTTTTGCGTATTGTTCAGATACCTAAACCTGTCACAACAGTTTGGTCTTCATCTGTGCAAGTTCTCTGGTAAGCGCTTTGGGCCATCATGGCCCTCTTGTTTCATAAACAAAGGGCATAACTTCGGTGTATGAAACACAATCTGGCCCATTTTTGGCTTCTTCTGAGATCTGATGGACCTACACAACTTGTGGTTAAGATTGGATGGAAAATAAAGTGTATATGTTGGAAAAAGACATTTTTCACTTTTTTGCATGAAAAAGGGGCAATCACTCTTGTGTTACTGGTGTGATCTGGCCCAATAACAATCCCATCCGAGATTTTATGGTCATACACAAACTGCGCAAGTTTGGTTAAAATTTGATACAAAGTAAAGTCTCCAGCATGAGAACGTAACAAATTGTTGACTTCCGGTCCGTTGAAAAACATGGCCGCCAGGGGTGTGGGGGCAGTTTTCTTTATATGGCTATAGAAAAAGCTTGTGAACACTCTAAAAGTCACATTTTTTGCCCAATCAACATGAAACTTGCTCAGAACCTTTGTTCTTCAGAACCTTTGTTCTTATGATATATTTGCCTAGCTTAAAAATGGTTCCGGTCTGTCAATAAACATGGCCGCCAGGGTTTTGGGTGGGGGGGGGAGTTTTCCTAATTGGACTATAGAAAAAGCGTGTGAACACTCGGGCAGTCACACTTTTTGCCCAATCAACATGAAACAAGTTCAGAATAAATCTTGGCTGAGTAAGAAAATGTTTCCGGTCTGTTGAAAAGCATGGCCGCCAGGTAGTGTGGAGGGGTTCAGTTTGCCTTAGAAGGATATATTGACAATTTTAAAAAGCTTATGAATAGTAGAGGCCACATTTGTATCCCAATCATCATGAAACTTTCTCAGAACATTTGTCGCAAAGATAACTTCAAGGTCGTGGTGGCGTAAAGCATATGGTGTCTGGCTAGCGATAGGGAAGTCCCGGGTTTGAACCACACTGGGAGCGTTCTCAAGATCTCCTCCAAAGACACCAAGTACTGGTTCTACCCAGGAAACGGACTCGAAAGTGTCTCTATAAGCCTTAGGCTTTCGATGCATTCGAGCTAAAATAAATAGGTTTAAACTAAAGATAACTTGGATGTATCTTCATGTACATGTAACTTGCTCAGAACAGTTTAATTCCTTAGCCCCTCAGGTTAGAGACTTAGGGCCTTATGGCACTTTTGTTTAGCAAAAAATGACATTTTTGGACTTGTGTCGCATGCAACTTTAGAGTATAACCTGAGTGATGAAACTTTATAAACATATTCATCTGCATGTGAACTTGTGCACCTGGGTATTTTGGTGCAGAGTTAATGTCATCAATCATACTTAAAAACAAAAAAGAATAATGTTAGAAGGAAATCTTATGGATTTGAAAGCCATTTATTTGTATTTCAGTAACCCATGCTGATGTAACTCTGACCGCAAATGGGACAACACATGAGGAGAATTCCTCCATACAGCTAGTCTGCAACATTTCCCAGGACACAGATGACTATGCCTTATGGTACAAGAGAACTAATGGCAGGGATGAGCAGGTATTACTGACTATAGTGAACAATGGTAACCAGTGCTACACTGCCATATCTGGTGTGCCTGGTCCTCCTCCTAGCTACATTGAGTGCAGCTGCAGGTCATGGGTGTACACTTGCGTAATAAAGGGCGTGACACGTAATAATGACGGGGATCAGTGGAGCTGTGCCAGTCAGAAAGCAGCACAGACAGCTACGAGTAACTATTTCACCATAAAAGTTTTTGGTAAGTATAGTGACATTTTGATGAAATTCAGTGTTTTAAATAAACATTCAGTAAATAAATAATATTTTATAAATAATGTATTCAATTACACTTTTTTTAAATGTTAACGAATGTTTAATGCAAGTTTTATATAATGGTTAACACATTACAGTGGTTTTAAAGAGCATGCAAAATCGGGACAAGAACGTTATGTAATTACGCTGATAATATAAGTATTGTTGAAAGATGCCCCGCGATCGAAACAATGTGCCTAAAATGATCAGAACATTCAGCCAACATTTCATTTAAGATTTGACAGCCATTATAATTGCCGTTTAATAAGATTAAATGGGTATTTTATCGATGGTATTTCCTCTAAACACTTGTATAAACAGGTTTTCAAACAAGGCATATTCCCATTTTTCACGAATATATATTTCTAGTTACAATAATATATTGATGGGATCATTAAGAAAACAATATATAGACTGCCAAAACTTTGTTTTTAGATACAACGTTCTAGCAGGATTCGAAATTACGCCTTGACAATCGCGCATTTTAATGACACAAACTTCCCCACTCTACAGTATCTATGAATACTGCACATGCGCATAGCAGTTTTCATGTACATTTCATTCATATCGATTTTACTACTAATAATTTTCCCGCGCCCGCAAAATGTGTCACTGCAACAACTTTTTATAATCATGAAAAACACACACAATATTTTACTTGTTGTTTAGAAAAAGAAGACCCATGCGTTCAACAGTCATTAAGCAAACACTTCTTAAGATATGATTTTATTTTAAAATATATTATACCGTATAAGCCGTCGATATGCTCCCTTTGTCTCTAACGTATACTCCTCATAAATAAGAAAATAATAACTACTGAAGCCACTAAATTTTTGCAGATTATTTCACTCACATACTCTATTATTTGGCCAATAACTATGCCCTATTATTGGGATGGTATGTAGATACGCATTCAGAAACCTGGTGTAGCAGCAGCAGAACACATATTAGCTTTAATATAATATATAATATTTTTGTATTTTTGAAAAAAAATGTTTTCAATGTCATTATTTGCAAAAACTAATCCTCTGGAATACCCAGAACCTAATATTATAAAAATAAACTAAAATAAATAAAACAGTCTGCCTTTGCCGAGGCTCAAATGTACAGCCCTAAAGGCCAAGATCAATTTGTCGCGCTAACGACATTCAGTTGTCTAAATCTGGTATTGTATTTTTTTTCAAAAATACAGACGGAAAGCGTTGCAAACACTTTAGGGTGTTATTCATTTCCCTGGATGATTATCCCTAAACGACATTATATTTCCAACATATTAATTTTAAGACAGTTATTTCTCTTTGTTATAAATAATGTATTTTTTTCTTTTCTGGATCTACGGCAAAAATGTTGGAAAATGTTAATTTGCCAATCTGGGAGAATGACCCTTTATGCGATATATTATATACTTTAAAAAAAAAAAGGTCATTGTCAACACTTATTGATTTATTAGCAAAATATATGAGCTTTGATAAGTTGATTATTGTCGTTTTGAATTTTTAGACTTTTTTAAGCTGGTATTTTGTTTGTATAGTAGGCCATGTGTAATAATACTTTTTGCTTAGCAGTTCCGAAACATGTGGACATATTAAGTGATAACCATTTTCAGTAATTCTCTGATAGCAATAATTGCATAATTTTTCTTGTCTTGGCTTATTTGTGTAGCTTCCAGCTTGTATTTGTAAATCATGCGATGATAGTATAAACCTTATCAATGCAATTCTAATGCTTATATAAACATTAGGATTGTAAACGATTAGAGTTGTTAATATTAGAACACCAATTCTGTTAAAAAACATCTAATAATCGTTGTTTTATTGTAGGTTAGTCGATTAACATAAATATGAAATTGCTACACCCATAAGTATCTAAAACCGTGGTCATATAAAATTTCTGAAGACCAGTTCTTCCATTATATGTATTTAAATTTTCGGGGTTTTTGAACAACGTTATAGAAAGTTAGGAATCTAATCCAATATTTTAACATTATAAGTTGTATGTGTACGAGCATGGGGATTGGACCAAGTACTATATACAGCTCGTCGCAATTAGTAGAGTCTCACACCCAACATTTTTTACAGAATTTCAAGTGCACAGTTTCAAAATCCGGTTCACTGTGGAAAACCCGTATTTCCGCTCCTTAATTTAAAATAGGGAGCACTAGCGATCTGATCATATCAACTTTCTGTTGTACCAGCAACTCTAAATAATTATTGTTGTAGACCGAGAAAAGATTATGGAGAGAGTATGAGGCGTGCTGTGCCACTGTTTGTTGAATGCGGTACCAATATCCGTTTTTTTTTAAGAGTTGAACATCCAGGTATTTAAACAAAGAGAACAATTCAATTTTGGAATTGCAAATATAAAAATCTCATGGTGTGTGCCATTTTCATAGATCGTATTGTTTGTTTAATTAGCATTAAGATGTATTGGGGCTATTATAATTTTGCTTTTAATGCTTTTTAACCTTTTTCCAAAGTAATTTTGAATTGGTCCGTGAAGTTGATTATGAGATCTGATTTTTAAATTAAGCTCTGAATTCGAATATAGCATAGCTAGCTCTGAGATCTATATTCAGCTATACATATGTATTACATGGCAAATGAGGTCGCTTGTAGTGCTGGCTGTGAATGCAACTATGCATCCAGCATTGCATTAGTAATTGAAGTTGGCTCTGAGATCTGACATCTTAAATATTATATCTCGAAATAACGAAGACTCCAACAACACCGTTGCAGCGGGATGGTTAAGAAAAAATGATGTTACACATAAAACTACCGAAAATTTAGAGACATAAAATATTCCAAATTTGGGTGTACAAATATTTAGAGTCAAATGGAAAAAAAAAATACGTTCGTATTATTTCTGTTTTTATTTTTTAGAAAAATCGGTTTTAAATTTCTATTATTCTGTTCATTGTTAATTAATTATTTTCTGTTTAATAACACTGTAATTTGGTTTTAGTATCTTGGAAAATTTTTGCCCAATTTGAAAAAACAAAACAATCCGTTAAAAACACAACGCGTTAATAATAACACCTCTTAAAACTACTGAGTGAAACAGCATGACATCACCATCTCCTTTAGCCATGCATCCAGTCTGCAACACAGTAGTGACACCCATAATAACAGCATCGTTTTGACTTCAAAAGTCTTTGTTGTGACTGCCGGACTGCGACTATCGTCTAGCAGTTTGCATCTGAAAGCGTGTAACACGCCTAGCACGTGGTCATTGTCAAAAAGCACCGATCGATACTACTGTACCTGAACAACTGAAGCGCTCTCAATAGAGCATTTATGAATTAGTATTCTAGGAGACATTTAAAGGGTGTCAATAAATCTGGGAGATTTTGGGCAGACACAATATATGCAATGTTCATGTTGAGACAGTGCATTTTTTATGTCAATGTATTGAAATTGGATTAATAAATGTTTCACACACAATGTAACTAATAATGTGTGCATATTTTTTAAACTTTAAATCAATTACATTTCTTATGAAAGAACTATAAATATAATATAACAAAACAACACACACAAATGACAACAAAATCATCAGATATTGATTAATTAATCCAACTTTAAACTAGTGTCCGAAAATATAGAGCCATAAATTATTGGTTTTAAGCTGACTGTGTTGCAAAAATAATTATTTTGGCTAAAAAAGAGGGTGTCCGAAACCTTAGAGTTTTTATGGTGTGTGTTTCCACCGTTAAACTCTTATTTCTCTTGGGCTATTTCTTCCAATCTCTACTTTTCTATATCGATACAGGCACATTTTAGCAAAGGAAATCATAATTATTACCTACTTTATACTTATTGAGTTCCTAGCTACATACAATAGTCAAATATACATAACATGAATACAAAGGAATATATTATTCCTGTAATGAAGACAACCTCACTGTCACGTTTTACATAGTGCGACGGTTTTTAGCTACTTAGAATTGTCATATATGCATATGATAAATACAAAGCAATTGAAAATTACCAAATTGTTAACCTTTTAAATCCCTAGTATCATGTTTTCTATATAGAACAGTGTGCTTACATGCTAAGTGCAATTTCTTTCTCAGCCATATTCTATTGTCTAATATTAAACTTGCAGAGCATATATATGTATAAAGAAGTCTTACAACACAATCATAGTGATATTGTTCAGAATATTGTGTTTTATACATGCTACTGAGTTATTTTACGAAAATTGTTTATTTTAAAAGCATATTTTTATCTCACCTGAGCACTTTGTGCTCATGGTGAGCTTTTGCAATAGCCCGTTGTCCGTCGTGCGTGTGTGCGTGCGTGCGTACGTACGTGCGTGTGTGCGTGCATCATCAACATTTCATTAAAACAACATCTCCTCCTTAACCGCTTGGCAGATTTTCACCAAACTTCACAGGAATGATCCTTGGGTGGATCTCTTTCAAAGTTGTTCAAATCTTTCCGGTCCACTGCGTATGTAGGTCACCAGAGCTAAAAATAGAATTGAAAAGTAAAAACTTAAAAAATCTCCTATGAATTCGCAAGGCTTAGAGTTTTCATATTTGATATGTGACATCCTGTAGTGGTCCTCTACAAAGATTGTTCAAATAATGCCCCTGGGGTCAAAACTGGCCACGCCCCGGGGGTCACATGGTTTATTTAGACCTGTATAGCAAAATAACTTAAAAAATCTTCTCCTCTGAAACAGCAAGGCCTAGAGATTTCATATTTGGAATATAACATTGTATAGTGGTCCTCTACAAAGATTGTTCAAATAATGCCCCTAGGGTCAAAACTGGCCACGCCTAGGGGGTAACATTGTTTATATAGACTTGTATAGGAAAATGACTTTAAAAATCTCCTCTGAAACCCCAAGACCTAGAGGTTTCATATTTGGTATGTAACATTGTAAAGTGGTCCTCTACAGAGATTGTTCAAATGATGCCCTTGGGGTCAAAACTGGCCACACCCCGGGGGTCACATGGTTTATATAAACTTAAATAGCAAAATAATTTTAAAATTGTCTTCTCTAAAACCGCAAGGCCCAGAGGTTTCATATTTGGTATTTAACATTGTATGGTGGTTCTTTACAAATATTGGTGAAATGCTGCCCCTGGGGTCAAAATTGGCCACACCTCGGGGGTCACATGATTTATATAGACTTAAATAGCAAATTGACTTCAAAAATCTTCTCCTGACACTTCAAGGCCTAGAGGTTTCATATTTGGTTGGTAACATGGTATAGTGGTCCTTTACAGAGATTGTTAAAATGATGCCCCTGGGTTCAAAATTGGCCACATCCCGGGGGTCACATGGTTTATTCAGACTTAAATAGCAAAATGACTTTAAAAATCTTCTCCTTTGAAACTGCAAGGCCCAGAGGTTTTATATTTGGTATGAAATAATGTATAGTAGTCCTCTACAAAGATTGTTCAAATGATGCAACTGGGGTCAAAACTGGCCACTTCCCAGGGGTCACATGGTTTATATAGACTTAAAATAGCAAACAAACTTTTAAAATCTTCTCTAAAACCGTTTGGCACAGAGGTTTTATGTTTGGTATGTAACATTGTATAGTGCTCCTCTACAAACTTTGTTCAAAGAATGCCCCTGGGGTAAAAACTGGCCACACCCCGTGTGTCACATTGTTTATATTGACTTAAATAGCAAAATGACTTTAAAAATCTCTGAAATCGCAAACCTAGAGGTTTTATATTTGGTATGTAACATTGTTTCCCATAATACCCTGTCATACGTGTAAACGTCTCATAAGTCAAGAAGTTAAAATTCATTCCAGAAACGTATTTCTAATAATAACCATTCCATAAGTCGAGTTAGAATGACCATAAAACACCATCTGAAAATTGGCCAGAGTATGCCCTAATAAGTAGGTAGATGGTACAGTCTGCAGTAAATGCATTTAAGCTGAAATCACTGCCAAATCCTCTTTAACAGATCTTGATGGTTCACAAAAACCGGTTCCAGCCAGTTTAATTAGCAATATGCTATACACAAAAATCATGGGTTTCGTCTGCAGGTTTATTGATTTTTTATTGATGGCTGATGGTCTAGCTGGGGTCTAAAGTGGGGAAATGAAGTCAATTAAAGTAGATAGTTTTATTCACAGTTTTCATCTTAATTAAGAATGAAACAGTTACGCATTTTGTCTTAATTGTCGGTAATTAATAGAAAGGGCAAACTGTGATAATTATGAATGGATTATAGTGTGAGGATTAGCAAATATGCATTTGACAAATATTTCAATATAATATGCTACGATTTTTTGTGAACTCATGATTCGAATGTACTTTATAACCACTATTTAAGAGGCTTTAAATCTCCAGTAATTACGGTAGTGGTCCTCTACAAAGATTGTTAAAATGATGCCCCTAGGGTCAAAACTGTGCACACCCCGAGGGTCACATGGTTTATATAGACTTAAATAGCTAAATGACTTCAAAAATCTTCTCCTCTGAAACTGCAAGACCTAGAGGTTTCATATTTGGTATGTAACATTGCATAGTGTTCCTCTACAAAGATGTTCAAATGTTGCCACTGGGGTCAAACTGGGCTACCCTGGGGTTCACATGGTCTATATAGACTTAATTAGCATAATGACTTTAAAAATCTTCTCCTCTGAAACCGTAAGTTCCAGAGGTTTCATATTTGGTATGTAACATTGTATGGTGGTCCTCTACAAAGATTAAGATTGTTCAAATGATGCCTCTGGGGTCAAAACTGGGCACACCCCGGGGGTAACATGGTTTATATAGACTTAAATGTTAAATTGCAAAATGACTTTAAAAATCTTTTCCTCTGAAACTGCTATGCCCAGAGGTTTTCTATATGGTCTGTAACATTGTATAGTTGTCCTCTACAAAGATTGTTCAAATGATGTCCTAGGGGTCAGAACTGGCCCTGCCCTGGGGGTCACATTGTTTATATAGACTTAAATAGCAAAATGACTTTAAAATCTCCTCTGAAACCGGAGTGAATTTGTAACATTGTATAGTAGTCCTCTACAAAGATTGTTCAAAGTATGCCTCTGGGGTAAAAAGTGGCCATGACCCGGGGGTCACATGGTTTATATAGACTTACATGGCAAGTGGGCCTTACAAATCTTCCTTGTTTAAACTGTAAGGCCCAGAAATTATATATTTTGCGTGAAACATTGTGGAGTGGTCTTCTACACAGATTGTTCCAATGATGCCCCTGGGGGTCACATGGTTTATTTACATTTAAATAGCAAAATGACTTTAAAATCTTCTCCTCTGAGACCGCAAGGCCTAGTGGTTTCATGTTTGGTATGTAACATTGAATAGTTGTATACTACAAATATTTTGCAAATTATGCCCCTTGGGTAGAAAGTGGCCACTCCCAGTGGGTCACATGGTTTATATAGACTGAAAAAACTTTTGAACCTGCAAGGCCAAGATTTTTATACTCATGTAAGGGGTTTAGTGCCATTTTGCCCTCTTGTTATGAGCCATTAAAATCAGGTGAGCAACCTAGGGCCATAATGGCCCTCTTGTTATTATTAACACAGCACCCACACTTCAAAGCTTTATATATGTACATGTAACATTCACATTATATAAAGGAAAATTGTACATTATATTATTTTCGCTTTTATATTAAACAGTGTGCTAGGGCAATGGTTTTTAACCGAAGTCCGTAGGGTAAACAAACCTAGTCATTCATTCTGACATCGGCATCGAGCTCTGAATTTACATATTGCATATCTAGATCTACATTCTGAGATCTGCATTCAGCTATACACAAATAATACCATGCGAATGAGGTCCAATGTAGTGTTGGTTGTGAATACAGCTGCGCATCCATGTCACTATTCACTTCTGCATTGAAAACGTACGATATATAACACATTCGCGGTATACTACAACTCACTGTTTCACAAACAATAAAAAGTAAAGCCGGTTCGAATACAGACATGGCTGCGCATCCAGGTCTATTATCGGCTCTGAATTGAAAATTTTTGATAAAATAATGCATACTACTACATGCTTTTAAGCAGACTCAATTATCGCAATAACACATACAGACCTGGCTGCGTATTCAGTTCTATATTCAACGTTATATTGAACACACATGATAGAAAACATATTCCAGTCATACTACTCATTGTTACAAAACGCAAACACATCATAACCGATTCGAATACAGACCTGGCTCTGTATTTAGATATGCATTCAGCTCTGCATCTGTATAATATAATATAAATATTTAAGTGTCATACTTCTACTTTACAATGTTGAAATCAACATTTACTACCGAACCAAATACAGACCTGGACCTGCATTCAGCTCTGTAATCAGCTCTGCATTGCAAATTTACTACACAAAGCACATATATCTAATATCTAATTTAACTTCACACTGTTTCTGTTTCAGGCCATAAAACTGCCCGATATATATACCAATACAAAATTAATCTAATATCTGATAAAATTCCATCTGGAGTTTACTTGTCAATGTTAAAGTCATTGAAAGATCAGATTATGAAAAGTTTCAAAATTGACTAATTATTATGACTAATAACAACTACAGTTCTACACAACATTATGAAAAAAAGTGTATTAATAATAGTTATACATGTAAGTTACTAAACATCAAAGATTTTCAGTTTCATCATCTGTTTAAACCATGTATCCATTAGGCAAACCGTTGTCTGAATCTTAAGATGCACCTAACACTACTTTTGTAAACAGAAAAACTATATAGTATTGTCAGTGGGTACAAAAAAGACTGTTACTTTTCAATAGCAAAATCAGTATTGCTTAAATTTTAAAGGTGGCATGCGTTAAAGTGTTGTGACAAGGATTTAAATAAAATGAATAAGAGTAAAGAACTACTTAAATTAAACAACTAAATAAAATATATTTGTTAGTGTAATTGTAATTCTCGAAAGTTACTGCTCTCCAATGGTTTTAATTTGTATCTCCAATTATTTAGACCATAAAGGCATTAGATAAGGTGCATAATGCATTTTAAGATAGATGGAAAGATAGATTTTTGAAGTGAAAACAAATTTATCAGCATATGACATATTCAACTTTAAGACATATAACAATGATATAACTGACATTTAGTTGATAAATATCTCAAAAACAAATAAAGGGCTACTCAAATGCAATTGAATATGCTACAGAAACAACTATTTAGAAACACTTTAAGTAATATTTGTTTAAATCGATTCTATGTGAGGTGAAGTGAACGTCTTTTACTTGACTTGAGTAACCTAGGCTGGCCCATGAATTCCTGAAAGCTATTTCCGAAGGGACCATGGTAAGCATAAGCTATTTCCAAAGGGGCCATGGTAAACATATTGTTATAATAAAGACGTGCCTCTATTGTAGAAATATATAAAGTGTCGATATAAGTGTAATAATTTATAATCAAACATTTTAATATGTTTAATACTGAAACAGTTCTGTGAACAGCGTTTGCAAATGAAATGGTTAAACACTTGATGGTCGTCAGCGAATATTATTAATATAAATGCCTCCGAAAATGACCCATCGACACAGACAGTGTAATACATATTATTGTGGGATAAGCTGATGACAGCTATCAATTGTATTAAGGTGGCCTGAAAACTCCACTAAGACTGGCCGCGTCGAAATCCTTTGTGAAGTCTATAAAGGCAACACCATAGGTGCATCGGCTGGTCTTAATATTTCCCCAGATGCAGGAAAACATCATATTTGTAAACAATGGTCATGTTCAGAAACCGTTGGTAAATACTTTATCTTTAATTTTCATGCATAATAGATCCATGCCGGAATATGCCTTCACAATTATACTGAGGAAGTAGACACTGGGTAGTTATAGTCACTTCGGTTCGCCTTATTCTTTTTTAAGGCATCTATGTTGACATCACATCCTGTAGAGAAATACCCTGATCCAATCGCTTTAAATTCGTCTGATGGTATTCCATTACTATCTGAAGTTATTCTAAAAGCTAAGCAGGCAAATGCTTTGCTGAGCTCTTCTGTAACAGTTTTTCATAATGTATACTAGTATGGTCTGCATAGCTCATCCATGGTGGGCAAGTCTAGTATAGCATCTAGGGCGGCATGAATAACAATAGTTGGCATACAACTAAACGTAGTACTTGCTATATAGCAACTATGAACATCATTTTATTTTATCTAATGTGTAAAGAGCTGTATGGACACTGCTGCGAAGGTTTAGCCAGTATGAGTTGGCACAATGTCTGTCGGTTTGCTTTGTGTGAATTAGGCATTGTGAGCTAGAAGCGTTTATCCTTTGCCTTTGCTATATGTACCATTTATGCCAACTGGGCCTCATGCCATTCAATGTTGTTTTCTCGTATTTCCAGTTGCAGCTTTGAGGCCTGTTCTCAGTGGCCTCTTCTCGATGACTTCTCTAGTTTGTTTGCGATCCGCTCTGTATTTATTGGACATCCTGTGCAGCATTTGTTTAACAGTGCGGTTGTGACTTTTGATGTGTTTTGTCATGCATAAGCCACGGTAACAGTTATTAGCCATTGAACTTTGATCCATCTTTGTTATTTTTCCTCACTTGAAAAGAGTAATGACAGCCAGGACATACCTCGCGGTCAACTCTCTCACTGAAATCTTGAAGTATGCACAGAAGTTCCATGCAGGATATAACTATGCCCACGACCTCATATGACTTGTCTTTCATCTCTGGGGTAGAGTGGAAGGTAGATGCATTTGCATTAATGGTGTCCGCTGATTATGCAGCTGATGGCAGTCAGTGGAAAATGATACTATCTGTGCTGGTGGATGGATGTTTACTGGCATCTTATTCAAAGTAAAGCATACACCATGCTGTCCAGGCAAATCTCGGGACCACCATAGTCTAGTTTGCTTAATTCATCAGCTGCTGCTGGGATGGCACACAGCATTCAGTCTGAATGTTCCTTCCCTCGAAAGTCAAGCTTAACAGTTGTGTAGATATTTTAATAATTCTGCTATACAGTTCCTTACATTTCACAATGATTTTTTCATTGACGTGCATGAGCAAAATTCTGGTAAATTATTTGTAAGGTAAGGTTTATTTGGGGATCTGTATTAATCACCAAATTGTACCATTTTAGAATTTACTAGAATACTATTATAATATAATTATTTATATTCAAAACTAAATGTAATAAACTTGTTCGAAATTATTTCCATGCACGTAATGATTGCCTTTTTTATTTCATAAAATTTAAACGAGTACAATGTATTATTTCAGAAAAGCAGTGCCAAATGTTACAACCTAGTAATTAGTTCTTCTAGTAATTAAATAATTCAAATTTGACTATGAAACTAAATGTAAATAGCGATTTAGTTAACAAATCAACTCCAAATCCTTACATTATTTAAACTTGCTGTATATTTAAAACAAAACTGTATATTTGATTGCTGATTTTATTTCTTCTTGGACCCTGAAATATGGTAAGGTTTAAATTTTCTTTGATAAAAATCGCTTGCTGATGACTGATTTATCTTATTAAGGCTGCAAACAATAAACAATAAACTTTTATTGAACTATAATGGTTTACACAGAAAATCTTCACTCTGTCTATTTATTATTATCCCTGCTGGATATGAAACTGGGTATTATAATGGTTTATTTCAGGATTTCAATCAAGAATATTTTGTTGGGTTATGCCTTTCGTTTTGTTTTGTTTTTCATTTTTTATTTTTTTACATTTTACAGACATCAAATACAAATAATGAACTTTGTCATTTCAAAACATGTGAGGTAATCGTGTTTAAAATAAATATGAACTTTGGAGCTGTTGACATGGATACTTAACACATCATATTTACTCAAATATATTGTCAAAATATTTGATAATACATGTACTTCTCAGTTTTTCCTTTAAACTGAGAACGTTTGTCAGGTGTAATTATTTTATCAATTGTACTACTTGTTTAAATGACTTAATTGCTTAACATGTAAAGTCTATGCTGGTATACATTTAATTATCAAATCTGATTGTAGGTTGCAATGGTGTAATGGATATGGTATCCGCCTTACAATCAGGAGGTCGTGAGTTCAATCCCTACTCGGGGAGCATTCATGTGATCTTTCTCAAAGACACCAAGTACTGGTTCTACCCAGGACGCGGACTCAAGAGTGTCTTAATAAGCCGTAGGCTTATAAATAGGTTTAAACAAAGCTAAATATCTGATTCATGAGTGAGACCATCTGAAAATATATCATAGAACTATGTCTTTGGGTGTACGTTTGAGTGCATTCAATTTTCTTTTATGCCAAATATGCCACAATTTAATGTAAATGAGCTATTTTAAAGCACTTATCAGAATTTGACCTTGAAATTACCTTTACCTCTGATGATAGTTTGATGATATTTATGACAAAACTATATATTCAATTAATAAAAGATAATACTGATGAGTTTATTCCTTAACAATGATCAAAATGTAAGGTGTAATTGTTCTATCGGAGATTTATTGACCGAATCGCTCGTTTTTCAAACAATGGTCTGGTCAATCCTAGTACTGAATAATTTCTACCATGAATTCTACAGAACCCCAAATGACATTTTTATAATACAAATTTATGCTCTCTTGTACAAATATTCCGGTCTGCATTGCCAGCCTATGATAGTTAACACATTTCCGTTATATCACAATACATTATTATAAAATGCACCCCTAAGAACACCGTCTGAATTTGGCTCTGTATTTAGCCCTGTATTGGGCACTGCATTGCAAACCTATGATAGTAAGCCGATTTGCGCCATACCACTACTCACTCTTATAAAAAGTACCCAAACTAACACCGGGTCGAATACAGATCTGGCTCTGGATTCAGCTCCGTATTCAGCTCTGCATTGAATAGTAAACACATTGGCGCCATACTGATGATACAACTACATGCTGTTATGAATTGCACTTCTTTGACAGAAAGTGTTCAGACCTGGCTCTGCATTCAGTACTGTCTTCAGCTCTGAAGTAGTAGAAAGAGTTGTGGTGGTGGTGGTGGTGGTGGTGGTGGATGGTGGTGGTGGTGAACGATGGATTGTGGTGGTGGTGGATGGTGGTGTTGGTGGTGGTGGTGGTGGGTGGTGGTGGTGGAAGTGGTGGTGGTGAACGATGGATTGTGGTGGTGGTGGATGGTGGTGTTGGTGGTGGGTGGTGGATGGTGGTGGATGGTTGATAGTGGATGGTGCTGGTGGTGGTGGATGGTGGTTGATGCTGGTGGTGGTGGTGGTGGTGGTGGTGGTAGTGGTGGAGGATGGTGGATGGTAGATGGTGGTGGAAGTGGTGGTGATGGTGGTGGTGGTTGTTTCGATTGTTAACAACAGAAAAATGCTTTCTCATCGAAGAATGGTATAATTTTCCTTTTAATGCTATATTCACAGAAGGTTTTTACAATAATAGAATATCTGCAAAACTGCAAATTATGATATCTTGAACATTAAAAGTCATTGTTTTGCAAAATGATTAATGTATGCTTGTATTTTTGAAGGTATTGAATGTTTCCGCACCATCTTACTCCAAATCATGTATCCGTGCCTAAGTAGTAGAAGTACACTTAGAGGCACTTCTAACTAGTCCTTTTTGCATTGTGAATTTCAAAGAAACAACATATCCCATTGTTCTGAAATTGTGTGTAGCCTTATTAGACATGTTTTCCAATACTTTAATGATTAAATATCACCCTATTAAATATCACCCACCTACGGTCAATTATTATTCCTCTTGCTCTCGCGTGTCAAATTTATCAACTGCACGTGGTTAACGTGCCACGTATAGGAAATCTGTGGAACATAGGGTCACAATGTTTAAAGGCGATATTCTAACCAAAAAAACACACAAGATCAATTAATTTTGCCATGCCAAGAATGCCTTATTAACAACGCTCACGCGAGCGATTTTCACGTTCCTTGTTATCAGTAATGATATTATTTTACTTAAAATACATGAACCTAACCTAACTGAAATTAATGTAGCAACAAAGATACATGAAATTTTAATTTAATGTTTTACACAATTATAAATCAATTAAAAACACAAATGATATCTACGTGTACTCTGTTACTGGTCGCGCATAATTAAGGGGTCATAGTTTCACTTTTCACTCAATCAGGAGTGGGAAGGCATTCCCTTGAACTGTGTGCACAATTATATTCTGTCTAAGAGGCAGATGTGTGACCTAACTCTGAATGTCAGAGGTGACCATACAAGATACTCATTACAACTTTTACTTTTATTTCTCATATTATGTTATCACCTTTTGTCTACACTTACTTTTTGTTATCGCAATTTTGCGATTTTAAATTGTGATAGTGCTGTTTTACTTTTGTTCTGTGGGGTATCAAAAATAATAGTGCAGTAATTAAAATAGTTACAGCCGATTACCCAAAGGTCTACTTAGAAGTGCCATCTACAAGTGTAAGTGTAGTAGTAGAAGTAGAAGTAGTAGTAGTAGTAGTAGTAGTAGTGGCAGCAGCAGCAGCAGTAGTTTCATATTTGTTTTTGTTGCATTGTATAGTGGTCCTCAACAAAGATTGTTCAAATGATTCCCCTGGGGTCAAAACTGGCCACGCCCCAGGATCACATTGTTTATATAGACTTAATTCGCAAAATGACTTTAAAAATCTTTTAAAACCGCAAGGCCCAGAGGTTTTATATTTGGTATGTAACATTGTAGAGTTGTCCTCTACAAAGATTGTTCAAATGATACCCCTGGGGTCAAAAGTGACCACTCCCTGGGGGTCACATGGTTTATATAGACTTAAATAGCAAAATGACTTTAAAAATCTACTCTTAAAACCGCAAGGCCCAGAGGTTTCATTTTTGATACGTAACATTGTAGAGTTGTCCTCTACAAAGATCGTTCAAATGATGCCCCTGGGGTCAAAACGGGCCACACCCTGGGGTGTCACATGGTTTATATAGACTTAAATAGCAAGAAGACACACCCCGGGTCACATGGCTTCTATAGACTGATATGGAAAGTGGTCATTAAAAATCATTTTCTCTGAAACTGCAAGGCCCTAAGGTTTCATATTTGGCTCAAAACATTGTTCACTACAAATGTTGTTAAAATTATGCCCCTGGGGTAGAAAGTGGCCACGCCCTGTGGGTCACATGGTTTATTTAGAATTCTTGTCCTGAAACTGCAAGGCCCAGATCATTGTACTAAGGTAAGTGGTTTAGTGTCGTTTGGCTCTCTTGTTATTAGACATTATGATGCCTTAAACTCAGGTGAGCAACCTAGGGCCATCGTGGCCCTCTTGTTTGTAGTGATAAAGCCCCATAACTCTGACCAGGCGGTTTCATAGTCGAGCATGCTGTCTTGAGACAGCTGTTATTTGATTTCCCGTACAAAAATCTTGATAATTCCTAATATGGAATTCTACTGACCTGAAAATAACGCTTGATTGCTTTACAAAGGAGCCATTTTCGTGAAATGACATTGCATTGTTTTGCGTAAGTGCACGTTTTCTCATTGTGGATTTTCACTACGGGCTGATTATCCATAATAGGCCCTCCTAATATTAGGACGTCAAAATCAGCCACATAATGCATGTTAATATGTTACTATATATAGTAATATATGCAATAATGAACATTAGTTATACTCAGGTGAGCTGTCAAATAACTTGGCAGAAGTGACAAGCATAGTGAGACGGAGTGTCGCGTGGAAGAATCAGGTCCCTAGGTCCAAGTCAAGATCACAATTGTCAAATATAAGAAATCAATCCTCAACATTATGTCCGTAGCATATCTTAGTCCAGCATGGATAGATTTTCAAACAACTTGGCAGAAGTGACAAACATAGTGAGACGGAGTATCGCATGCTAGAAGCAGGTCTCTAGGTCCAAGGTCAAGGTCACAATTCATGGTCCAAGGTCATATAATCCCTAACTTTTTGTCTGGAGCATATCTTTGTTCAGCATGGATAGATTTTCAAACAACTTGGCAGAAGTGACAAACATAGTGAGACGGAGTATCGCACGCTAGAAGCAGGTCTCTAGGGCCAAGGTCAAGGTCTCAATTCAAGGTAAATGTCCAATATAAGAAATCAATCTTTAACCCTTTGTCCAGAGTATATCGTTTTCCAGGATTGACAGATTTTCAAATAACTTGCAGGAAGTGACTAGCATGGTGAGAAGGAGTGTTGCGCGCAAGAACCTGGTCCCTAGGTCCCAGGTCAAGGTCACAATTCATGGTCCAAGGCCATATATAATCCCTAACTTTTTGTCTGGAACATATCTTTGTTCATCATGGATGAACTTTGTTCATCAGATAACTTGGCAAAAGTTATAAGCATGATGAGACTGAGTGTCGCACGCAAGAACCAGGTTCTTACCTCCAAGGTCTAGGTCAAAATTCAAGGTAAATGTAAGAAATCAATCCTTAACACTTTGTCTGGAGTATATCTTTGTTCAGCATGAATGGATTTTCAAATAACTTGGTATAAGTAATTAGCATAGTGGGACAGCGTGCTGTGCACAAGAACCAGGACCCTAGGTCCAAGGTCAAGGTCACAATTCAAATCAATCCTTAACACTTTGTCAGGAACATATCGTTGTCTGGCTTGGATGAACTTTCATATAACTTTGCCGAAGTGATAAGCATGGTGAGATGGCATGTCAAACAAAAGAACCAGGTCCCTAGGTCCAATGTCAAGGTCACATTTAAACGTCAAATGTCAAATGTTTGCCAAGAATACAATTGTCATGCATACAGGGATTTTCAAATAAGTTTGAAGAAATTATCGACATCATGAGATGGGGAAGTGAAGCATACAAGAACAATAACTTAAATTGCCAATGTTTTAATAGCCTAACTTGATTATTGTGTTGTCTTGTGTAATGATTAAGTATTTAAGAATATATATGTAATATATACCTCAACTCAGCACACAGATACAGGCTGTAGAGATGAATAATATGCACAAATGCCATGACTCGACCTTTTTAGTTTTTGAATTGTTTCTCTTTAGTCATTGAGACTTAACCCCCAAAAAGCTTCTTGGACAGGTGCATCTTTGTGACAATTGCACCCTTGTTGTTCATCTGATCATTTCCAGCTGTCCACTTTCGAAATGTGGTCCCACATTAAAAATCTGAACAATTTTTTTTTCTTATCACCGTTTTTTACTTAAATTCCCTTCTGTAGCTAAGACTGATCTTGATTCAGTAGTTGATGCTTTGTGAACACAGGGCCTTAATTTTTGAATTGATATGTTTTCCTTTTTCAGTTGGTATCACTGGTGTCACTCTAAGTCCAGTCCCCACGGTCAAGATCATAGCTGACACTACAGGAACACTCGTATGCAAGACATCGGGCGGACTTCCGGCAGCCATTGTTACCTGGTTCCAAGAGACATCTACTGGGGATGTGAATATAACATCACAGTCTTCAAGTGTGACTTCAGTGGAGGAAAACCTCTCTGTTGTGACCAGCACACTGTCTCACAGGCCATCAAGAAACGACAACTCAGCTAGGATCTACTGCAATGCCAGTAACGGTGGCACAATGTACAGATCACAGACATCCACCATCGATGTGTTATGTAAGTTATTATACTTTCTGCAGTTACACACGTATATAGTATACATTGTATGCAAGTGTAAATATATATGTTTGGTGATGCCTTAAGCAAATGATTCCACTTACAGACGGTCCTGATCCTCCTGTGTGTACATACCAGGGTTCCGCAGTGACAGGGACTATCAAGATAACACGAGGCAGTACACTGAATATCACCTGCACAAGTACCAGTAAACCTCCAAGTATCACATACACGTGGGCCTTACCAGACTCACGTACCCAAACAGGTTCCCAGTTGAGTGTTGCAGATATCCAACCTTCACTAAGTGGCCAGTACAGACTGCAGGTCTCGAACACCATGACACCAACAGTGGGCGCAGCTGTCACTGGGACCAACAGTACAACGATAGCGATAGATGTACAATGTAGGTATAATACAAGTTTTAAAGGATTTTGCACGTACAATGTAGGTATTATACAATGTTTTTGGCCACAACAAATTGATCAATTGTTTTTTACGGATTTTGTCAAAAAAAAAATGGAGCGAGCGAGCTAAATAACTTTTTTTTTCATTTTTAATAAAATCAGAGGCGACTGAAAAATGCAAAAAAAACAATCATATCTTGTCCATATTGATCACAAATTTCAGCCAAACGCCATCATAACTTGATATATTGTCAATAACATCCTCTTCATCTGCTCTGGTCAATAAATTGTTTTGTAAAAATTAATATATATGTAATAAGTTTGCAACTTATTTCTCCAATTCTTCTTCGACCATGTGCTACAAAGGGCTTTTTTTAACAAGCCTTCAATAGTGATTCTGCTAATTAACACCAACAGTAAATACTTAATAGCCGTATCTTAACTTGAGGAAAGTAGACCTTATAACAAGGTATATGTCATTATCAAAATAGATATTTGATGCACCAAGTCTCTCCGTACCAATAGTTTAATAACATTAATATGAAATGTCATACAATAAACACAAAACAATAAGGAATGACCAGTTTAAGTTCTGTATCTTTAAACGACACGATGAAATGACTGGACACCACCATTGTTTTAAAAACTATCAACCAGAGCTCACACTGGCTCTTATTTATCTTGAGCCAAATTTGTAATCGACTTGCGACATAGTTGCGTGTTTCCATGTTAGGGAATGTTTTTATCTTATTCTTTTTATTGTTATAAAATTATACTTTACTGTGCTGTATATTAATTGCATTAAGGCATTAACAAAATCATTAGTATATTTAGATTATTATACTCACCTTAAGGTTAATTGTTCATTGCAGTGACTTTGATAATTATTTTTATGTCAACATACACTGTTAAAATATCTGCAAGATGTTAAAAAGATATATTCATAAATAAATTGAAATTAATAACTAACACCATGAATTGACTTAACCTCTGGCGAATCTACCTTAATAAATACAAGCTGAACAAAATATACACTGCAAAGATACGTTGAATTTATAACATAGACATGTCAAAAACAACTAAATTGTGTGGATATTATAAGTAAATAATCAAACCGTAGGTCAAAACTGTCCGAAATGTAAACATAGCCGAGAATCAGTCCATTTGACATATTACAGACACCTAATTTCACATAAAATTTACATGATTATCCTTTAATTACCTGTTGTGTCTGCTGATATTACAAGTGCTAGCTGGCAATCATCTTTAATAAGGCAATGAGTGCTGACAAACAGATCGTTGTGTTTTCACAAGTTTGATGAAACACGATAAGAAATTGCCGAGTCGAAATACACATGGCATCTGTTCCAGACTGGTTATTGGAGATTAACGGTTTGGGTCATAAACTATGTGCTCTTTACATAAACCAGTCTCCGCAAAGTGTCTTACTCATGTCTATATCAGTACCAATTGCTTGTTATGATATGGGACACATGACAAAGTCAGCGTTTAACGTAAATGGGACTCATTAATGACAACTTAACTAAACAAATCGGGTGGGGGGTAAAATTGAAGCTGTGGGCGCAGAACAAAAAAAATTGCTTTTTTCGATTTCTGATTTTATGGTGCAGCAAATCCAGCGAACATCTGATCAATTTGTTGTGGCCTAAATGATTTTGCAAAGTACACTAGTTATTAACTAAATAGGGTATGACGTATAATACTATTAATAAAAAATTAGCAGATGACATTGACTGGGGCCAATTTCCTTTTTTTTGTCATTTGCAAATACTTATGTAATTATTTAGCAAAAATGTATTCCTTGCATTTTAATTTTAGATATTACATTTAATTGCATTAGTTACAAATGCAGCTGCATAAATGGGTCAGTTCTAGTTTTGAGTTTGGAATTTCCCATGAATAAATTCGTAAAAAATAGAAAGACAAACCTTAGATTTTATGTATTTCAAAAATCCTGAAGTTATTGATATGTCATTAAATAATTATCAATCCAGTTATTTTTGTGAATGAATTTATTTATGGTTGCATACCCCCTACCACTAAATGGCTGATTGGAGCAAGAGTTATATGTAGTTATTGATTTCAACTGTTTTCTTTTGACATACTGATTCACAGTCCAAAGATGTATTTAACGCATCCTTTAAATAATTAATAACTTAATTTTTCCCACGTTTCTAGATATGTCTCCCAATATGAAATTGTCTGTCTGTTTGTTTGAACGTTAACTTGGTATAAATGACCAACCAGTAGAAAACCTATTTGTGCATTTATTAACTCACCTGAGCACAAGCTATTGGTATAAGAAGACTGTCCTTCGTCGTCGGTCATCCGACGTTCATAATGGGTCCACATTTGAGACGACGGGACTTGATAGTGACTTGACATTTCATTCAATCTTTGCCAAACTTGCACAGTTTGTGTATGACATTAAAATCTCGGATAAGTTCGATAAAGGGCCAGATCGGTCCCGCAACACCAGAGTTATTGCCACTTTTTCATGAGAAAAAACTGCAAAATCAACTTCAATTGTGCAACATATCAACTCCATTTTTCATCCGATCTTTACCAAAATCGCACAGCGTGTAAATGATCATATGCTTTCAAAATATTACAAAAATGGTCTAGATTGGGTACAAACATCAGAGTTGTTGCCCCTTGTTTGTGAGAATAAAATGCAAAAAAATGGACTGTGTGAAAATTGGAGACTTAATGTTTTTGTCTAATCTTGACCAAACTTTCACAGTTTGTGTATGACAACCAGGGCTCAGTTGAAGTCGAATATGGGTTAGATCAGATTAAAAATACAAGAGTTATTTCTCATTATTTGTTAACATATCAATAACATTGTCAACAGCTGGTTTTCAGTCTCCATATAAAATTAACTTTTCATTTGATGTTGACTAAACGTGCACAGTTTATGAATGACCATCAAATCTCTGCTGGGTGCAGTGATGGGCCAGAAAGAACCAGGAACACTGGATTAATTTTGCCCCTTGTATGAGAAAACTTGAAAAAAAGACTTTGTGCAATATGAACTTCATTTTGCATCTAATCTTGATACACACTTGCACAGATTGTGTATGACCATAAGATCTCATAATGAACCAGTTGCTCAGATTGTACAGACAACAGAGTAAATGGCCCTTGTTAGTGAAAAAAAGCAAAAGATGGACTATGTTCATGACAGCGACTGCATTTTTCACTAGGTTGGCAACAAATGGTATTTAAACAACCAGTTAATAGTTTTGGGTATTTACAACACATCATTTACAACACCTAAATATGAAGTTAAACTGCAAATACCTCCGGTATGATGATCTGTTTGATTGACTAGTCCTAATCGATGATAAAATTTAAGCTGACAGGTGTCTTTATTGCTGTCACTTGTGACTGTTCTAATTATTGTTTTATAAACATACGGAATACAATATTTTATATGGAAATCAGCTGGATGTTTGAACCTCCTGTGATTGTAGAGATTGGGTGAACCTCTGTGTAATGTAAGTGTGCATGGTGAACTTATCACTGATTGCTTCAGCCTTATTTGGTAAAGTGTTGACTGCAAATGCATCTGTATTGCACCTATAAACTGGGAGGTGAGTAATTAAAGTAGGCCATCCATGCATATGTATAGCGCCTGTGAATTGCCAGGTTAATTACAGAATGCAGGACAGGCATCTGCATCCCACCTGTGAATTGCCAGCTAGCTCAAGAACAGAAAGATATCTGTCTGATGTGGGTCAGTTTGTAGGCAATATAACGCAGATTTCAGAGCTGGTCTCTGTCATTGCACGTACTCAGGTGAGCCCATTGGGCAATCATGGCCCGCTTGTTATATTCTTCTAATTCAATGATAAAGGTTTCACCAGTAATACAAATCTGTTTGTTTTATATTGTAAACTTAGATATGCCCTTACAATAATGTTGATAAAACTGTATGGTAACTGTTCTTGATATTATTTAATTTTTGACTTTAATAAGGGTTGCATAACCCAGTAGCTGGATGCCTGTAATGTCTATGTGAACAAAATATAACATGTAGATTAGTCCCATAGATCCTCCACCTACGCCGACGTTCCACATGTCCGCCGCATCTTCCACTCAGTCAGTCTTAGGAACTGTGAAGATCATCAAAGGAGGAAGTAAGACTTTACATTGTGAGGCACAGAGCAATCCACCAGCTTCATTCACGTGGACATATCCGAGAGGAAGCCAGTCTGGTAAAGACCTGTTGCTTGATAACCCTGTTGCTCCGGGTGATGTGGGGAACTATACGTGTCGTGCAGAGAACACACTGACTCCTACAGGACAGACAACTACACAGCAACCTCAGTCAAGCAGCTCCACACTGACAGTGGACATTCTGTGTGAGTATATGATGTATTCTACATATACAATTAAAACTATTGTAACACATTGATCCTAATGAGGTCCATCTAGTAAGTACACATTCAGATTTGTAAGTACATAATTGTATATGTAAACATGTTTTCAAAATTGATTTGGGGCAGTTAACAATCTGTGTGTAATATTACGTTGAATAGTTCAGTATTGAAAGATATGCATTTAAAGATTGTGGATTTAACTCATCATCTGTGTAATGTTTAGAGTCTGAAAATGAAAAAAACGACAATAGTTTTGTGCCGGCCTGAAAATGCAAATGACTATATGAAAGCTATTGAATACACACCGGTTCACAATCAGCCTTAAGCTATATATACGAGGGTTGTCTTAGAAAATCGGAAACTTTTCTAATTATTCAAAATATATTGTAACACAATTTTTATAAGCGCATATCAATTTAATACCATATTTCGGCTATATGTGCAGAAGAATGCAAAACATATTAAGAAAAATATCGTTCATAACAATTCATATGGAAAGTCTGTCCAGCGAACACTGCGATGTCATAACGTCACTCGATGTCCGATGTCATCTAACTTTTCTCATAATAATGACTGTTGTGTTTAAGGTTTTGTTTTTCATTCCGGCTCACCCATTTGTTGAACACTACTGAACCAAAATGTCATCAAGTGCTCTGTTAAAGTTAATAGATTTTTGTCAAATTTCTTCAACTCTTTCAAATTTCCTTCCTAGAAACATAGGCTTTTCTGTGCCAGGTATTGTAGCTTTGTTGAACTTAAATGCATATCTCAATCACAGTACATTCCTCAAGAGACAGTGCTGTGATATGCACACATTTTAATTTTATTTCACTTTCATCCTGGAGTGGTTTAGGTTATCATATATTCAGACAAGCATAAGACAAGTAGACATTTTTCATCCAATCTTGCACATATTATCTATTGCCTCGAGACCTAGGTAGAATTTCATGCTTCATTTGTCCCTAAATGTTATACAAATGCATGCCTTTGAGTGATTTCTATTTCTATCAGCCTTTGTCAAACTTGCTAAGATTATGCATCTGGTCTTTCCTTCTTTCATTATTGTGACATTTTCTCAGATCATCCAATTCCCACAGGAGAAGTCATCCTTTCTTTGTGAAGGGAATTGTGTTGTTGTTCTCATTTATATATATGAAAGATGTAAATGTTTTCCATCCAATTTTTTAAAAACTTTTTTGTTTGAAAAAAAAAGAAGCTTTTTAAACGTATTCAATGTTGATTAATTTTAACAACTCTTAAGAGTGTATTTGAACATGATTTAAAAAACAAATTGGAGTATTAAGACAGTATATAACATTTATGAACACTTTTATGAAGAATTTTTATCATACGCCCATTTGAAAAACGGGTTATATTATGGAAACGCCCAAGCAGGCAGGCTGTCGGGCGGGTAGGCCGGCGTGTGGGCCCGTGGCAGGAGATCTTTGTCCAGAACATCTCTTTGTCCAGCATGGATGGATTTTCAAATTACTTGGCAGAAGTGATAAGCGTGGTGGGACGGAGTGTCACGCGCAAGAACAAGGTCCCTAGGTCCAAGGTCAATGTCACAATTCAAGGTCAAAGTTCAAATATAAGAAATGAAACATAACCAGTTTGTCCGGGGCATATCTTTGTCAAGCATGGATGGATTTTCAAAACCTTGGCAGAAGTGATAAGTGTGGTGAGACGGAGTGTTTCCCGCAAGAAGCACGTACCTAGGTCCAAGGTCACAATTCAAGGTCAAAGCTCAAATATATGAAATCAATCGTTTCCACTTTGTCCAGAGCATATCTTTGTCAAGCATGAATGGATTTTCAAATAACTTGGCAGAAGTGATAAGCAAGGTGAGACGGAGTGTTGCAGGCAAGAATCAGGTCCCTAGGGTCAAGGTCAGAATTCAAGGTCAAAGGTCAAGTAAAAGAAATCAATCCTTATCACTTAGTCTGGAGTATATCTTTATCAAGCATGTATGGATTTTGTTTCTTTAGTCGTTGAATCTTTACCCCTAAAATGATCATTTTTAGCTCACCTGAGCACGGAGTGTTCAAGAGTAAGCTATTCTGGTCAGTCACAGACGGTCTTCGTTGGCGTCCGTCGTAGTCAAGAATTTAACTTAAACAACTCCTTTCCTGAAACTGCTTGGCAGATTTTAACCAAAGTTGGCAGGAATATTCTTGGGATTGTCCTTTAACAAATTCCTTCAATTAAAAAAAACTGAAATACTTCAAAAATCTTTTCGTCTGAAACCACTGACTGGATTTACAAATAATTTAAATTAAAATGTTCCCTGGGTGACCTTCGACCTAATTTCTTCAAATTATTTTGATTCGTTAAAAAAGCATGGCCACCAAGGGGGCAGGGCGTTTTCCTTATATAATTATTCAAAAAACTTTCCTTATATGGCTGTCTTGAAAACTTCAAAAATCTTCTTGTCCGAAATCACTGGCTGGATTTCAAAATAATTTCAAAGAAATGTTCCTTGGGTGGCCCTCTACCAAATTTCTCCAAATTATTTTGATTCGTTAAAAAACATTGGCGACATATTTCAGTTTGGCAGTTTTCCCTATATGGCTATATTGAAAACTTTAAAAATCTTCCTGTCCGAAATGACTTGTTGGATTTCAAAATAATTTCACCGAAATGTTCGTTAGGCGACCCTCTATCAAATTTCTTCAAATTATTTTGATTCATTTAAAATGGCCACCAAGGGGGGGGGGTGGCAGTTTTCTTTCCATGACTATATTGATAACTTTAAAATTCTGATTCATTAAACAACATGGCCGCCAGGGGGGGGGGGCAGTTTTCTTTCTATGACTATATTGATAACTTTAAAATTCTTCTTGTCTGAAACTAATGGCTGGATTTCAAAATAATTTAATAGAAATGTTCCTTTGGTGACCATCTACCAAGTTTCTTCTTATTATTATTATTCGTTAAAAATAATGGCTGCCAGGGGTAGAGACGGTTTTCCTAATATGGCTATATTAAAATTCTTCTTGTCCGAAACCACTGGCTGAATTTTAAAATTATTTTACTGAAATGTTCCTTTGGTGACCATCTACAAAATTTAATCAAATTATTTTTATACCTCAAAAAACGTGGCTGCTATGGGGTGGGCCGTTTTCCGTACATGGCTGTATTCAAAACTTAATAAATGTCTTGTCCGAAACCACTTGCTGGATTGCAAACTAATTTCACAGAAATGTTCCTTGGGTGACCATCTATCAGTTTTCTTTAAATACTTTTTATTTGTTACAAAATAAAAGACTGGACAGTTTTCCTTATATTGCTTCTTGTCTGAAACCACAAGCTTGATTGCCTCTGAAAAAGCAATGCCTAGAGGTTTCATATTTGGTATGTAAAATTGTACAGTGGTCCTGTACAAATATGGTTCAAATGATGCCTCTGGGGTCAAAACTGGGCAAACCCCAGGGGAAACATGGTTTATATGGACTTAAATAGCAACATAACTTTCAAAATCTTCTCTGAAACTCCAAGGCCCAGAGGTTTCATATTTGGTATATAACATTGTATAGTGGTCCTCTATAAAGATTATTCAAATGATGCCATTGGAGTAAAAACTGGCCACACCCCGTGGCTCACATGGATTTTATAGACATAATTTGCAAATTTACTATAAAAATCTCCTCTGAAAACGGAAGGCCACAGGTGTCATATTTGGTATGTAACATGGTATAGTGATTCTCTACAAAGATTGTTCAAATCATGACCCTGGGGTCAAGCCGGTCCACACCCCGGGGGTCACAATGTTTTTATAAACTTTGCTAGCAAAATGACTTTAAAAATCTTCTCCTCTGAGACCGCAAGGCCCAGTGGTTGAAATTTGGTATGTAATATTGTATAGTGGTCCTCTACAAATATTGTTCAAATTATACCCCTGGGGTAGAAAGTTTCCACGCCCTGTGTGTCACATTGTTTATATAGACTATGCAAATCTTGTCCTGAAACTGCAAAGCCCAGATCTTTGTTCTCAGGTAAGTGCTTTAGTGCCAATTGGCCCTCTTGTCATAAGCCATTTGGATGCCTTTAACTCAGGTGAGCAACCTAGGGCCATCGTGGCCCTCTTGTTTTATAATGGAGACTAGATTTTAATATCATCGAAACTTACTTATGCTAACACCACATTTTTCCTGTTTTTAGCTCACCTGAGCACTTTGCTCATGGCGAGTTTTTGTTTTTGCCCGTTTCTTTCGTGCGTGCAAGCGTGCGTCTGTGCGTCCGTCCTTCCCTCGTCAACTTGTCTTTCAAACAGCATCTCCTCCTAAACCATTTGGCAGATTGTTTACCAACTTAACAGGAATGATTATTGGGTGACCCTCTTTAAAAGTTGCGGTCCGCTGCATATGTAATAGTTAAAATGATTTAAACAATCTTCTTCTATAACACAGCAAGGCCGAGAGGTTTCATATTTGGTATGTAACATCCTTTAGTGGTCCTTTACAAAGTTTTTTCAAATTATGCCCCCAGGGTCAAAACAGCCATGCCCAGTGGGTCACATGTTTTATATAGAATATGTAGCGAAATGACTTCAAAAATCTTCTCCTCTGAAACCACAAGGCCCAGAGGTTTCATATTTGGTATGTAACATTCTATATAGGTCCTCTACAAAGATTGTTTAAATTATGCCCCTGGGGTCAAGACTACCCACGTCCCAGGGTCATATGGTTATATAGACTTAAATAGCAAAATGACTTTAAAGTGTTCTCCTCTGAAACCGCAAGGCCGGCAGCCTTCCTATATTTTGTATGTAACATTGCATAGTGGTCCTCTCCAAAAATTGTTCAAATTATGCCCCTGTGGTCAAATCGGGCCGCATCCCGAGGGGTTACATGGTTTATATAGACTTAAAAGCAATACAAATCTTAACCTAAAACCGCAAGGCCCAGAGGTTTGTTCAAGATTGTTCAAATGATGCCCCTGGCATAAAAATAAGCCAAACCTCGGAGATGCAAATTCTATTTGGGTTGCAATATCTCAGGTGAGCGTCCTAGGGCCTTCAGGGCCCTCTTGTTTGTGAAAATCATCTTGAGGCATACAACATTCAATTTGTTTAATTGATCATTTGGGTCAAAAAGGCACATGTGCACACAATTGTTCTGAGTTCAAACTGAGATGAGCAATTTCATCCTCTTAATATGTTTTCATCCCTATGGACAATAATTGTCTTCTTTTGACTTTTTTTTACAAACATTAACATTAAAGCGGATGATACATAGTTGTTGTTTGATTGTTGGATTATTTTTGTATTATAATTTGTTTCAACACTGCATTTAATAAATTATAGTTACTTGCTCTCTTTGTAACTTTGAGTCATATCCAGTGTGCATGTCAATATGCATTAATACTTTTTATATGGCACTACCTTAAACTAGTATTTACAACTGTGCTATACGTCTTAATTTCATTTTCACTCTTAGTGTTAATAAGTTACTACAATCTGTGTTATGTCTTGTTTCCCTGGTCCAGATCCTCCACGATCTATATACTTCAAATATGGCAGCGCATCCGGGCAGACAATATCAGGCAACACAATCTCCATAGTACGTTCTGCCAGTCTACCTGTTGCCTGTGTGGCAGATTCCAATCCAGAGCCCAGCTACCAGTGGCAAGGACAGACGGGAAGTTCTCTACTGCTTAATGTTAATACCATCCAGTCAACCATCACTCGAGCATGTACTGTTACAACGACCATGTCTGAGACAGTTGGACAGACACTCACTACCACTAACACTACTCAATTGAACGTTGTTGTATTGTGTAAGTCGTACATATTAACGCGAGTAGTATACATATTGTATGCAAATATGCCTTATGAAAACCTGTTGATAATGTTATACACAGTATATATTAATATTGTCAATTTGATTTAGGCGAAATTATCTGAAACTCACATTATTTGGATATGCTTGTTTTTATTTTTCTAATGTAAAATGTACCATGCAGATCCTCCAAGCAGCCCACATGTATACTTCTACTACAAAGATGAAAGTACGAGTATCATCGTAAGCAACCTGAGTGTTGTGGAGGGAGAATCCTTCTATCTTCGGTGTACTGCTCTAAGTAACCCTGATCCTAAATACAGTTGGAATAGTCAGCCAGCCACGCCTGCAGGCATATACAACATCAGCAACATCAGCCAAGTCCCAGCCAATGTACAGGCCAGCTGTTCCGCACAAAACACCATGGTGACCAACTTCAATGGCTCTGTGCCAGGGTCCAGCGCTACTATTATCAACATATCTGTTCTATGTAAATTGGTTTTCTTATCTATCAATTATAGCATGCATCTATATTTCATAGCATTTTCTTTTATTCATTCCTTTTGCCTTGAACAAATGTAGTGAACAGTAAATGTTTCCAATGATTTTGTATAATAATTACATTTAAAGAATTGTTATGATCTACATTTAAATATGTTTGGTATTGTATATCAGGAAATTACATACAACATAATAATTATAATGGTGACTTGCACAGTGAAACAAAAGTCCTTGATTTAATGGAATTAGGCAAACATATTAAGTGACTGTTGACTGAAGCAAGGTCAAGTCCTAGAAAATGTTCATTGATATTTGTTTTTATTTTGTATTTCCCCAAATAACTATAACGGAAACACTGAACTTGATGGCATTAGTGCTACTTTTAGTTGTTAGTACTATCGTGTAATTGTAACAATGGAACTTTGGATATATCTGTGTCATCAATTCCAGCTACACGTTCAGCAATCCCCATAACTCAATTTTGTAGATTTGTAGATGTTTGCCCAGTTTTAGCTTAGACTGTTATGTTTAAGTTTTTTTTCAAAGTCTTATAATTTCAAAACTTCTTTACATCACCCATGCCTGTCTGTAAAAGGTCAATATCTAAATTGAAGATCAGTGGTCAAGGATTTTTGTTTCAACGCCCTAACCTCTAAATACATGGAAGGATGAACTATTATTACAGACTTATATCCCCCATGACCAGATTATGTGTTGCGTACATCTTCATAATTGTCTGTCAGAGGTCAAGATCACAATTCAAGGTCAAGGTTACATTTTTGGCAAGAGCATACAACTATCTGGCATGGAGGGATTTTTGAATGACTTGTCAGAAATTATGACCATCATAAGATGGTATACTGCCGACAAGAACCAGGCCTGTAGCTGAAAGGCCAGTATCACTCTTAGAGGTTAAAGAACAAATTTCAAAACATCCATCCTAATTTTGTTTCCACGCAATTATGTTTAATCAACTGGTAGGATTTTCATGTAATTTATCATTATTCATGATGACCATATTATGTTGTGCTTACATAAATCATGCTTGTGTGTCAGCACTCATGGTTTGAAATTAAAGGTCAAAGGTCAAATACATGTCAGGAGCATAAAATTATCTAACATGGAGAAATTTTTAGCTCGACTATTCGAAGAATAGGTGAGCTTTCCTATTCGCCCCGGGGTCGGCGGTGGCGTCGTCGCGTCTGAATTTGGTTTAAGTTTTATAAGCCAGATTTGTCAACGAAAAATCTTGGCTTATAGATTTGCGAAAACCGGTCGGTTGGGTTGGCGATTGGGGAGTGGCTTTCGTTGCGATGTCGTTAACAAATTTAGTTAAAGTTTCATATTCCTGTCATATATTCAAAGTTTTTGTAAATCTTCGTGAAACTTTACAGAAATGTTCCTTGGATGGTCCTGTACCAAATCTGTGTCTAAACGCCATTTTCTACTAAATCTATGGCTAGATTTTAAGTAATTTTGCACAAATGTTCGTTTAGTGTTCCTCTCTCAAGCCTATACAATTGGTTTAATCTCACTGCACAAAATGGCCACTAGCGCTAAAAATAGAATTTGCGTTAAAGTTTTGTATTCCTGTCATATTTTCTAAAGAAACACCAACATTGACTTGTACATGTACCCACATCGGAAAATAAGAAATCTGGTTTCCGCATTTTTCTCTTGTTTAAAAGTCATTTAACTTCCAAATTACATAAGTTATTCACTTGAAACGGTGAATACGCCTTTGTCCTCAACTTAAGTGTCATGGGCAACATTCCCTATAACTCTGTTTTGTATGTTAACAGAGTTATGCCCCTTTTTCACATAGATTTCTGGTTAAAGTTTATATTCAAAACCTTTGTAACTGCAGAACTACATAATTAATTGACTTGAAAATAGGAAGATACGTTTGTCAGCAAAACTTCAAAACTCGTATAACTTCAAAACTACACAAAATATGAGCTACATTAGGTTTTTACTTGAAACTTGAAATAATTTGCTGAAATAATTGTCATAACACAATTTTGTATTTCAACAAATGTATGTCTCTCCCACTTTCAAAAATATGTACCAACTAAAATACGTTGAATAGTCCAGCGCGATGTCCTCTGACAGCTCTTGTTAGATGACTTGTCATAAGTTATGACCATCATAAGATTATATCAAAGGTCAACTATTTGTCAGGAACATAGTTTTTTCTGACATGGGGTAATTTTATGCTGACTGCAGAAATTATTAACATTAGGAGATGGTTTGCTGCCCACAACTAACCAGGCCTTCAGCTTGAAAGGTCAAATGTTTTTTAAAATGACTAGGCTGGAATAATGATTGTTATGAGACATTGTATCACACGCGAGGACTAAGTTTGTAGCTGAAAATACAAAGGCCTCTCTTGAAATCAAAATATTATATGTATTCTATATGCATTTCAAGCCATATTTTCTTATGTAGGTCATATTGTCACTCAAACCGTTATTCTGTATCAGTTAATCACAACTGCAAACATAATCTGTGACAAAGCACAGGTATGTGGGGATATAAATCCCCTTTATTTCATCTGTATATAATTTTTAGCTCGACTGTTAGAGAATACATCTTTCCTACTACCACTGGCAACTGCATCCGCGTCTGAATTTCGTTAAAGGTTTTATTGAAAAGTCTTGTAACTTCAAAACTTCACAGGTTATTCACTTGAAACTTGAAATATACCTTTGTCATCAACGCCAGTACCAAGGGCAACATTCCCAATAACTCTGTTTTGTATTGTGACAGAGTTATGCCCATTTTTCACATAGATTTTCTGGTTTAAAGTTCATATTTTAAAGCGTTGTAACTTCAAAACAACAGAAGTTATTCACTTGAAAATTGGAATATACCAGTGTATCAACTTCTATTTCATGTGCAACATTCCATGTAACTCTGTTTTTTATTTTGACAGAGTTATGCCCCTTTTTCGCTTAGATTTTCTGGTTAAAGTTTATATTTAAAACTGTTATAATTTCAAAACTACATAAGTTAATAACTACTTAAGGTTGAGACTTGTTTGATGAAATAATTGCCATAACTCAGTTTTGTATTTCAACAAAAGTATGCCCCTTCCACTTTCCAAAATATGTACCAACTCAAATACTTCGAAAAGTCAAGCGTGCTGTCCTCTGACAGCTCTTGTTTACATCTTCTTGTTATTGCTGTGCTATTGTATGTAATGGTTAATGGTGACAAACTATTTTTTTTAAAGACGGGGCTCAAGTGAAGACCATGGCCAACGTTGATATTGTTCGAGGTTCTAAGCTGGAACAGCCATGTTTGTATACTTCTGGTAATCCGGCAGTGACGTCATTTAAATGGACGCGTTCTACGACTACCATGAGTTGGACTGTGCAGAGTAAGGAGACCCTGGTGATTGACAACGTCCAGCGCAGTGATGACGCTGACTATACCTGTCAGGTTTCCACTGAACTTCATCCCACAGTGGGGTCTAGTGTTTCTAGCACACACAATGGAACATTACACCTGAACGTTCTGTGTAAGTATGAATACTGATATAATACTAGATATTATTGAGTTGATTTGTGATCTAATTAATATGGAAAGTAAACTTAGATCTAACATTATAGAAGTTCAAGGCAAAAAGTCAAATACAATAGATAATTTTAAACATAAATAATTACATCGTTTTATCGATACATACGTGACAAGATACTTTCTTAAGCCCCATTTGCACTGTCCCGATTTGGCAACCCTGGTAAGCCCCGGTTAGTGAACTTGGGGCAACTCTGTAGAACCGGAAGAACAACCCTGGCGGCACCTTGAACATCGTGGATGATCAGTGACGAACCCTTTTGATCTTGCTAAAACCGTCCCTGATATTTTAAAATGTTTAAAGCAACCGGAAGTCACAGGGAAAGATATGAAGAATCAGCTTAATCCATGGATTTTCAGGTCCAGGTCTTTACCATCCCACTACCGTGATAAACTGTAACATTTCGGTGTGCTGTGGACTGCTAAATACCCCTATTTTGGCCTGGCAGAGCTCAGGGGAAGAACAGTATTGCCCCGTTTTGTACCAGTGGAGGCATGGACTTAAATGGTATGGGCCGGTTTACCAGGAAAATCACCATATAGCCACTGTAGTGGCCCATTTTACAAGGGACTGATCCGGTTTAACAGGGATCATGCTGGATGATCCAGGCTTCACTATGGTTAAAGATGGTGAAGTTGCAGTTACATAGGGGTTAATGCCCAGTATTTTTTTACATTATATGCTAATTCCAGCTGAAGTCTCTGTAGTTTGAGTTTATGAGGAGTACACACCATGAACCAAAACAGGCTCCAGATGATGAATTACCAGCTACAATTGGCCTATTAGCAAACAGTTTGATTTGTATGGCTTCGCGGTAAGGAGAGATGTAGCATATCTTTGACTTCTGCTTTAGTGATTGTGACGCCCACCACCTGAATGCTCGTCTGATGCTGGCTCTTCTATTGCTTAAAGTCCTAGATTGTTCTCTTGTTAATGAACACAGGGTTGTCAGACTTGTGATCGAGAGACAAGAGAAAACTGATGTTTTTCCATAGTAAGCCCCAGTTTATATCCTCTAATCGACTTGTCACAAGCGAACAACCTTGGTATGACATGACGGTGCCAGTGGTAATCAGAACACCACCGGGGAAAACCAGAGTCATGCTTAACCTGGAAACACACGTACTGCATTGTAAATACTCCGTTGTAAACCGGGAATTCACCCAGCTACTACGGTGGGGGTGGGGTGTTTTTTACTGCCGAATAAAGGCAGTTTGCCCTTGGCAATAAACTTACATTTTTCCTCTAAAATGACACAATTTTTCCCCCAAAATAAGAAAAATTCCCATAAAGCTGGGTAGGTATTTCAAACAAAAAAATAAATGACACATTTTATTGCTTTTTTACACAATATTAGGTTGTAAATATACCAATAATCAGTGTTCGAGACAAACAGTAATGGTACTACTGTGAATATCTCGCACCCGAGCTTAGAATAAAAAAACATAGCTTTAAATATGACTGTTACCATGTAAAATTTTTGTTACTATTTTTCCCATTTTGAGGTTTGTCGTTTTTAAATTCTCCTAATTCAAAGTCACAGGCAGGTGTACACATTGCAAAAAAAATCACTGGTAAAACTGTTTGGGGAAAAGTGTCCAGAATCATCACAGTATTCCAGGTTTTCTTCACAGGGCAGTACCTGGACCACAACCTTGACACTGAAAATGGGGCTTTAGTATTTCTATAATATTAATTATTAATATATAAGACTATTTATGAATCAATATCTAGTCGTGTCCTTAATACAGTTGTTTGTAACAATAATTTTGCAGGCACGTCTCCGTTATATTGGTTTGCTTATTTCAGGCCAGTGGTTGTTAGGACCTTCTGTTGGTCAGTCGGTCGGTAGACCACTTTTTTCGTTTGTACTCTCTAAGTCCAACAGTTATCAACTGATCTTCACAAAATTTCATGAAAATGTTGTGGCCATAATTTCTCGGCAAGTTAGATCTTCAGCCAAATTGCCCCTGGAATTGTGGAGTTATGGGCCTTGAATTGTCTAAAATTAGCCTTTTTAGCAGTTTCCACTCAGTCCAACAATTTTCTGCCGATCTTCACCAAACTTGCTGAAAATATTTGATTGCATAATATCTTAAGAAAGTTTGATGATCAACCAAATCATCCCAGGAACTACAGAGTTATGGCCTTTAGGCTAAAAAGCAAATAATGATTTTTTTCTCAGGCAGTGCCGCAACGTTTTTTTTATGGCCCGCCACGAATTTGATATAATGCCAAAATTTTTGTTAATAACTATTTTTAACAATCGCGGCCGGGTTTTAAAAGAAGTAGTCCAGAATTATGTTAATAAAAATAAAACTTTGCAGAAAGTGTTTCTAATGGGCACGTTACCGAACAAAATACAAATCTATGCATTTAAGTATGTGAATTATTAAAATTTGGGTACCTTGCTATTGATTATTTTCTGTATGCACTAACTATTGATAAATCTGGAGAAAACAAGCATGTGTACATTATAGTATATTCTGTTTGTATCAAGTGCTTTTGAACAATGCCTTTCGTAAATAAGAAACAGATTTAAGACGAATAAAAACCATAAACATTCATAAAAACATTTACTAAAATTACGATGTATTAAATTAGATCCCATGGACAGTGGCTTAAAATTAAACGAATCCGCATTTTAACATAGCGGAAGAAGAGTAACCTGGTGGAGATTTCGGTGTTTTCTGTAACTTTCTTCCTGTCTAATTTAATTATATAAATCAGATATACACAAACTGTGAAATACTGTGTTAATTTTGAAAAAAAGTCATATGTAATTGGTAACTTTTATAAATATCATATATTTGTTGATTAAAATTTTTGTTTCATAGATGTTTTTGCTTGTTTAAAAGCATTCCATATTGAAGAAAATCTGTGTCTATATAAGTCCTATGGAAACAAACGAAAATGCCAGCTGCATTGACAAGTGTTGAATTTCCTTTCCAAAGATTATTGGTGATTTATTGCAAAAATAATTCCTATTTTTGACAATTATAAAAATATGAATGACCGTTTGTGATCAATTAATCTATATTTAGAATTTTATAGAAAGGGATGTTTTTGTTGTTATTAAAACCTAAAATTTTATTTAATCTGTACTTATTTACTTGTGTTAATAAGCCATTACATAGCCATTAAAAGTATGAGAAAAAAAATACTTAAAAAAAAAATCACCTCCCTCCTGATGTTTTGGTTAAAGTGCCTGCGAAACAATTCATTAATTTTGTTTAGCCTTAATTATTTGAAATTGCTATGTCCAAAAGTTTTCATCCAATCTTCACTGAACTTGATATTTTAAAGATTGCTTTTAAGGTTTATGTGTTATAACTGTTCTACAAACAGCTCTTGTTCTGAATATCTTAGTGACTTATTGAAATTATATTCCATCCATTTAAAATTTAGAGAAATTGTAGTCCATTTCCTAGTTCACAGAGTAAGCACCAGTCACATGATCATAACTTTGGTTGTGTTTACAAGACATGATCATTATCAGCTTGACTATTAAAAGAATAGATGAGCTTTCCTACATGACCTGGCATTGGCATCCACTGTTGAACTCAAAAGTTTTGGTTCAAAAGTCCAATCACATCAAAGCTACACAAGTTATTCACTTGAAATTTGGAGTATACCTTTTTCATCAACCCCAGCATCAGATGAAACCATCACCAAAACTGAGTTTGTATGCACCCCAAAAAATGTATCTTGTCCAGATTATTTCCAGCAACTACTAACCATAATTCAATGAAGCTTCATGGGCAGCTTTATTTCAAAGAGGAGGTGTGCACTGAATCAGGAAATTTGGCTTCAGTGATTTTTCTCAGAGTTATGGAACTTTGAAGATTTCTGAAATAAGCATTTAGTGCACAATCCTTGTCCGGTCTTTTTTCGCAATTACTGAAGTGGTGTAACTGCATATGATGTCCGCCTTGAGATTGGGAGGCCGTGAGTTTAATCCCTACTCGTTGAGCATTTCAATGATCTTCTAAAAATAATTGTCTTAACTAGTCATGTTCATCAGGAATTGTAGAGTTTCAAATAACTTGGCAGAAACATTAAGCATAATGAGACGATTTGTAGCGTGCAAGAACCAGGTCCCTAGGTTCAAGGTCAAGGTCACATTTAAAGGTCAAAGGTCAAATATAAGAATTTAAGCCATATACTATGTCAGGAGCATAACTTTGTCCAGCATTGGAGGATTTTCAAAGAACTTGGCACAAGTGTAAAGCATAGTGAGGCTTATGTTAAAATACCTTGGCAGAAATATTAAGCTTTATGAGACTTTGTCTCGCGCACAAGAAACAGGTCCCTAATTTCAAGGTCAAGGGCACACTTAAAGGTAAAATGTAAGAATTTAAGCCATAGACCCTTTCTGGAGCATAACTTTGTTCAGCATTGAAGCATTTTGAAATAACTTGCCAGAAATGTTAAGCAAACTCAGACAGTATGTCCAACGCATGAACCAGGACACTAGGTCCTAGTTCAAGGTTACACTTAAAGGTCAAACATCAAATATAAGAATTTAAGTGGTAGACCCTGTCCAGAGAATAATTTTGTCCAGCAGGGAAGGATTTTCAAATAACTTGGCAGAAGTACTAAGCGTATTGAGTCGGTGTGTTGCGCACAAGAACCATGTCCCTAGGCCCAAGGTCAAGTTCACACTTAATGGTCAAAGGTCAAATATAAAAATTTAAGCCATAGACGCTGTTGGGAGCATAATTTGTCCAGCGGGGAAGGAATTTCAAACTTGGCAGAAGTGCTAAGCATGTTGAGATGGTGTATCGCGCGCAAGAACCATGCTCTTTGGTTCAAGGTCAAGGTCACACATAAAGGTCACACATAAAGATCAAAGGTTAAATATAAGAATTTAAGCCATAGACCCTCTCTTGGAACAAGTGTTAAGCATGGTGAGACGGTTTGTCGCGTGCAAGAACCAGGTCCCTAGGTTCAAGGTCCAAGAATTTAAGCCATAGACCAAGTCCGGAGCATAATTTTGTCTAGCGGGGAAGGACATTTTAATAACTTGGCAGAAGTGCCTTTCATGTGAGACGGTGTGTCCTGCTCAAGAACCATGTCCCTAGGTCATAAGTCAGTGTCACACTTAAAGCCATAGACCATGTCTGGAGCATACTTTTGTCCAACATGGAAGGAATTTCAAATAACTTGTCACAAGTGATAAGCATTACGAGGCGGTGTGTCGCATGCTAGAACCAGGTGCCGTGGTCCAAACTCAAGGTCACACTTATAGGTCAAAGGTCGAGCATATGTATAATTGTTAAGATTTATAAACAGTTTTTGTCAGGACTTAAATTAATGGTTAGACATTTGTGATACCTCAACTTACTTTACAGACTGAGAGAATATATACCTCAACTTACATTACAGAATACGATATTTTAGCAGAAAGTACAATATAAAAGACAATTCTCCTTTTGTAAAATATTGTGTATGCATATAGACATAGCAGGGCCATATAGAATAGGCTGCATAGAGGGGGGGGGGGGGGCATCCTTGTCTGTTTACACATTTCTAGTCATCAACTGCACCATTTTGGAATCAAAACGCTGACAGCGTAGAAAGACTATTGTCGAGAAAAGAAACTAAAAGCAAAAGTATTTTTATCATGAGAAACATTTATTACAGTAAGTGACATGTCTGTTATATCATTTCTACAAAACAAATATCAAAACTCATAGCTATACACTGTCCGACTTAAATAAATTGGAATAAGCTGGTATTTGACACAATTGAAAATGGAAATCCAGGCCACTGTCTTTTGTAATTGAATTTTATATAACGCTCGTCTAATTCAGTGCTATTTATCTACGACATTCCCATCATTATTTTTTTGTAATTTGTGGGAGGCAAAATAATTGTGTGCAAACTATTTAAAAAGCAAACAGAGATATGTACATACAAGTCAATCTACAACAGGTAAAAATAGTCGATGAACCGTATTAGTTCGAATCAATGATTAGTGCTTTTTAACACAAGAGCTATGCTTGGTAAATCTGATTTAATTAAAAATAAGGTAAATTAATAAAATACATTTAAAACTATCTTTAGAACCACAATGCTTTTCCATCATTCTTATGCATAAATCAAAACAATAGTAATTGTTAATCGAGTGGTTACGATTGCTCCGCTATATGTACTCAGTCAATACACTCTTGTTAAACTTACGCAATATAATCTAATACGTACGCCATTAATCAGTAAACAGCACAAACAGACACGCAATCATACTTATGTAAATAGACATAACATGAATTCACTCGTAGATGTGGACAAACTGGATTATTATTATTGTTTATATGTGTTTAAGTCAGATCTATTTCTTGTCACCTATTCATAGAAAGAAGCATCGATAACAGGAAGCCTCACTGCTAAACGAACCGCAGTAATTTATCGATTTACTAACTCGTAGCCTGCAGAGCAAAGAAGTTATTCCCACAAGACCGATTTTTGGAATACAACACCTAAATCCTGTTGGCTTGCGCAAACAGTCTAAAATTCACAACCGCACAGTTGCAAGTAGTATTGTCGATTGCATAGGTTAACTTATAGTAAAATGAATAAAACTCCCCAGAAAAATATTGTTAATGAATTTGTGGTCGTTGAGTTCAATTTAAAATGGAATGAAAATTAAGAACAAACATTGCTTTTAAACTTACAAAAAGCTAGTTTTTAATCACCAAATGGTTTTCGTCTGTACAAATGGAAACTCAAAAACATGTATATACATTGACTTGACAGTTGATTTAGGTTACACAACACTAATGAACGATGCAAAAGTCGACACTAGCACTTGTTGATTTATTTATATTGAAGTGTTTCCTTCGTCATTTGCATGTTTTTCCGTTTGCTGTCAAGTTTAATTGTCACTTCCATCTGTTTATTTTGAAAATAATTGATATGAAAGATCGTACAAACACACATTAATATTGTCATTAACTTCAGCATCAGGTGAATTAATTCCCATAATCAACTCAGTTTTGAATTCAACCCCCTTTTTACTTAAAATTTTCAAGTATTTTTTTACTTAAAAGTCTTTAAACTTCAAAACTAAACAAAAAGCATTCTCTTGAGATTGGAATGTAACATTTTCATCAAAGTTTACATGTACATACCTTTACCTTGTATTTGTTATTTGTATCTATAGTTGCGCAATTTCAAATGTATTGGTCAAAGATACGTAAAATTATTCAAAAGTATTATTTGTATACAAATTGAATGCCTATTTTAATGCAAACTGTTCTGCCAACATTGATTTTTCCATCAGTATTCCAACCAGGATTGTCTTCCTTAATTCGTGTATTAACTGAAAGCCTTTTATTATCAGTACAGCACATTTTATCAATAAGGTTATAGGATTTTCTGACTGAATAGGTTGAATGTTGGCTTAGGCAAGGAAAGTAAAAAGGTGCACTATAAGTAGTTTTTGTATTTTACTAGTGACTTCATGTTATTTCTCAAACGTCGTGAGTACTCAACAGAGAAACATATTTCATATGATAATATTAAACTAGGTATGGGATATTACTATTGCCCAATCTGAATCGCGTAAAATGTTAACAATATGTTGTTACTTGTGCAGTCCCATCCGAGAATCTGGTGATGTCTGTTGACGGGTACCCGGGTTTGAAGAATGTGACAGTCAACGAGAGCGACGTGCACACATTGCATTGTAAGCTGGAGAGTAACCCGGGCTCAACGATCGCTATTACAAAGGACGGGGTGAATGTTAGCCTTGTCCTGTACAAGAAAATGCTTAACTACACTCTATCAAGTAACTGTGAAGCTGCAGGAGTGTATACCTGTAGTGGGACCAATGAATATGGATCAGCACCGGCATATAGCATTCAGTATTTTATGAACTGTAAGTGAAGTTTTATTTAATCACTTTTATTCAAAATCTGTTCATTTTAGCGCAACTTCTTTTCTGAAACCACTTGGCGGATTTTAACCAAACTTGGCAGAAATATTCCTGGGATGGTCCTTTACCAAATTCCTTCAATTTATTCGAATATATTGAAAACTTGTTGCCATGGCAACCACAAGCTTAAAAACTGGAAAACTTCTTCTTGAAATTGTATAATCTCAGTAAATGGTAGAGGCAGTTCTTGGAAGAGAAAGCCGCATAGGCGCATTATGCTTTCATCATTTTTTCAATGAAAAATTTGTCTTTCTAATGCAAGTTATGAAGCCATTCAGGCTAAATCCCTCGTAATTTCATTTTCTATGAATAAGAACACCAAATTGGTGTTTATTTACAAATAAATATTGGTTAATTAAAAAAGTTAAATAAAAGCCTGTTAACTTTTTATAATATTGGTACATCCCTTGCTTCAGTATAACATTAATCTTAATTTTATAGAATTGTATCTAGATAAGAAATATCCAACAGTTCTATACTGACTTCAGGCTCCCCACGCCGTGCTCCAGGTGAATTGGCCAGAAACGTCAGCAGCAAGCAACATGATACAGCAACAATGAAGCTAGCTATTCAAGGCTACCCATCTCCAACGCATCGCTGGGAGAAATGTTTGAATGAAACATGTAATGAAATACCGTCCACTAGCAAGTACATTGTGTCGTCAGACGGTCTGGGTGCCAATCTGACTGTTGTCAATGTGGAACAATCTGACTTTGGACAATACAAGTTTACGGCTCTGAATGGTGTCGGAAGCTTAACAGAGATATTCTGGCTTATTCCTTCTGGTAAAACATTGCACAATATTAATAGACACATGTTTTGTATGTCCTGCTGTACATAATTGGTTTAACAAACCTCTATTTTCAAGTCTGAGACATTTTAATGCCTCTGTCGGATCCAAAAGGCTTATTGTAATCACATGTTGTCATTTTGTTCGTCTGTCTGTCTGTCCATTGTTAATCCTGCTTCTTTTGCAAAGCATTTCGCGCAAATTATTGAAGTTGTTCAAATAAATATTCATATAATGAGATTCTGGACACTTCATTGTTGTTTGATTTTGTATAGAGCGATATATAATATTTTTTGTTTTTTAAGATCAACACTATATAGAGGGATCACTGACATAGTTGCAACCATCATTTATGCACATCCTACCACAAAGATATTGAAAGTATAGACATAATGTTCTTGTGTGCCATTTAACTGTTGGTCAGGTAACACAGCTTTGTAACTCCCACTTGTATTGCTCCCCGAAGCTGGATTTTAAGACTTTACACGAAAATGTTAGCCCCAAAAATGAAAACCTGTCTTTATATGAATCAAATTCTTAGGTTTAAAGTTAATTCCACAATAAGAGGTCATAGCGTCATTGGGGAGCATCAATTGGTTCCACCGATATTCTTCTTCATACAGACAACTGAAGTGTGGGTCAGTTTTAAAGGGACATATTCACAGATTGGCAAGCTGTAAGTTTTCAAAATGTTTTGCCGCAGGTTCCAAACATAAATGTATATATAAATAACACACCTAAATAATGATCAGTTGAGATGGGTACTGTAATATAAAACGATTGGAAAGGATGAATACTTGAATAATTGCTTTTTGTTAAAATGTTTCAAAAATGTATATCACTTATATAGTAATAAAATGCACTGAATTTATAATAGACTGTCTGGTCTAGCATGAAAGACCTTTGATGGTTCTAAACCCTCGTTGGAGGAACCACTTTGTAAAAATGTTATAGTTTTTGCAAATAAGACGTTCAGTGACATAATAAACAAGAAATATCTTTAAGAAACAATATTCGGCATCAAGATGATCGTTTACGTGACTTCTCAGACCCCAGCTTGTTTGGTCCCCACTAAGGGGACTTCTTGCGGACACTATAAAAAACCTTATCGGACCCAAAATCAATTTGAGAGATAAACTCAAACATTATTAAGATGTTTACCGTGAATAAACTGATCATACCTTCCGTGTTTTCACCGGTGATAAATGAATAACCTTAATGCTAGTAATTTACTTTACTATAATTGTTACATGAATTTTTCAGGCAAATTTAACAAATTAGCATTGTCAGAAAATAATTGCGGAAGTAAATGAAAATTATTATATATCAGACTAGTGTACGTAGTTATGTTAAATAATATACTATACGTATCATAAATTTTGCTAATATTGTATTCATGCTACGCAAATGAACTAAAAGTAACATTTCGACGTATTACGAGACTTCTTTCACCACATTTTATTTATAGAAAGATGTTAACTAATTTTTTAAAATTGAATAACATCTACTGGAGAAAGGTGCAATTATAAATAATTCTTAACCGCAATTCAAATATAAATTAACAGTAAGTTTATAAATATAAATTCGCCATTTATTAGCTTGACTGTTCGAAAAATAGGTGAGCCGGCCTACTACCCCCGGATGTCGGCGTCCGTGTCCACGTCTGAATATGGTTAAAGTTTATATTGAAAAGTTTTGTAGCTTCAAAACTACATAAGTTATTCACTTGAAACTTGGAACTAACCTTTGTCATCAACTCCAGTATCAAGGGCAACATTCCTCATAACTCTAGTTTGTATTTGACATAGTTATGCCCCTTTTTAACATAGATTTTCTGGTTAAAGTTAATATTCGAAAGTTTTGTAACTTCAATACTACAAAAGCTATTCACTTAAAACTTGGAAAATACCTTTGTAATCAACTCCAGTATCAGGGTAAACATTTCCCATAACTCTATTTTGTATTTTGATAGAGTTATGTCCCTTTTTTACATAGATTTTCTTGTCAAAGTTCACATTCAAAAAGTTTTGTAACTTCAAACTACATAAGTTATTCACTTGAAACTTGGAACTACCCTTTATCATCAACTCTAGTACCAGAGGCAACATTACCCATAACTCTATTTTGTATTTTGACATAGTTATGCCCCCTTTTCACTTAGATTCTCTGTTTAAAGTTTATATTTAAAAGTTTGGTAACTTCAAAACTACATACGTTATTCCCTTGAAATTTTGAAGTAACCTTTGTCATCAAATCTAGTATCAGGGTCAACATTACCCATAACTCTGTTTTGTATTTTGACAGAGTAAGCCCACTATTTACATAGACTTTGTGGTTAAAGTTTTTGTTCCAAAAATTTATAAACTATACAAGGTTTCACTTACAAATATTGAATTTTAACAAATATATGCCCCTTTCACTATTCAAAATATATACCAACTGAAATACTTTGAATAGTCGAGCGCGCTGTCCTCTTGACAGCTCTTGTTGCAATTCTCGGGTTTATGATTCTCCAGACGCTAATTGATCAATGTATATTAGCATAGCTCTACCACGCGCTATTTTTAGAATGTTGCACTCTGTATCTTGAGGGTGTTTAATACGACCATTTCATACCGATCTTCGCCGAATATCTACGTATGGCTCCGAAAGGTTTCTTTGCGCAATAATTATCACAAAATTGGATCATTGTAGCTTCTATTTATAGAGCGTGCAGCCGATGTAGGCTAAACAAAATAATTATTTCATTATGTGAATAAGTATTACATTATGTTCATGACATACAAGGAGTAAAATTGGTCATAATTATGTTCAGTTCTAGAGTTTATGTCGAAGATATGTTTAAAACTTTATTTTAACCGCTCATGCAACAATAATGTCAATTTTAATCCCACAAAATATGCAACAGTTATTGGTGAACATCAAATCATAGTTGTAAGTTTGCATTTCCTGAAATTATAAAATTTTCCCAATGCTATTGGCATTCAATTTCCCCGCTACACAAAATTATTGTAAGAAATCTAGGTCAACAGTGATTTCAGAAAGCTACGCCGAAAAAAAAATGCCAGGAGCTTTCGCTATATTACTATGAGACCCTATGACAATTTGATAAACTGGTTTGTAGCCTTCACCAAACAGTTGATAAAATATGTGTGAATTTCTGATGAACAACAATTGGTCACTTGAAGGCATATGGAAATTTTTAGTCGAAATAGATGGGCTTGGGCTATGCCATTCATGAACATATGTTACCTGTGATCACCAATGTAATTAGCAAATTAATATCCTCTGTTTATCTAAAGCGTATGCAAACTTAATAATTATGTAACATTGCTGTGTTCAGAAAAATGTAATATTGAAGGTATTTATCAAAAGGTTAGAAATACATTCACCCAAGTTGAAGCAATTTTTAATATGTACATACAACCCCTTACAATCTGGGTTTACCAACAATTAACTTTAAACAAACACAAACATGTCTGCATTGTTTAAATCATATATGGACAGGTACACTACACACGATTTGAATTTTGACTGTGATCCCCAGTGCAACATTATGTAATGCAAGAATTTATTGACTTTATCTCAATATTGATGGAAGACATCTGAAAATAAAGAAGCAAATGTTGTAATTGCAATAGCTATAGAAGCATTCAGTTAGACATTGTGAACAGTACATGTCTTTAAAGCATGGGGGCATTCAATAATATATTCTAACAGGTCTCATTTTATGTAAACAAGCAATACAATTTATTGTTGACTTATTTGATAATTGTTTCAGATAAGCCTGACATACCGAAGAACTTCAGCTACGTCCCATCATCCGTTACACAATCTTCAGTTACTCTGTCCTGGATTCCCGGCTTCAACGGTGGTCCTCCTCAGACATTTCACGTAGAATACAAGAAGTCGTCCGACAGCGTCTGGATCGTACAGTCTGTACCAGAGACATCAGAGAACCCAACCTTGATGAACATGACTTTAGACAACCTTAGTTCAGCTACACAGTATGAGGCACGCATAAAGGCCAGTAACACTATCGGGTCTTCCAATTATACAGAAATCTCAACACTCCTGACTTTGAAAGGTACTAAGTTAGTGTATAGTAAATTGTATCATTTGTAACTGAATGCAATTGAAACTATTGTCATTGAAAGTTGAATGGCATGTAACACAATCAGTAAATCCAATTATACAGGAGTCTCTACATTCCTGAATTTAGTACCAAGTTCGTGGCCTTTCAATTGTATCATTTGTAACGCATAACAACTAAAACAAATTGCCATTGAAACTTATAAGTCTGACTGGATCTGGAAACAATTTTATGAATATGTGCATATATGTTCACACTAAAATGGTACTTCTGATGAAAGTCTAGAAATATATGAATGTTTTCTTTAAGGATAGAAGCATTTTAAAAATACATGCTACAAAATACTTATAAATATCTAATAGACAAAACAAATATTTACAGAGTCATTTTTTGCATGCATGACACGAGAAGTGTCTTTTTGATACACACTGACATTTCAGTAATATATATTTAACATTATGTGTCCATGTTTGAACGAAAACCTCTTTGGTGAATTGTTACTATGTTTTTAGGTCCCATTTCTGTGCTTTGTACCTGGATGGCTGCCAGTATTGATGAGCCTATTATTTATGCACGTATAGTGAAAGTGTTTCCGTATGAATACATATGTTGATAAAATAGCAAAAACTTTGATTTGTGTAAATAGGACAATACATGGGTTGTCCGGAAAGTTCGTAGACTAGTGTTGCAAAAATGAAATAGATATTTTCTCTGTGTGTACCTGCTCAAACATTTATTCCTAATAATATTTTGCGTTTTGTTTATAGTTTGTTGTAAAATTTCATTTATTTCAATAGTTGATGTATTGTGAGCACTTTGTTGCATACGGTATGTTGCGAAGAAACTACATACCGTATGCGGGGCTTAAACCATACATTAAGATAATCTCGCATCGGTGAGAATCTTTTTGGGCAGTGATAGTTAATAACACTTTTATTACATGCCATACATTGTCGTCAAAATTGAACTGACGTCAGGTCAGTACACAACTTTAAGAATGTATCAGCATTTTTTAGTAAAAAATTAATTTTCAGTTAAAAGCATGGGATAAAAATATCTTATATTCTTTGTCATTTCATATCATACTTTATTAAACTCGTCCAGGAAATTCTTAAGTAAGCTCGCCATGGCTCGCAAATTCCCTAACTCGTTTACTAAAATAATGTATGAAATGACAACGAATGTCAGATCCTATATGAATAAAGTGAAACACTTAAAGTATTCCAATCAGTAATAGAATCATCATTGCCATCCTTAATTTCAACACTTGTATTTTCACCATGCACTGATTCTATGAACATTACGTTCGTGTTTTATTTTACTTGTGTAGGCTTGTAATTATGAAATAGTATTATGAGGTTGTAGTTGTAAACGAAGTCGAGGTTTATATAATATACTATAACAGACAAACCAGACACGCCCAAGAAAGTTCGATACCTGAAAACCACAGTTTCACCATCTGAGACCACTCTACATAAATAAATAAATAAATAAATAAATAAATGAATGAATGAATGAATGAATGCATGCATGAATGAATAAATAAATAAATTAATTAATACAATACTCTGAATATGTGATGAGTTGTATTAAATTGACCGTGGGTTCATATATTATCAATCGTTTTCAGTTCTGGTTTCAACAAGCAGTTCCAATACTGGGGCGATTGCTGGAGGTATTGTTGGAGGAGTGGTAGGGATACTTGTCATTGCGTTGGTAGTAATTGGATTCAGAAGATACGAACTTACAGGTATATGTACCTGCGTTCGTAAGCAAGGTAAGCACAGGTTTAATTTATGCACTTGGCTTGGCAACTACTCAAGAATGCCGTAATAAAATTATTCTGTATACACATTTCAGAATCAACTGGACACGATTTATATGAAACATCTGCAATGGCTGCGAAAGCTAATGGTACGAAATATACAACGTATTTGGCTTCTATTGCAATAAAACAATTTAAAAGGGACCTGTTGACAGATTTGAAAATTGTCAATTTTCGTATGTTTTTGGTCAAAAATTCCAAATGGAAAAAAACAACAACATTATACATAACCTTATACATAATACATTATACATACATACAGTGTCGTTTATGAAAAATCTTCAGTTGAAATGGATAAACTTATAAAGCGTTTGTAACGCTTGTCATGTTCTTTTAGACACGTGCATCACATACATAGCCTTAAACGTGAACTATATTTATCGTAAGTCAGAATGGCTGATTGCTTATCGCGACAGATTTGTTATCCCTACGGTCATAGGTTCGAGGCCCGGCAAAGGCAAATCGTTAAATTATGTGTTGTTGTTTATTCTTGTATAATATGTGTTAGTTTGTCTTTAACTGTTAAAGCTTTCGCAGTTAACGCATGAAATGACAGTTTTCAAAAATACGAATAATCTGTGAACAAATCCCTTGATTACAAGCTTGAAATACATCCGACAAAATCAACAATGTGCATTATAAGTTTTTATGGTGATTATAGAATGCATATTTTAATTTAAGGTGAATATGACTCCCTTGAAAATTCTAATGAGATTCGGTACGTTATTTTCGTGAGTATACTACTGGAATGAGTTAATAATAAAAGAATGTATTGGAAACTGCAACAGAAGTATTGAACGTTTCATTAACATACGAATTATTTTCGAAACAATATTAATTTATATATTAATTATAAACACTGCCCACTGAATGACTAAAACCATAATATTTTTTTACTTTGCGCAAAAAAGACCCTTATGACATTATAACATGTGTGTACAGACATCATGAACACGACCAGAACAACGATGGTTATGACAATGATCTGAATAGCAAGGCATACGATAATTTGGGTAAGTTATTCAGTAGTTAAATAACACATGACCGAGAGGGTGATTTAAAAAATAGCAATACGATGTTATCAACAAAATTATCAACACGTTGTTATATCCAAGGATGTAGCCGATAGATATAGCTTTTCAAGGTTTATGTTATTTTACATCGTCCTCTCATGCATGTGGTATTATTGAATGATACTGTGGAATGATTGGCCTCATAAAATATTACAACATTATTTCATCTTTGAAAGCAATGGGCAGCTAGATTAAGCATTAATACATGTACCCAAAATATGTATTCTCGTAACACCTATGCGTTTGGTAAATGGCGTCATGGTGATGACTATTCCCGAATTCGACATTCTAAACAATTATGGAATCTATTGTTAGTTTGGTGTTCTGAAAATATGCACCATGCGATCAATTTCTGCAATCTACAATGACGGCCTTTGCATTCCTCTTAACATCGCAACACAATCGACTTACAGATGCTTATAATAGGTTATAATTGTTATACCAAAAAATAAAACGCTTTAAAATGACTACGTTCGACGTTCGATATTGAACTTGTGTTTAACCTCTATATAAAAGTAGTTAATCCAATAGAATGCGATTTATATATTTACATGTAGTTATACACACTATAACCCATTATGTTTGATTTTATAATGTCTACACATTAAACGATATAATGTGATAAATGTGATTACCCGAACTGTTGTTTGCAATATAAGTATTTATTGTTATGCATTAAACTTTACGTTGCGTTGCATCTTTCATTTCAGATGCCGGTCAAAGGTAACTACAACTCCTTACTTCTGTCATTCATTGTGATCGAGAATCTGAATAACAACATAAGTTCTCAACACAAATATAATATATACCTTCCATGTGATTTAGGTTTATAATTTGTTCTTTTACAGCGGAAAGCATATCTACTCCGAATTAGGGCGTCCAGCGGTAAAAGATAATTCACGTTTGTACGAGAACACAGCTGTACATTTAGATGCAGGTACAACACGTACATGTATATCATAAATTAAACACCTGAACTATATGAATTTGATTTCCGTTTACGTCTCATAGGGTGGCCAGGAAAATAATAAACGTCATTGTTTTCATATGATATACATACATACAAATTTATACGTTTGCAGGAAAAGCAGTGTATGTGAATACAACATTTGGAATGTCATAGGTCTCGTCGACCTATTTCATCTTCCAGACTTCGCAATACGTGTTCATCGTGGAAACTGTTTAAATATATTTATTAATCGCATACACTTGAACGAGTAGAAGTCTTACCTCCAAGGTATCACATAACCAGTTGCACGTGCAGTAAGTGCAAATACTAATGCTTTCTTATTCCATTTACAAACAATATGTTCATGTATCCGCGTATATATTGTACATACGCTTACTTGTATTTAGATGGTATGTACTGTCACTGGTTATGATTACATGTCTTTTATATCGAGACTAATGCTCATGTTTATAAATAACGAGACTAACCCAAAGTATAATGATATTGATGTTCACTATTTCCTATTGACAATGGAGAAAGCATTTCGGCGAACTTATCTTACAAAACCAAACGTGACTACTTTAATATTACTTTTGATGTATGATTGTTTACATTGTTTATGCAACGATACCAAATGATTTACTTTCGATTAAAAGTAGTATATGTCCTGGAAATCAAATGTGTATTTTCTTATAACATTGTATTTTCCTTCACTAGTGCATACATACGTATAATTTATTGGTATTTATATTGCACATGGACTTTAGATGATCTTTCTTTTAATTTCATATCGATATTCATTGTATATTATTTTGATTTGTATCGCGCAGTTTCTATATTCGAGTTTCCCTTGTTTAACCATTAGAATTTTTAAATACAAAATATAAATATATCATACACTTGTATCAATATGTGCTTAACATAATTACGATTAAATAAAACATTAAATACTAATAACAATCATACATTGCAATTAAACAATGCATAAGGCAAATAACGGCTTGGAATTATTTTAGAAATACAAATTAAGATTGTGAGACTGTGGAACGTAGTTTTTGCGTTCTGTGTGTATAAACATACAAGCACATTCGCTTATATGTAGTGTGTATATTAAATAAACTTTTATTACAACACAGTGTCGTCTTTACAGCATTATCAGATTTATGCATTGGATATTGATAAAGCAATTTCGGCTTAGATCATATCATTATTGTATACGTTAAGTAAGTATGCACTATCAAGTGGTATTTTTTACACTAATTACATGATATTGAAATTAGGGATGTCAACGGCTAACAAAATTGGTATCCGGTTATTCGTATGTGATATCCGGATATTCGTATAGATCGGCATTGACGGCCGGAATCTGGCAAATGTTAAAGTTGCATATTAAGTTCACATCTAGACGAATCATGTGTAACTAAATTACGATACTTCTATTTTGAAAACACAATACTATTAAATTGTTGAAAAAGTACATGTAACAAACTACGTCGATTTCTGTGTTCGTAAATTGTGCGTTTTGTTTGTTTTGTGTAGCGTGCAATGTTGTGTTGCCCTTCGATTGAAGTACCCTAATTAAACATTTGATTTTCGTAAAGTGTTAAGGCTGACTGGTGTATGGTAGACCCGTAAATGCTATGCTTGAGTAAAACACGCCATGTGCTAATCAAATGCACACAAACGCAAAGACAAGAATGTATCAATGCTACTATATATTTTATTTTATTTGGCATTGCTAACTGATAGAGAACCATCTCTTATCAAGAGGGACGCACCTAATTGGCGTAATCGATTGTGACATCTTGTTTGTTTAATAGTCTTGTCAAAGTTAGTGTAGTGTGAAACCACCACTTATTGTATTATGATAATCGTATACTGACCGAGGGGTGTTTTTATGACACGTCCGCAGTACGAGGTGGATACTTTTTGTAGAGGCCTATAGCTGGTGTGTTAATGAATAACATACATGCAAGAAGGGCGTTTGTATGCCTAAAAAACGAGAACAATCGGATTTTCAATTTTTATACGAACAATTGGTTACTAACTTGGTAACCGGATATTAACATAGTAACCGGATTACCGGTTTTACGGATATTTGTTGACATCCCTAATTGAAATACATGTTTGAGACTACATATCACAAAAAGTATGAAACTGAATGGAACTGTTCCGCATATGCATGTAATTACACAATTTACATTATCGATCATATAACTTATTAGACGTACGTATATACACCCGACATTAAATGAGCAACTTGCACATTTGTCAGTTAAAATATGTACGCACGCAACCATACGTACAAATACAAGTTGATAAGATGCGTGGAAAGGTTGTCGAGGTTTAAATTTGTACCGTTTCATTATTTCACTTTTGTAAAATTGCAGGAGTATTTTGCAATGATATTTTTCTCATCCGACCTATTACGAAAGGAGAGATGTTCTTGTTAATATAGATTATTTACAGGTTTGTTACAAGATTTGCGATAGTTGATGACCAGCGTGACGTTATTCAAAAGGATTGCCTGAAATCAATTTCGTTTCATTGTCCTGTATTTAATTTGCATCTCGAATTTACGAATGTGAATTTATGAATTGAAGTGTACTACAAAGTAGTATGATTGTCTTTTGTACATATGTATACGCATACAGGTAAAAGGTTACCATTATGAAAAATGCATGTTTTCGAAACATCCAAAATGAATTACCAATCTGCAGTATATATTGGAAACGATAAATGCCTTTTTAATGCATCGTATACGCGAAAACAAAATTAGCAGATAATGTATGCAGCTGCCATTTCTAATGTTCCACCATCCGCTCAAACAAATACGCGTTGAACCTTTCTGCATCGTCTTGGTGTTTTACGGAGATCATTTTTCGTGTAGTGGAGGTATACATAATTATATACATGTAGTGTCATTGTGCATATTGATACGAGACATTGTTAACGTTTTATGTATTGTTAGGTGGATCAAATGATGCAAACACTGAACATTATGGTTAAAACCAGTCAAAACAGACACGCGAATGAACAAGTCCGATATATATAGATATACCCATTGCCCATTTCAGCTGCCGAAGTAAGTTCAAAAATGCTTTAACTACACACATTTGTTTGCAAATGGCAAAATGCAAATTGCAAAAATAATATTACAGTCATGTAGTGCCAAAACTTCAGTCAACCCACTTACCTCAGTTGAGCTGATGTAAACCTCGTTTAACACTCTGTTTTAAAGTTTATATGTACGATATTTCAAAAAATCAACAAGTACTAGTGTCGACTTTTGCATCGTTTATTGTTGTGTAACCAAAGCTAACTTTAAAGTCAAGTCAAAGTATACATGTATTTAAGTTTCTGCTTGAAAAGTCCATACAGTACACAAGGAAACATTAAGTACATTAAGTTAATATTATATATTTCTAATTATAACACAGTATGCGGCTAGTTTTTCAAAGATAAAGAAGGAAATCAACCATGGGTTATTCTACAACAAATCATGGGCGGAGCCTAATGTTTTGAAAATAGTTCTGGACAATCGAAGAAATCGTGCCGTAGAATGCACATGCTTATACGCGCAATTATAAAATTGTGAAAAACTACTAATTTCTCCATTATGTAACGCAATTAAACCGCATGTTCACTGTATTTAGGTATGACATCGCATTGATTCTTTGATATATATCAATGAAACTGACGTCATTTGCTCAATGTTTATCAACGAAGCTGACGTCATATTGCATTGTTATGATTTATTGACGTCACTGAAACGCAGGCGTAAATGTACTTCGTGGAAAAAGGTCTGAGTATAGAAAGATATTGTCTTTATTCATAACCTTTAAAAATATAGATGCATTATATATAAAATCATGTTAGATCATGTTTTTCGATGCTTGTTATCAACCCACTCGAAGTATACTTTCGATTTCATTCCTTCTGATAGAGTAAGCTGATGTACACTGTACAATGTGCAATAACTGTATTTGTAAGTGAGATAAATTTGCTATATCAGTTTTCTTCTCGTTGCCCAATAGGCTAGCGTTCTTTGAAGATTTAGCTGTTGAGGTAAATAAGAGGACTATATGGTTTATTATTGAGGCGGAACATACTGTTCTCTTGTTTTGATTCTTTATTAATCTGTTGGCTCTGGAAATTAAAATGAATTTTAACACAATAATCTTAAAAGTATGTGTGTTGACCTGTATAATGCACAAAACTCACTACTTTCCGTTTGGTAGTAGTATCTCGTACCTGGTATCACAGATGGAACTTACTACTTATAAAACATACAATTAGGCGAATAGATTAGGGATTCCAACACTGCTATCTAGATATACGTATGTAATATCCGGATAATCGTATTATGAACAACAATGTTACTTGTAAATGCAATCTATGATGCCCAAATTAAATCTGGATTTTCATTTTATATGAGCAGCGGCGTAGTCCGGTTTTTGATATTGGGGAGGTGGAAATGTTATTATATAATTAAAGTAATCATATTGTTTGTAATAAGAAAGATCTAACCATAGATACATGTCTTAGTCATTGCCACGTTGTGTAAAGTCTCGTCAAGCGCAAACCAATCAACTATAACAGCTAAAGTTTATTTGTATTTGTGATCCGGTATACATAACACAAATTAATAAAAGATAAAATAAATATCTTAAGTTTTAAGAACAAGTGAAAGTGGAGAAAATATAGAAGACATACAAAAAGTATGGCATATGCCAGACCTGAGCAGTCGTCCTAAACATTATCGCACGATCAGAGAACATTTTTTTTAAAGTTCAAAACTTGCCTTCTTCGACTCATTCACTAAACAAATTCGTTGGCAATGCCGTTCATGTCAATCCTATCAACCGCTATCTGATGAACGTACAGCGTCATCAAATGGGTGAGTCGCCTCCTGTACATTGTCGTCCAGATACATATGTCTTCAGGCGCTGGCAAGCAAAGAACGTCCAATCGCTGGAAGCGATCGTGGCCGGCATAAAAGAAGACCAATTGTACGATATTCGCAACATTTGATAACATATGCGTACGTCACACGAATTTAAATGTTTGTAACGGTTTGCCCCCAACGAGTGAATTGAAGGTTTCGATCTTGGACGACATATAATTAACCTTAAGATCCCATTTGTAGAGATCCATGGATTGCTAGAGATTTTCATCGTAGTTCTTCCCGGTGGCGCATTTCAGGAGAAGATCTTGACGATGTCGAAACGTGCAATATCCCGGTTGGTCTAACCTGACATCCCGGTTGGTCGAACCTGTCCTGGATGCATGCATTCGCCAGGTTATGTGCCTCTTAGGCGATAACGGTCCTTGGCCTTAGCCGAATACTCGTGAGCAGCACTGGCGACCTTAAAACGTTTTGGAACCTTGCGTCCTCTTGGAAGAACTGGCTCACTCACGACGACGTTGCTCAACTGGGCGTTGACGTTGTCCCATACCGCGACATACTCTTCGTCCCTACGTAAGCCGGTCAGAGTATGTATGCATGTATGGTTAGTGTTGCGTTAATTTGACCCTCTGTAACAGACATTACTACATGCTGAAGCGTCAGGCTAAGATTGTCTGTATGAAGCAGAACGTGATTGCCGAGATTTTGCAATAACACCCGGCGTTTGACCCTAGTCGTTAATCCCTTTGACTACCAGAGTGTACTAGTATGTTTGCACCTGTTATTTTAGCAGACTTACGTGCAATTAACATCCAGAGGCTATCTACAGTTCTTAATCCGAAAACTGTCAGCGTGTTGTTCACGCACTGTTAATTTAGCACTTCGATACCAGTCTTCAGGGTGGCCTTTTTGTTGAGACGAAGTTGGAATATGGGAGCGGTGAGTATATAATGTGACGGCGATTTGAGAGATATGAGCGAATATTTTAATGTAAAACAGTTAATTGATTATGTGATGTAGGACAATATATATAATAACGATTCGCTGCCTTTTTGAAAATGTATCTTTATTAACGGACACATGTATCGAAAGTACTAACAAAATAACGTACTGTTATCCTGATGGAAACATGTGCTGTCAGCGCTGAAATGTCAAATAGCGATTTTTTAAAAGTTTTAGTGAATCAAACTGCGTCTAACTGGGTATTTCAATTCTCGCCGTTTTTTTTCCGAAGCATTCATCGCCAGCATTCCTATACAATTGAAAATGTGATGCGAGGTTGCAGTCCATACCAAATAAAACAACATTGGGCTTCCCGTCAAGAAAGATCTAAATAAAGTACACAATACTAGCGTTATATTTTCTATAGTTTTCGAGATAAGTAAATGCGACGCTTGAACATAAGTTAGTTTGTACGTGAATACTACCCTAATCCAAATAACCGGTTTGCTATCTATAGGGCCTGGCCTAATAGCGTCATCTCGGAATTGTCGCATCCCCTATCAATTAGAATAATAAAATACCACACCAATCACCGACTTTATATTTATTTATCGGGATATCCGGATATCCGTCCTAGAATAATCAGCTCGACATAATAACAGATCCTAACTTAATGTTGTTTAAAATAGTAATGGACCTTAAATAGGTGGATTGTGTTCAATTGACAAAAACACACACCAGGTGGTATGATTCAGCACTGCAGCCACTATATGATGTATTGCATGGGTTTTGTCCTTATTGAGATTTTCGATATCCACGGATTCATACATACCTAAAAATAAATATGTTTAAACTAAAATATTTAATGCACTATTCGGACAGATTTATTCGTATTATCAATTCGCATCGTCAATAAGACGCATATTCGGCAAAAAATAGTGAATTAACATTAAACCCGTTGTGAAAAATTGCAGTTCGTGTTTCTTTTTTTGTGTTGTTGTTGTGTTTGTCTTCGTGAACAAAATGAACTATGTATCTTGTAACTGTTTTTTGTGTAACCTAAGTTGTTATGACTACAAATCTATGATGCAAATTATTTAGTGTCATTTGATTGAAATAATATTGAGTAATATGAATTGTTTAAATTAGTTCTTCCATTATACCAAGTACACACATAAAACTTCCCCACCGATACATCTGATATGTGTATCTCTTAAATGCACTAGCTTTATGTACAAAACCGCTCAACATATGTACTCATGCACGATTTACTATAGGTCTTTCAGTCCTGGCTGTAAGTACTGTTTTGCAAACAAATCCACCACAAAATAGCGTTCATCTTGAGAAGTATTGTTGTTTAGATTCCCCTCCTAAACCGACGCTCTGCATGTCCGCCGTGTCTTTACAATAGGTTTGTCTTTCGAAATGTGAAGATCATCGAAGGACGAACTAAGACTTTACAATGTGAGGTATAGAGCAATCCACCAGCTACCTTTAATTGGACATATCCAACAGGAAACGAGTCTGGTAAAGGTTTCTTGCTTGATAATCCTGTTGCTCCGGGTAATGCGGTAGACTATGTGTGTCGTGCAGAGAACACACTTACTCCTACAGGGGGGACAAATGCACAGAAACCTCAGTCAAGCAGCTCCTCACTAAGAGTGGACATTCTGTGTGAGTGCAAGCTACATTCTACTTAGAATTTAAATACATTTCATTCAAACAATTGTGCCTGTGGTTTTAGTATAATTATAAGAATTACCTTCCTTCTTGAATAGCAACTTGCAATTTAACCGATGATAACATAAATAATGAATAGGTTTAGGATTGTTACTTGTGGTTAGATACCAGTAATTCCAATCTATAGGGTCCCATTATAAAACGGCGAACTTTTCTAAGCATTTGTCCAGCCTTTCCTTTATTTCAGATTGTGCAAGCATGGTATCAATTTAAAAATGAATCTTTCTTTTTCCAAAAATCGCAATAAAAAACATACGTCATGTTACTTCTAAAACGCATCACGCCTGAATGCAGACACCGGTAGAAAACAAGGTTCGACAGTCATATTTCGACAGAAGCTCCATACTACAATAAACACATCCCAAAAGTTCACCTTTCAAATTAACCTCCAATGAAATACACCATTATTTCAGAGACACATTGGATATAAGAAATAACCACAATAGGCATGTCTGAGATTGCTAAATGGCTTTTATACCAGAAGGGAAGAGGAACTCCTTAGTACTAGGCACTACTTTCGAATTGACCGCGGAGGGATACACAATGATTTACTGGTATTTAACCTTGTTACTTGTCCAAGCAACTATGGTACTGTCTTCATTAGGATTAAAATAAAATGTTGCAATATAACGTACATTGTTTTGAAATGTATATATTTTGTAACTGAGCTATCATAAGTTGTAAATATATAAGTGTGGTGTAGCGTACACTGGCCACGCCCACAGGCATGACACGCCCATTGCTTGAATGCCTCTGCGATAGCAGAGAGTTAGAATTGTATGTTCGTGGAGTACGGATGTGAATAAAAAGAGATTTACCTTCAATGGTGTTCAGCCTTTCACTAGTACCTTAAATGGTGTTCCTTAAATGGTGTTATTAACAGTGTGTTCTTACAATAGAAACACTACATTTGGCGACGAGGATTAAAATAAAATTGGACATTTAACAGTTAAATCATGGAGCGAGAAAGTGACTATTTGGCGAGATTTGATGTGCGTGGCGAGTCATCGGGATTAGCGGCTAAGTGGAAACGGTGGTTTCGAGCGTTTGAGTTGTATGTGGTCGGAAAGGGCATAGAGGACAATGAACGCAAACGAGCATTACTGCTCCACATGGCTGGAATGGAAGTGCAGGACATCTTCTACACTTTGCCGGAAGGAGAAGGAGGCAATGTGTATGCTAGAGCCGCCGATGCTCTAGGCAAGCATTTCGCGCCGCAATCAAATGTGCCTTACGAGAGACACATGTTCCGGAAACTGGAACAATCGCCGACGGAATCTGTCGATCAGTATATCACAAGACATCGACAGAAAGCGGAGACATGTGAATTTCATAACATCGACGAGCAAATTAGAGATCAGGTTATTGAGAAATGTAACTCGAGGGGGTTGAGGCGGAAGTTACTCCAACGTGGTCGTGATTTGACGTTGATACAGCTGCGTGAGATTGCGAGAACATTAGAAGACGCTAATCAACAAGCGAGCTGTATGGAGGAAATTCACCATTCTGTTAACAAAATGTCTATACAGAAATCGAAAGACCGGAAACAACGAGACATTGAATGCTTTAAGTGTGGTAAGAAAGGACACGTAGCCAAAGACAGCACGTGCCCAGCGCGTGGAAAGCGCTGTAACAATTGTAACAAAATCGGACATTTTGCGGTAAAATGTAGGTCAGCGGAAAAATCGAAAAGAAAGCCGCGTACCGTACGCCAAGTTGAAGACACACCAGAGGACAGGAGCCAATTTACATTTACAGTACAAAGGAAATATCCTACGGCAACGTCGATAATGATCGAAATTGGTGGAGTGCAAACCAAAGTGATAATTGACTCCGGCTCCAGATGCAATATTGTTGATAGAAACACCTGGGAATTCTTAAAAAGCAATGGGCGTGTCATGCCTGTGGGCGTGGCCAGTGCACGCTACACCACACAAACGTGAGTGAAGTTCGTAGTTTCCTCGGTTTAGTAAACTATTGTGCGAGATTCATACCGAATCTGTCTACAAATAGCCGCGCCGTTGAATGATCTGTTGAGGAGAAACGCGGTGTTTAAATGGGGTCGGTCTCAACAGAGCGCGTTCGATGAATTGAAAAAAAGGCTAGCTAGTGCCGAAACTCTGGGTTATTATGACAAAAGCGCGCCGACAAAGGTCATAGTTGACGCGAGTCCGGTAGGACTAGATGCCGTGCTTGTGCAGGTACAAAATGGTGAGAATCGCGTAATTAGTTACGCAAGTAGGAGTTTAACTGATGTTGAGAGGAGATACTCACAAACTGAAAAGGAAGGTTTAAGCGTGGTGTAGGCGCTAGAGCGTTTTCACCCTTGGCTTTATGGTATAGAGTTCGAGCTCCTTACTGATCACAAGCCACTTAAATTAATTTATGGTCCAAGGTCAAAACCCTGTGCTAGACTTGAACGATGGGTACTTAGGCTGCAACCGTACCGATTTACGGTTAAACATGTGAACGGTCGAGACAATATCGCAGATGCACTGTCGCGACTTCCGCTCAAGCACAGTTCAAAGACGATTGACAGTGTAGATGACCATGAATATGTTAAATTTGTTGCGCGCGAAGCAACGCCCAGCGCATTGACCACTCAAGAAATTGAGGAGGTATCATGCCGTGCTGTTGAGATAAGCAAATTACGAGATAGCGTGACGTATGGGACATGGGAGAAAAATGAGCAAATCAAGGATGAACTGTGCGTAATTGGTTACTTAGTACTGAGGGGTACGCGAATCGTTGTCCCGCGAGAATTACGCAAGCGCGTGTTAGACTTAGGTCACATAAGTCATCCAGGAATCGTGTCTATGAAAAGCAATTTGAGGACAAGAGTATGGTGGCCAGGTATTGATAAAGAAATCGAAAATTATTGTAAGACGTGTTATGGTTGTCAGTTGGTAAGCCAGCCATCGTCTCCCGAACCAATGACAAGAACAGAACTCCCAAAATGCCCCGTGGCAAGACTTAGCGGCGGATGTGTTAGGGCCGTTACCATCGGGTGATTACATATTTATATGTGTTGACTATTACAGTCGATATGTTGAGCTTGAGGTGACCAAAACTATTACGAGCGAGAAATTGGCGTCAATTTTGAGCAAATGGTTTTTGACTCATGGCTTGCCATTGTCTCTGCGAACAGACAATGCAAGTAGTTTTGTATGCGAGTACTTCGAAAATTTCTTGAAATCACAAGGCATTGAACACCGGCGAAATACCCCTTTGTGGCCTCAAGCAAACGGGGAGGTTGAACGTCAAAACCGGTCCATTCTCAAGCGTCTACGCATCTCTCAAAGTCAGAATCGTAATTGGAAATTAGATCTCAATGATTACCTGATAATGTATCGAAGCACACCCCACGCAGTGACTGGCATGTCGCCTGCTGAGATGCTGTTCGGTCGTAAAATCAGAACGCGTGTTCCTGAAATTAATACATTTAGGCGGGAAGATAGTGAAATCCGTGACCGGGATTCCGAACAAAAGGGAAAAGTTAAAGTATATTCCGATGCGCACCGAAATGCGAAAAACAGTGAAATTGTGTCAGGAGACAGAGTGCTTCTAAAGCAAAATCGAAACAATAAACTTGATACGCCGTGCAGTTCTGATAAATATACGGTAGTTAGTAAGAGCGGAAATAGTGTTGTTGTTCGAGCCGACGCCGACGGTACCGAATACCGGCGGAATGCGACTCACATGAGAAAACTGAATGAACGAAACGCGCCTCAGACAGATAGGCCGAATATGATTCGAAAAATGCCTGAGAAATTCAACGACTACGCCATGACAAACGTTCTAGTTAATTAGCGTGATAATTTAATGTTGTAAATCAGAGACTGCGCTGTGCTTGAAAACACATTTGCAGCTGGTGCCAGTAAATTTCATTTAGACTGACATTTGCATCAGCGTTATCAAATGGGCTATAAAATGAAATTGATAAACGGTCAGATGGTTTGCACGTTAATGTCAGACGAGGTTTAATGCGAAATGTATTAGAACATTAGACTTGCTAGCAGCATTGTTTTATCTTGTTTTATCAAATGTGAATGCATTGTATATGTTTGTATTATTAATGGCTTAAAAAAAAAGGAGGGAATGTGGTGTAGCGTGCACTGGCCACGCCCACAGGCATGACACGCCCATTGCTTGAATGCCTCTGCGATAGCAGAGAGTTAGAATTGTATGCTCGTGGAGTACGGATGTGAATAAAAAGAGATTTACCTTCAATGGTGTTCAGCCTTTCACTAGTACCTTAAATGGTGTTCCTTAAATGGTGTTATTAACAGTGTGTTCTTACAATAGAAACACTACAATAAGCAAATAAGTGGCAGGATTTTTTTTACGCGGTTTTCTTAATCGATTTAAGTATTGTTATTGGTTTACATCTGTTATAACTAGTTTGAGAAGTTTATTAAAAAATAGACATCAGGCTCCGTATTCAAAATTTGCTAAGTCATCCGAAATATAACAACAAAAGACATGCTTCAAACCAGAAACTCAGGCTGTGAGAATAGATCAGAGAACTATGAGGACTATATAAATGTGTTTGTCTTTGACATAATGTGAATGTACATTGCAATGCTATGTTGGTATATATATTCAGTTCTAACGCATACCGACAATCGCTTCGCGAAATGGGCATTGCAAGATTGCAGTTTTTGCGCTTCTTCATGCCACGTGTTATTATACTGTACTGTTGTGTTGTGTGGGTCAATAATGTAATGCATCGTTGTCATATCATTTGATTGTTTGGTAGTTAATATGCATCACACAAATTCCGTTCTAAAAATCTTCAATTTAGTTAGACAGAGTATAAATTGATAAAGATATCGGTGATCAAGGTACGTAAACATACTACATATATTAGCTACTGGGGGATTAGATGCGATTTTAAAATGTGTCTACATGCACATGTATATAAATTTAAGGGCAGATGGTGTTTTATCGTAAGTTTTGAAATTTAAAATCTAACTGGCACATCCATATCATATTGATAAACATGTATGAAATGTTTTAATGTTAAATTTAAATGCCGTAACACCAATGTATTCACAAAACAATCTGTTTATCATTCCCTCTTTACACGTTTTTATAGCATGACGCTGTGAACTCATTTGCAAATACGTTTTGAAATATGACTCTAATCGCGTGTTTCTTATATAAAGTTTGTTATGTATTGTACGTTTTGAAAAATGACTCTTATCATGTGTTTCTTATATAAAGTTCCTTACGTGTTGTAGGCGTACTGTTACATAGTTGAACACCCAGGTATTTAAGCGAAGAGAACAATTCAATTTTGGAATTGCAAATATAAAAATCTTCTGGTGTGTGCCATATTCAAAGATCATATTGTTTGTTTTATAAGCATTAAGACGTATTGGAGCTTTTATAATTCTGCTTATAATGCTTTTTAACCTTTTGCCAAAATAACTTTGAATTGATCCGTGAAGTTGGTTATGAGATATGAAATCTACATTCAGCTCCGACTTCGATTATTGCATAGCTAGCTCTGAGATCTACATTCAGCTATACATATGTATTACACGGCAAATGTGGTCGCTTGTAGTGCTGGCTGCGAATGCAACCATGCATCCAGCATTGCATAAGTAATTAAAGTTGGCTCTGAGATCTGTCATCTTAAATATTATATGGTAATATTATAAAAATTAGATGCAGATCTCTAAGTAACGAAGACTCCAACAACACCGTTGCAGCATACGCTGCACAACGGGTTTAGAAAAAATGTTACACATAAAACTACCGAAATTTTGAGACATAAAATATTCCAAAATGTTTATTTACAAATATTTAGATTCGAATGGCAAAAAAAAACGTCAGTATTATGTCTGTTTTTATTTTTTAGAAAAATCGGTTTTAAATTGCTATTATTCTATTTATATTTTAATCAATAATTTTATGTTTAATTACGCTGTAATTCGGTTATAGTACCTTGAAATATTATTGCCCAATTTGAACAAACAAACAAATCCGTTAAAAACACAACGCGTTAATAATGACACCTCTTAAAACTACAGTGAAACAGCGTGACATCACCTTCCCCTTTAGCCAGTGATCCAATCTGCAAGACGATAGTAACACCCGTAACAACAGCGTCGCTTGACTTCGAAAGTCTTTAATGTGACTGCCGAACTGCGACTATCGTCTAGCACTTTGCTTTCTGAAAGCGTGTAACACGTTAGGCAAATGGTCGTTGACAAAAAGCACCGATCGATACCACTGTACCTGAACAACGCAAGCGCGATCGATAGAGCATTAATAAATTAGTATTCTATGAGACATTTAAAGGGTGCCAAAAAATCGGGGAGATTTTATTTTGGGCAGACACAATATATGCAATGTTCATGTTGAGACAGTGCGTTTTTTATGTCAATGTATTGAAATTCGATTACTTCATGTTTTACACACAAGGAAATTTATCATGTGTGCATATTGTTTCAACTTTATATCAATTACATTGATTTTGAAGAACTATGAATATAATATTACAAAACAACACACACAAACGACAACAAAATCATCCGATTTTGATTAATTAATCCAACTTTAAACCAGTGTCCGAAAATATAGAGCCATAAATTATTGGTTTTAAGCTGACTGTTCGATAATAAAGTATTGCGAAAAAAATATTTTGGCTAAAAAGACGGTGTCCGAAAACTTAAGAGTTTTTACGGTATAGGTTTTCACCATTAAACTCTTATTTCTGTTGTGCAATTTCTTTCTATATCGATACAGGCACATTTTAGCAAAGGAAATCATAATTATTACCTACTTTATACTTATTGAGTGCATAGCTACATACAATTGTCAAATATACATATCATAAATAAATTTGTCCTGAACATATATATGTACATTGAAGCGTACAGTCCTACAGACACAGGTGTCGAATTCCACTTTGTATTGATATATTATTCCTTTAATGAATACAACCCCACTGTCACGGTATTTTAGCTACTTAGAATAGTCATATATGCATATGATAAATACAAAGCAATTAAAAATTACTCAATTCTTAACCATTTAAATCCTTAGTATTATGTTTTCTATATAGAACAGTGTGCTTACATGCAAAGTGCAATTTCTTTCTCATCCATATTATATTTTGTAATATTAAATTTGCAGAGCATATATATGTATAAAGAAGTCTTACGACACAATCATAGTGATATTGTTCAGAATATTGTGTTTTATACACGCTACTGAGTTGTTTTACGAATATTGTTTATTTTAAAAGCAAAGCTTTATATATGTACATGTAACATTCCCATTATATGAAGGGAAATTGTACATTATATTATTTTTACTTTTATGTTAATCAGTGTACTCGGGCAATGGTTTTTAACCGACGTCCGGAGGGTAAAAAAACCCAGTCGTTCATTCTGACATCGGCATCTAACTCTGAATTTACATATTGCATAGCTAGATCTACATTTTGAGATCTCATTCAGTTATACACAAATAATACCATGGGCATGAGGTCAAATGTAGTGCTGTCTGTGAATACAGCTGCGTGTCCAGGTCACTGTTCACTTCTGCATTGAAAACATACGAAATATAACACATTCGCGTTATACTTCTACTCACTGTTTCAAAAACAATACAAAGTCAGCCGGTTCGAATAGAGACATGGCTTCGCATCCAGGTCTATTATCAGCTGTGACTTTAAAATTTATGATAAAATAATGCATACTAGTACACGCTTTTAAGCAGACTAAATTATCGCAAACACGAATACAGAACTGGCTGCGTATTCAGTTCTGTATTCAACCTTAGATTGAACATGCATGATAGAAAACATATTCGAGTCATACTACTACTCATCGTTACAAAAAGCAAACACAGCTTAACCGATTCAAATGCAGACCTGGCTCTGTATTTAGATATTCCTTCAGGTCTGCATCTGTATAATATAATATAAATATTTAAGTGTCATACTTCGACTTTACAATGTTGAAATCAACATTTACTACCGAACCAAATACAGACCTGGATCTGCATTCAGGTCTGTAATTAGCTCTGCATTGCAATTTTACGACACAAAACACATATGCGCCATACCACTACTTGCTGGTACAACAAGCGCCCAAAATAATACCTGATGACAGAATAGCCATGTAGTCAGCTCTATCATGAAATCCTATGATAGAGAACACATTTGCACAATACCATTACAAGCTGTTATAAAAACAACCAAAATAGCAGGGAACGAATACAGACCTATATATGAATTCAGCTTTGTATTCAGCTCTACATTGCTATTCTATGATAGTGAAAACATTTGCGATTAATACAAAACTGGCTATGTAGTCAGATCTGCATTCAGCTCGGCATTGCAAGCCTATGATATGACAAACATTGGCGCCATACAACTACTCGAAGTAAAGAAAACAATCTTGAACACAGGATCAAATACGGATCTGGCTCTGTATTCAGATCTACATTCAGGTCTACATTGCAAATATATGACAGAAAATATATATGCCGTACCTCCACCCGAAATTGTTGAAATCAAAACAGCACACACGAAACCGAATACAGACCTTGCTCTGTATTCTGCTCTGCAACGTAAACCTACGAGTTAAAACAGAAATACGTTTGCGTCCTACTACTACTCGCTGTAACAAAACACACCCATAATAACACCTGACCGAATACAGAGCTGGCTCTGTATTCAGCATCTGCATCGCAATCCAGTGATAGAAAAGTCATTTTCACTATACACTACACGCTATTATAAAAACAACAAACAAAACGACCTTGCTCTGTCTTCATCTCAGTATTCAGCTCTGCATAGAATACCTCCTTATAAAACACATTTGCGTTATACCACTACACGTTGTTATAAAACACAAACACCGAAACTAATACTGAATCGAATACAAATATGGCGCTTGATGCAGCTCTGTAATGAGCTCTGCATTGCCGGACTATGATGGTAAACACATTTCTGTTATACCACTACTGACTGTTACAAAAACACACACAATAATACCGGATCGAATACAGACCTGGTCGTCTATTCATATCTCTATTTAGCTGTGAATTGCAAACCTATTATATAAAACACATTTGATAGTATACCACTGCGCACTTTTATGAACAGCAGTCACAAATAACAGAGACCTGGCCTTGGCTTAAGCTCGTTATTCATGTCTTTATGCAGGCCTATGTAGTAAACACATTTTCATTATACCGCTATAACACGAGATCGAATACAGACCTGGCTCTGTATTCTGCCCTGTGTTCAAGTCTGCATTGCCAGCCTATGATAGTGAACACATTTCCGTGATATCACAATATGTTAATGCATCCCTAGAAACACGATCTGAATTCGGCTTTGTATTCAGCCCTGTATTGGGCACTGCATTTCAAACCTATGATAGTAAACACATTTGCGCCATACCACTACACACTCTTATAAAAAGTACCCAAAATAACAAGGGTCGAACACAGATCTGGCTCTGGATTCAGCTCCGTATTCAGCTCTGCATTGTTTAGTAAACACATTGGCGCCAAACAACTCCATGCTGTCATGAATTGCATTTCTTTGACAGAAAGTGTTCAGACCTGGCCCTGCTTTCAGTCCTGTCTTCAGCTATGGAGTAGTAAAAAGAGTGGTGGTGGTGGTGGTGGTGAATGATGGTGGTGGTAGTGGTGGTGGTGGTGGTGGTGGTGGATGGTGGATGTTGGTGGTGGATGGTGTATGGTGGTTGATGGTGGATGGTGATTGTGGATGGTGGATGGTGGATGGTGGTTGTGGTGGTGGAGGTGATGGTGGTGGTGATGGATGGTGTTGGTGGTGGTGGTGGTGGGTGATGGTTTTGGTGGATGGTGGCGATGGTGGATGGTGGATGATGGATTGTGGTGGTGGTGGATGGTGGATGGTGGTGTTGGTGCTGGTGGTGGATAGTGAATGGTGGAGGGTGGAGATGGTGGTAGTTGGGTGGTTGATGGTGGATGGTTGATGTCGGATGGTGCTGGTGGTGGATGGTGGGGTGGGGGTGGGGGTGGATGGTAGTTGTTGCTGGTAGTGGTGGTGGTGGTGGTGGTAGTGGTGGAGGATGGTGGATGGTGGATGGCAGATGGTGGTGATGGTGGTGGTGGTTATTTCGATTGTTAACAACAGAAAAGTACTTTCTCATCGAAGAATGGTATAATTTTCCCTTTAAAGCTATATTCACAGAAGGTTTTTACATGTATATAATATCCTATTATACATGTTTTCCAATGCATTTATGATTAAATATCACACACTCTACGGTCAATTATTATTCCTCGTGCTATCAGGTGTCATATTCATCAACTGTACGTGGTTATCGTGTCGCGTGTAGGAAATATGTGGAACATAGGGTCATACTGTTTAAAGGCGTAAATCTAACCCAAAAATCTTACAAGATCAATTAATTTTGCAATGCAAAGAATGCGTAATTAACAACGCGCGCGCGAGCGATTTACACGTCCCTCGTTATAAGTAATGATATTATTTTACGTAAAAATACATGAACCAAACATAACTGAAATTAGTCTAGCAACAAAGCTACATGAAATTGTAATTTAATGTTTCACACAATTTTAAATTAATTTACAACACGAATGATATCTACGTGTACTCTGTTACTGGTCGCGCATAATTAAGGCGTCATACTTTCATTATTCGCTCAATCAGGAGTGGGAAGTCATTCACTTGAACTGTGTGCACAATAATATTCTGTCTAAGATAAAGCGGTGTGTCCTAACTCTGAATGCCAGAGGTGACCATACAAGATACTCATTACAACTTTTACTTATTTCTTATATAATGCTAGCATCTTTTGTCTACACTTACTTTTTGTTATCCCAATTTTGCGATTTTGAATTGTCATAGTGCTTTTTACTTTTGTTATGTGGGGTATCAAAATGAATAGTAAAATTAAGATAATACTATATATTGAAGTGTTCTACCTTATTCTTATTTTTGACAAGTTTGAAAAATAATCGTGCAGTAATTGAAATAGTCACAGCCGATTACCCAAAGGTCTACTTATAAGTGCCATCTACAATTGTAAGTGTAGTAGTAGTAGTAGTAGTGGTAGTAGTAGTAGTAGTAGTAGTAGTAGTAGTAGTAGTAGTAGTAGTAGTAGTAGTAGTAGTAGTAGTAGTAGTAGTAGTAGTAGTAGTAGTAGTAGTAGTAGTAGTAGTAGTAGTGGCAGCATCAGCAGTAGTTTCATATTTGTTTTTGTAACATTGTATAGTGGTCCTCTACAAAGATTGTTCAAATGATTCCCCTGGGGTCAAAACTGACCACGCCCTAGGAGCCACATGGTTTATATAGACTTAAATCGCAAAAGGACACTAAAAATCTCCATAAGCCGCAAGACCCAGAGGTTTCATATTTAGAATGTAACATTGTAGAGTTGTCCTCTACAAAGATTGTTCAAATGATGCCCCTGGGGTCAAAAGGGGCCACGTCCTGGGGGTCATATGGTTTATAGACTTAAAGAGCAAAATGACTTAAAATATCTTCTCCTAAAACCGTAAGGCCTAGAGGTATCCTCTTAGGTATGTAACATTGTAGAGTTGTCCTCTACAAATATTGTTCAAATGATGTCCTTGGGGTCAAAAGGGGCCACGCCCCGGGGCGTCAAATGGTGTATAGAGACTTAAATAGCAAGATGGCACACCCCGGGGTCACATGGTTTCTATAGACTGATATGGAAAGTGGTCATTAAAAATCGTTTTCTCTGACACTGCAAGGCCCAGAGGTTTCATATTTGGCTTAAAACATTGTTAACTACAAATAGTGTTCAAATTATGCCCCTGGGTGGAAAGTGGCCACGCCTAATAAACCATGTGGGTTACATGGTTTATTTAGAATTCTTCTCCTGAAACTGCAAGGCCCAGATCTTTGTACTCAGGTAAGTGGTTTAGTGCCATTTGGTCCTTTTGTTATAAGCCATTATGATTCCTTAAACTCAGGTGAGAAGCGTAGGGCCATCGTGGCCCTCTTGTTTGTAGTGATAAAGCCCAATAACTCTGACCAAGCGGTTTCATAGTCGAGCGTGCAGTCCTGAGACAGCTCTTATTTGATTTCCCGTACAAAAATCTTGATGATTCCAAAGATGGAATTCTAGTTACCTAAAAATAACGCTTGATTGCTTTACAAATTAGCCATTTTCGTGAAATGACATCGCATTGATTCGCATAAGTGCACGTTTTCTAATTATGGATTTTCGGCACGAGCCGATTATCCATAATTGGCCCTCCTAATATTATGACGTCGAAATCAGCCAAATAATGCATGGATTTTTAATGTAAATATGTTAGTATATATAGTAACATATGCAATAATGAACATTAATTATACTCAGGCGAGCTGTGAAATAACTAGGTCCAAGGTCCCTATGTCAAAGGTCAAGATCACAATTCAAGCTCAAATATAAGAAATCAATTCTTAATATTATGTCCGTAGCATATCTTTGTCCAGGATGTATGGATGTTCAAACAACTTGGCAGAAGTGACAAACGTAGTGAGACGGAGTATCGCACGCTAGAAGCAGTTCTCTAGGTCCAAGGTCAATGTCTCAATTCAAGGTAAATGTCCAATATAAGAAATCAATCCTTAACACTTTGTCCAAAGCATATCGTTGTCCAAGATTATCAGATTTTCAAATAACTTGCAGGAAGCGACAAGCATGGTGGGAAGGATTGTTGCGCGCAAGAACCAGGTCCCTAGGTCCAAGTTCAAGGTCACAAATCATGGTCCAAGGTCATATATAAGAAATCAATCCCTAACTTTTTGTCTGGAGCATATCTTTGTTCAGCATGAATGGCTTTTCAGATAACTTAGCAAAAGTTATAAGCATGATTAGACGGAGTGTCGCACGCAAGAACCAAGTTATTACCTCCAAGGTATATGTCGAAATTCAAGGTAAATGTAAGAAATTAATCCATAACACTTTGTCCGGAGTATTTCTTTGTTCAGCATGAATGCATTTTCAAATAACTTGGCATAAGTAGTTAGCATAGTAGGACGGCGTGCAGTGCACAAGAACCAGGTCCCTAGGCCCAAGGTCAAGGTCGCAATTCAATATCAAATATAAGAAATCAATCCTTAACACTTTGTCCGGAGCATATCGTTGTCCGGCATGGATGAACTTTAATATAACTTTGCAGAAGTGATAAGCATGGTGAGATGGCATGTCAGACGAAAGAACCAGTTACCTAGGTCCAATGTCAAGGTCACATTTAAAGGTCGAATGTCAAATGTTAGGCAAGCATAATAATGTCATGCATACAGGGGTTTTCAAATAAGTATGAAGAAATTATCGACATCGTGAGATGGAGAAGTGAAGCATACAGGAACAATAACTTAAATTGCCAAAGTTTTAATTACCTATCTTGATTATTTTTTTGTATTGATTAAATATTTAAGAATATATATATATTATAATTTTGAGACCTCAACTCACCACACAGATAGAGGCTGTAGAGATGAATTAGATGCACAACTCCGATGACTCTACCATTTTAGTTTTTGAATTGTTTCTCCTTTGTCATTTATACCTAATCCCCAAAAAGCTTCTTTGACAGGTGCATCTTTGTGACAAGACCGATATTGATTCATTAGTTGATCCTTTGTGAACACAGGGCCTTAATGTTTTAATTGATAAGTGTTCCTTTTTCAGTTGTCATCTCTGGAGTCACTCTAAGTCAAGTCCCCGCGGTCAAGATCATAGCTGACACTACAGGAACACTCGTATGCAAGACCCCGGGCGGACTTCCTGCAACCATTGTTACCTGGTTCCGTGAGACATCTACTGGGGATGTGAATATAACATCCCAGTCTTCAAGTGTGACTTCAGTGCAGACGGAACTCTCTGTTGTGACCAGTACACTGTCTCAAAGGCCATCAAGAAACGACAACTCAGCTAGGATCTACTGCAATGCCAGTAACGGTGGCACAATGTACATATCAAAGACATCCACCATCGATGTGTTATGTAAGTTATTATACTTTCTGCAGTTACGCACGTACATAGTATACATTGTATGCAAGTGTCAATCTATATATGTGTGGTGATGCCTTAAGCAAATGATTCCACTTACAGACGGTCCTGATCCTCCCGTGTGTACATACCAGAGTTCCGCAGTGACATGGACTATCAAGATAACAAGAGGCAGTACCTTGAATATCACCTGCACAAGCACCAGTAACCCTCCAAGTATCACATACGGGTGGAACTTACCAGACTCAAGTACTCTAACAGGTTCCCAGTTGAGTGTTGCAGACATCCAACCTTCACTAAGTGGCCAGTACAGACTGCAGGTCTCGAACATCATGACACCAACATTGGGGGCAGCTGTCACGGGGACCAACAGTACTACGATAGCTGTAGATGTACAATGTAGTCAGTATGGATTGTGTATATGCCGGTCAATTTTTGGAATGACATCCGTCCAAAACAAATCTAAACAATGCTTGTCATTTGTTTGATTTGTTGATGCTTTACTATATCATTTTAATCAATAAATTTTATTAATAAATAGACAATTTGATTATGTTTACAATTTATATACAGCTCCGTATTAAACAAAAAGAAAAAAGAAACATGTGCATACACTACTTAATGTCACTGAGATTAATAATAATAATCATGATAAACACCAACATGCATACATGACGAAACCAATCTAAAACTGATACATGTTATTAAATAGGTTTTGTAGTTATTTTAGTTTGCTTTAATTCATTATTAACCTAGTTAAAAAAAACAATACACTCAAACTAATACATTAAAATACATTTATCATTAACACATTGATTTAAACGAGTGATGACAACTATGAAGTTTGATAGTGAAAGAGTACAAGGAATTTAACTGTTACATTGTCTTACCATGACCGGAAATCTATAGTGTTGCTCTAATTCTGTAAGACCAGTCATGTTTGCGTTACCTACATAAATGCCCTTGATCTAACAATGTCCATACTAGCATGAAACAAGTGTACGACGTTCGTGACGGTCGCGTTTGTTTTCATATACAATACATGTATGCCTCTATTTCAGATCCGCAATCAGCGCCGACATTCAAGATTGGCAATGTAACCGTTTTTAGTACAATTGGGATAATTGCTGGCAACACTCTTACAATTAGCTGTTACAGTCAAAGTACTCCTCCTCCGACATGGTACTCGTGGACCCCTGGTGGAGCGAGCAGCAGCGCTGATCTAGTACTCAGTAACGTTCAGAATCCGGAAAGTAATGGTCCATATACATGCACAGCTGAAAACACCATGACAACAACAGGGGATGAGTACGTAACAGCACAGTCGAGTTCCATCGCGAACATAGAAGTGTTGTGTAAGTAAATATGCAGTAACTAAATTATGTGCATGTTGTAACAATATAGGTTAGCAATACCGCAAATGTTATGTTCCAAATAAACCAACTCAATTGCAATGTAGGGTTGAAACGTCGCCGTTTATGGATATTGAAAACTTCACTGTGTTCACGGATTTGTGCGTCTTACATGAGTTTGAGTATACATATAAATACATTGTATATTATATGCATTTATTATTGATAAAAGGCTGATCATTGATTATATGATAAAGTCAAACATATTTCCTATCGTACTTTGTTTATAACCTATTGTATTGTTTTGTTCAATATCATAGATGAACCTGAACAATCAACATACTTCTATGTCATAAACGAAACGATAACAGAAACAATAGTGGTTGTGACTTGGCTGCCGAAATTTAACGGCGGTATGTCACAAACATTTCAACTGCAATACTTTGCATTGTCACAAGATGCATTGACTATTCGTACGGTTAACGAGACGAATAGTATCGAACCGATGTATGCGATGATAACAGGACTTTTAAGTGGAATAGAATACCACAAGGAATTATTTGCATTCAATGCAAACGGTAATTCTACGCCCCTCAGCATGACATTCAGAACTTCGATGCCCAATAATAAAGGTATGAAAGTTTCCCTGATTCGTATGGATTCGTTTTCCATTAACTTACACGGTATTCCAAACAGTTAAGCTGTGCAGTCAAGAGGAATACTTATTATGTGTTCATTATAGTATGCCAGAATAAATTAATACACTAGTGTTCCGTGTAACGTTACAGAATCAATGCATGCATACTCTGATCGAAGATGCAAATACTTTATTACAGACGACACAACGACCGCGAAAGATACCGGTGTTCCGGTTGCAGGGATTGTTGGTGGAATACTATCAGCATGTGTACTCATAATTATTGTGTCGACTGTGGTTTGTCTGAGAAGAAAATATGACGTTAGATGTACCTTGAAACGCAAAGGTAATTCAGTCGCTCTGTCCTTGTACAATGTTGAAAATGCACATGCGTACGCAATATATTTATATTTATTTTTGTTTTGTTTAATGACCCAGTCTGTAGGCATTCTTTCATAACATCGTTAATACTGAATGTGGACGCTATCTAACGGTACATGTATATTCTTTAGTATAACAAAATAGTATTTTATGATTATAGTCTTTGAAATCAACATAGAGGACACAATATAGCACTTATTACTAGGGATGGCAAAACGTTTCGAATATTCGAATGAATTATCGTTATTTGAATAGTTAAAAAGCTATTCGAATATTCGGAAATTTGTATTGCTTTTGTAAGCATTATTTTATTGATTGTAAAAAGCAGTTTTTGTTCCATCTAAAAGCAGTATTTCACCAGTAGATACATATTTCAGCAGTAGATGCATTACACCGTGTTTTCAAAAGATTACCCTCTAGTCATGTGTCTGACAAAGATATTGAACATTCGGGTCCGTGTCAGTGGTCAGCGTCTAGTGGCCAGTACTACACAATTCGATTCAATGAAAATGCGAATTTTCGAATACCGATTTTAGTATTCGATGCCATCCCTACTAATTACATATTGATACCTAAACTTTTATGTGCCAGCTCACAAAACGCTATAATTTTGTTCCTGTTTAGCTTAAATTGTTTTTGATTAAATATTCGATATTTAATAAACTAACATAAATGATATTTCCGCGATTTGTTTCAGAAAACTGAAGGAGGGCCACACTAAACCGAGGTATTAAACATTTATAACTGTTTCTGGTTGATCTATACATTGCTAATTGTATAAAATACGTGAAAGAACAATATGAAATGCGCATGCAAACAACAGCCATACATTACAATCATATACAAATTATGTGTATTTTCCACTATTCGGAAGATTAGCATAAGTATAAGGAATTAGCATATACATGCATGTTAAGATATATACAATTTAAGGTCTGACAAAACCACTGGCGACGAAGGTGCGTACAATTCAATTCAGCAAGATTTAGAAGAGAGCAGTCACCGTTATAGCACACCTACATCAAGACCCGAGCAATAAATTGTACAAGGTGACGAAATGTTAAACACTCAGAAGAGTAAATTTATATGAAAATTTGCTTGAGCACGAGGGGTACGGAAATACCACTAAGCGCTCTTGGTGCATGCATAATTTAATAAATCATTATTGAAAGGTTTGATAGGCATTCACGTTAGTTTTGGCTGTGTCACCTAAGTATGACAAAACTTGTCTATATATATTGTAATTTACTCCGAATATCCGAATACAGAAACATGTTATTGAATTTCTGCTTTAATCTTTACACCGTCTTCTACTTATTTTGTTTAGTGATCGATTCGCGTCCTTTAAACGTCATCTTTAAACGTTTCTTTTCAAGGTCATCCACAACAAAACACGCCTGCTTACAGGTATGTATGTTATGTCGCAATGATTACATGCACATAGTATTTATTATGTGCAATACATAATTTATTAATAACAAATGTGCAATTATAAATTATAAAATATATTTAATCAATGTAAATGTAAAGTATAAATGTAAAACGAAATTTTCAATTAAACATGGTAATTCTTGTCCATGAATATTGCGTCTGTCAATTTGTTTCAGTTCTCCTGGCACTACCACGTACGAATCACTGAACAGAAGTACACAGTCTGTAGAAGAGTATGAAATGATAAAGTCAAGTCGTCACTGAGTGCGTAGTGTGTTGGTAACGTGGTGCTTCGTCGCTCTACCGCGGACCATGCTAGGACACAAGTAAAAGCGTATTAAAGTGTATCTCATGGAATGTAGAAGGACTTACTGATGAGAAAAAAACTCTCAAACAATTTTATAATATTCTTGATGCATATGACATTATATGTCTAAGCGAAACGTGGATTAATATTAACTCGGCAATTGATGTTAAGGGATACTCAAACCCCATTCATTCTTATCGAAAATATCAAAATCGCCGCGCAAAACGATAAAGTGGCGGTCTCATTGTTTATCTTAAAGATAGTATCAGAAACGGTGTAACCCTAGCTTAAAACTCAGTAGATTGTATTATTTGGATTAAACTTGATAAGAATAGTTTCAATATGAAGGATAATGTATATGTTTGTTTTACATATATGGCTCCGGAATCAACCCCGGTACATAACATGTATAATGTTTATATTATCACTCAACTGGAGCAAGATATTTTATTGTTTGAGGACCGTGAGAAAATATTTGTGTCTGGCGACATAAATTGTAGAACTGGTATTAAGCCAGATTATATCCAGTTTGATAGCAATATAGGTGAAGATGACGTAATTGTTATTGATACTCCCACGCCTCGGAAATCACGAGATCCCACCTCCAATCATTTCGGTGAGTGTCTACTCGATATATGCAAAGCGACAAATCAGCTGATAGTTAACGGTCGATGGCCATGCGACGGGGGTAACTTAACTTGCATGACTCATAACGGTACTAGTGTGGTAGATTATTTGTTGACACATCGTTATTATTTTGATCTGCTTGTCAATTTCACTGTTGGAGATTTTACTACTTTTTCAAATCACGCGCCACTCTCCTTTTCGTTTAAAATAAATACTTTGTGCCGGAACTCCACTAGAAATTTTAAATAACGGTATTATAAATTCGATTCAAAACACAAAGACTCGTTTGTGTGGGACATAACAAATAATTTAGATACTCTAATAAATGATTTTAATATTGAACTCAACGGGAATGGAGATGTAAATAGTCTCACGTCGATATTTACGAACTTTGTATGTATTTACGGAAATAAATGTTTTTAAACAAGCTCTGTAAAAAGAAATGTTCATTTTCCTGAGGAGAACAACTCAAAATATTGGTTTGATGACGAATGTAAACGTAAATATACCGTATATAAACAAGCCGTTAGACAATTTAACAACACTCTATCGGACGCAGACAGAGTGATATTATATAATGCGAAAAAAGACTATAAATATCAATGTCGAAGTCGAAATATTTCTTTAATCATTCGCGCTGTCGCGTGATGAATGATCTTAGGCGAAAGTCACCCAAAGAATTTCGGAAAATATTTTTACCGCAAAAAATACACTGCTGGAGATGATATTTCAAATGAAGGATTAACACAATTATTTTAGTAACCTCATGTCTGGTAGTGACACGCAAATTAACGATGAATATTTGGACTTTATCACTCAATTTGATGATAGTCAAGAATTTAGAGCGACGTTCGAGTCACTAGATATCCCAATTTCAGTTGATGAAATTTTAAAAGCAGTTAAAAGGCTAGGTGTAAATAAATCCCCTGCCATTGACAATATTTGTTTTCAATCATATATTAAACTCAATTTCATTTCCACGTGCATGGGCCTCAGGTATGATAAATCCGACCCAAATAAGTATAGGGGAACTACGCTAACAAGCTGTTTCTCTAAATTGTTTACCATTGTATAGAATGAGAGACTAAACTCATTGGCAGTTCAGTTCTGATGGATGCTCAATTTGGATTCAAAAACAAACATAGCACTCTCGACCCAGTATTTATTTTACATTCGTTGATACAAAGACAAAGAACGCATAAGAAAAAATTATATTGTTGTTTTGTGGATTATAGAAAGGTCTATGACGGCATAAATAGGAAGCGGCTGTGGTTCAAGCTTATTAAATTAGACAATTCTGGAACAAATTAGGCCTCACAGGTACGTCATATATTACAGACATCCGGTCTAAATGATATATGGCTCTATCCCGGTTCTCTTAAGATAGAAGTATTAATTCCCATATTAAGAACTCGACTCCGAGATATCTATATTAGCAATTGGCGGTCAGATCTAGACCAATCAACGTCTCTAGATGTATACAGAGAAATAAAACAATCAGCAAATATAAGTCTGTTGGAAAATTCAAAATACAGAAATGTCTTATCCAAAGTACATTTGTCATCTCACAAATTAAACACTGAAATCGGTCGGCACGATAATGTACCAAGAAATGAACGGAAATGTTCGCTTTGCGACCAGAACGATATTGCAGATGAAATCCATTTTACTCTCAAGTGCCCTATATACACCCACATTTCACAACACTATATCCAAACACATTTTCATACACGCACACATTTGGTAAAATATATTGTTTTAATGTAATGTGAAAATAAAACGATCATAAAAAGGCTGGCAACATATTGTCATAAAACATTTCAACTAAGAGAAACATTAATTTAATGTATCAAATAATATATACATATTTTGTTTTGCTCATTCTAATTTTGACTGTTTACACATGATATGTCTGTCCAACATTTACGGAAACAACAATGTTTACTTACGTTTCCTTAATATAGCCGTATGGTGTCTGTTTGCTTATTCAATATTAAAATAGTAACACATTTCTTGTATTGTTCCCTATAGGCTAGATATATATTGCTCGGTACTTATCGAATGACTTACGACTTTAAATTTTACTACTTTAATGAAGTTATTCTACATTCCTGTCAAGCTTCCAGTACTGATGTAAATTACAATTAATGGTAACAACTTGTATCTTGTTTACCTTAAAACACTCTCACTTTTATGACTTTTGAAATTGGATAAATATGTTTAATTGATAATATTTAAATGTATTATTTACATGTCACCTGCCATGTATGTTTTCATTGTCTGTTTGTATAACGATAAGCTTGTAATGCTTAAGTTAAATAAATATTATGTTATGTTCTGTTCTGTTGATAAATCTGCTGCCAATAAGTATGTAAGGAACAGTAGACAATTATATGTGAAAATGAATATAAAACGCTAATTTGTTCAGTATCGTTCAAGTGTATGTGACATTTATAGTAGAGCATACGCGCTTACAAAGCGTTTATACTAAATACGTCAGCACATCGTGCAAATTAGTATTATTGGTAAAAGTATGTGGACCTAATACATCGACCGCAATGAATGATATATATTTTTAAGTATTTCTCAAACAGTTAATATGTTGCTCATCTACGAACAAATTTATATTGGATAACATGTATTCGTTTACAATCTACAAGTGTCGAAGCTAAAGAACCGCATATATCAACGAAGAACATTGTGTTCAGCGTGTTTTAGACTACACATTGTAAAATTGGCAAATGCATTATGCTTATACTAAGTATTGATACTGATATGGACATCGTATAAGCATGAACATGTATATAATTAACATAAACATAGTATTCAGCATATGCCCCAATACTCACTATCTTACAGCAGACATTGTAATAGTAAATAATTCTTACATCATTCTGTACATGTGTCTTTAACCAGCGGGTGATGCCGACACTAAATACGATATTTAATGCAGCAAACCGCCGCATCACTTACTCAATGCACACTGCAACTATATATACATATGCTAGTCACGCAACATGTTATTTTAAATGATTCAATAGGGTGTCCGCATATCTATATCCCAAATACACTATATAGGGAACAATTTGTCCCGTCCCTTCGCGTCCCGTCCTAAATTGTTTTACACATTTGTTGAAACTATTAGTTTCAAACTTGTAATACATATTTAGCAGATTTAAATCTTTTTGACCCGGACCATTACCCTGTCATGCATTTCCTGAATCATGATCCTTTGTGACTAATAATCTTTGCTAAGTTTCTTGTTTAGGTCAACTGTTGTAAAATATATTTGATCTACACTTGTTATGCATATTCAGCATGATGCGGTGAGTAAATGCACTTCCGTTTTTAAAAAATTTGCACCAATGAGACGTAACATAATCCAAATACTCCGCACAGTTGATCGACAATTTTGTAATTACCATCAATTGTGTGTTAACAATCAACCTTTCCGTAGTCCGTACAGGTCCGTTAACTTCAGAATCCGCACTATTCCGTTGAAACACAATCCCAACACCTCCGTTCTTCTGCACCATTACGCAAAAGTCAGCAAAAAGATTCTAGGTGTTAAACATGTATTCTAACACGTCATGCGGCTTTTTTTCCCTAGACAAAGAAGAAAATAACGTACGGCTAAATCGGCAATACTTATTACATTTACATAAATTATTAAACGTAAACATTATTGACAATTTTATTTTATTCGTGTTTGTTAGAATGTTTCTTTCACTGTACATATCATAAATGAACATGACGTCATATTGTTTTTATTTAGAATTTATCAACGAATCTGACGTCATTCGCTCGATATTTATGAAGGAAGTTGACGTCATATTGTTTTGTTATGATTTATTGACGTCACTGAAACAACTCAAGCCAAGTCAATATTTGTTTATTGTCGGCACATATGAATAACATATAAACACATAAGCTATGTATAACTTTTTACCGACCTAATGAAACGCGTGTGTTTATTTCATTTCAACTCGCAAAATCATTAAACTGAACCAAAAATCAAACGTTTTTGAAATCCTTAAATCTCCCCTAATCCTTTCCAAATCCGGAAGTATTTCAATCGCGGTGGCAGGCGTTACTGAAGAGTACCCAGGGGGAAGTAACTACTGCGACGAGTTGCAATATACATAAGTAGTTGTCTACCCTTGGAACAAATTTCAAATGGAGGAAAACATTTTAGGAAGACCTTTGTTTACAATAAGGATTGTTATGGAAAACTATTGAAAATGGTAATATATATTACGACGGTTAAACGTATACATATTTAGCATATGTTCGGTGTGCAAAATCATCTTTGACAATACAACAATAGCAAAGAAACGATTGTATAAAAAACAACATATATTTTGGCGAACCAGGAAGTAAATGTAAAGATACATTTAATTGATTTACGAATATTATAATTAAGATCAATGCCACAGTTTTCATTACACGTTTACAACAAGAACTACTATATTAATTGGGTAAATACATGATACAAAGTACACAAAGACAATATATAAATATAAATGTATTAAAATTATGTACGACACACAAACCCATACTGTAAGCGATTTTCTATGAATATGAGCATACATAGTAATTATAGTAATTATATTTCCATATGTGTACGTAACAAATTTATGTATTTCAGTCGAACATTCTTCATTGACTATCCACTTGCTTTATTAAAACTATCGTTTAGAAATATAGTTTATCCACAAAGTCCCCAACGGTCGGTGGTAAGTTAATTTATGTAAACATGTCTTTTTTAAAAACGTTTGCCTACTCCGGTGATATTTTTCCAGAACTGAAAGTGAAACAAAACTGAACGCATACAGCACGAAAGCATTGTACTTCATAACAACAAATATAACAATTAAGTATTTATTTTTAATTCAATGCTGTTATAAAAAGACGTATTGATATAACATTGATCCTCTTATTTAGGTCCTGTTGAAAAAATGTTTCATGACTAATGTAATTTCTATTCACCCCAGTCGAAATGTACTACGTATAATTAGTTCTATAATATGATACTTACTACATGTTGCATAGGTTAGTCGTCTAAAGCCTGTCTTGCATAGACAAATGCCACTTGTGCATTCGATACTTAGGCCGGAGTCACACAGTCGACAGTTGTAGTCGCTGTTCTCTCCGTAAGTTACTTAAATATAAAACATTTAGTTACTGTCTCTATAATGCTTTGTGCACAGTCGTTTATCTCTCCGCCTGTCCTATCAATAGATATTTGATTTGTTTGTGTTTTAACATACATGCATTTAAGTTTGTGCGCATTTTGAAACATTAAGTATGTTGCTCCTTCTTAGTACTAACAGGGGGATGAACGTATTTGGCACCGCGTAATTTTTAAGTGGGACATTTGCATCGAGTAATCAATATGGCCGTCTTAATGCACATATGAATGGATATTCAAAGATTTGCTACACTGGTAAGTGGGTTTTAATATTTTTTTGAAAAATTAAACGTGCCTATCGATTGGTCTTGTGATTAAATTACACGCGTTTTTTTTTTATCTTAGTAGTTGCTAGAATAAAACAGTTATTGAAGTAATTATGTACTACGCTGTTTGATTACATAATGGAAATCGGTTAATTTTCAGTTTGTGAGTTGTTTAAGAGACGCTATAGGAGGTCTTTGTATATATCTTTGCTGTTATTTTGTGTGGAATATAACCATATTTAGACTGTATATGCATTTGCACGACATATAGTTTATTCGACCGAAAAAAACTGGTTCATGCACACTTTGGCACCCAGTAATATGTCTATGCCCATTTGTGCACATATCAATTTGCTTAAATGTCAATAAACTGCCATGTTCATTATTTCTTTTTATAGTTTTTCAAGTTAGGACAGGTTATATTCGGTGTAAACATATAATTATACCGTTTTCAACGTTACTAAAACATTGTAACTTAATATGTTCTCAACACCAGTAGCACATATGTTTACGGATTCTGTTAACAAAAAAACATATCCATTTCAGGAATTACATTCAGCACATTCCAATGCGCCAGACGGATTGACAGACAAACTAAAAACAACTACACCTGCATCGACCATGCTTGAAGAAGCTCAGAAGAAGATATTGTGTATTAATGGAGAAAATACAGCAGACGTTGGCTAGTTCATACAATGGGAATTGAATGAAATGCATTTTTTACTTATTGTAAAAAATAAAAGCGCATATTTGAATTGTTTTGTTTTGTTTTATTCATATTTACTGTACACAATAGGGAATTACACAATATAGCAGCACAGAAAATTGTATATGTACATTTTGTTATATTAAGTATGCATTTAACATGTGATTTTTAATAAATTCAAATATATGTGTGCATGTAAAGCACGTTTTCAAATCACTATCTACATCTTTGTTTCATTTTACATCGATATAATCACATTTAAAAAACAAAACAGAATTTTATAACCCCTAGGATTACAATAATACAACATGCGAACTGCTAATGAACGGTGAACAGATCTGAAAAGGAGCAATTGCATACATGTATATGCAACGACTAGGTTTATTATTATATTATAGTACAATTTTCCGTTTATACGTAAAAAGCTACAAAAAATAAATATGCAATATATTAATCAAATAAAACACATACTAGTATGAATGCCATTCAATTATTTTCCATACACAAATAATGTTCTGTGTATGTATATTTAACTTTTGACATTAAATATGAATAACATATACTCATAAATGTTTTTGTTGATAACAAGACGGTGTAAAGACAGACTTCTAAATATGTTTATCACACCGAATCACGTTTCTAATACGATGGTTTATGTGTCACATTCTTAATACACTATGTATACACCGAACATGTTTCTAGTGCTCATTATGTCCCCCATTCAGTTGGGTTCTGACCTCTTTGAAATATCTGTGCATATAGACTCGGGCGCAGCAAATTTCTCCCGTCGCATAACCGACTTTCTTTATGTTGCCGGTGACATTTAGTAAACTGTAAACATAATTAATTAAATTTGCAGAAATCGATTGAACATAAATGCACATACATACGTTTAATTAAAATTCAATCAAAATCATTGTGTTCCAACGTTAAACAATCCAATTAAGTACCATCGGCACTGCCAGTGGTGTATACATTTGCAACGAATAGAGTAACAATTAAATATATTATGGATTCAAGCAAAATAGCCATGTATACTTTTTAAATATAAATGCTACGCGGCAAAGGCCAACTATCCACGTATTGGGCTGGATGAGGGGCATATGTAGATAAAACAACAACCACAAAGGAATCGTGCGTTCTCCAAATTCAGTGACAGACATTTCATTGTGTACATTCATGAATAATTATTATGTGGATATCTGTAAACTATCAATTTTGCAAACTTAATAAATCTTTGCTATGTGCGACATATTTTAGATTTAACAATAATAAACAATTTAAATAGTCCATTTATTAAAATACATGGTCTGAAAAAAAGACCACTGACCATTGTCGTCAAAAACTACCGTGCTGATATCCATAATAGTTTAACCCTGTTGTTAAGACAATATGTGCATCGAGGTGTCCAAAGAACTGTGGAGGTGTTCTGAGCTACATTAGAAAGTTCAAGTAACCACGAAATCAAAGAAATATGCAAACATCTACCTTTTTCATCCAAGATGGCGTTTTTTGTTTGCAATTGTTATAGTTAACAGCAGAGCGAATACCCGTCCTGGTAATGTGAGTAAAATATTTTTGGCATCGTGGCATGTCTCGCTGAAAATAAATAATAAATAATGCTTCAACTTATCAGATAAATAACTTTATCCATGAACAAAATATTTCTTTGAAAATTTATACACAAAAAAAACATATTTGTCACGCAACAAATTATATGAAACAGTATTTGTAGCATTGGAATTCATATACAAATGAAAATATAACAATATTATTTTTGAAAAATAATCAAACTACGAGACTATCTTTACGTTTATTCCTATTACTCTGTGCACAAACGGGCATACACCTATTGCTAGATTCGAAAATTTTCATCAACCAGTTTGTTTTCGACCGTATTAGCCTCAGGTGTTGTGTAAATACAAAACAAAGTCAAAAAAAAGGTTATTTTCCATATGAAAACATCGAAACTATATACAACTACCTCCAATAGCGTCTCTTAAACAACTCAGAAACTAAAACTAAACCGCTTTCAGAAATGTAAACAAACATCTTGGTCAGATCGTGGTTCATAATGACTTCAATTTATTTATGCTAGCAGCTACGAAGATGAAATAAAAAACGAGTGTTGTTTAATCACAGGACAACACGATAAGCACGTTTAAATTTTCGAAAATAATATGAAAACCAGCTGAACGAATCTTCGAATGCCCACTAAAATGTGCATTTAGACGGCCATATTGATTACTCAATGCAAATGTCTCACTTAAAAATTACGCGGTGCCAAATACGTTCAACCCCCTGACTAAGGCTCAAAGATTATGTTGTTAAACTGCTGATCATCGAAATTATTTAAACATGTGTGGTTTATGTTTACAGTGACATTGATAGGCTCATACAAATACATGCAAGACCATGCACCTCGAACAGCAAGGTCACGTGTGTCAAAGCTTAGATGGTCCCTGGAATTAGTGCATGAAAATGCCGCAGACATTAAATCGTTAACAAATTCGATAGTTAAATAAAATTCACGAATGGTAGCATTTGAAGTCACAATATAGTCAGAAGTACCTGGTGCGCACACATCAGCGGACCAAAAGCATTCGGTAATAAATTCGTCATGTTTAGCCCATATAACACCGAGACCCGCATCATTACGACATGTCATCGTGAAAGGCGATCCAAATTCGGAAATAACATCTCAAACAACATTCCCTGTAAAAAAAAAACAGAGCAGTTCATTGCATTTACGTTTACATAAGTGGTAGTATCCACGCTCACTTAATACGTATACGCGTTTGTCGCTGATTTATTTGAACCCGTATTTAATGTAATGTAACAATAAAATGGAATGTAATAAGCCATACTTCAATAAACAAATGGGGCCGTAGAACATAACTAACAATACATTTATACACACCATTGCACCGTTAAAATCAATACAACTTATTCTGTGAACGGAAAGAAACTCTTCTTAATAATTCATTGTTTACCAATGACTATAACTTGGAAAACATGGCTGTACAAGCTTTTATCTCTATATTGGATTCACGGCATTTAAATGCTTTTACAACGTGTTACAGTATCGAACAATTTGGTGCTCTTATAGCCAATGCATTAAATAAATGATATATACCGACTTTTCCATTGTTTATCACATTTCAATATACACAATTAACCTGAGTTCCTCATTGATTTGGTTTATTGTTCAGTTGTGATCCTCTTCGAATGTTTGGCACGTATAATCGCATGTGTTCGTATTCAATAAAAGGTAACAACTAAATGTTTAGAATAGCAGTTATGCTAACGTACAGTTTATTTCAGAGTTATTGTGGAATTTGATCCATTCAAGTACAATAAGATACCCGATCATATTAGTTTTATTTTTACTTCTTAAGTAATTTAAATGTTAAATCGTTTCAAAATGCAATATAATGAATTTCGAAAAAGATTTAAAAAAACACAGTAAGAAAAATTGTGCCTGTTACATGATGCGACGTTATATGCATTGTTAACATAACCATCAGTCTTCATGAATACCAACACACCAATACGGTACACTTTTGTCGCCAACTAAACAAACACTCATATGTGCATGTTATTGCATGAGCTTATTAATAATAATTTAGACAATCACACATAATATATGAACCCAAGTAAAAGAAAAATAATTGACGTTATAGTAACTGTTAAAATGTAACAGCATACAATATAAGCTGAAAAAGACACATAACCACAAAGAGTTTTCAACGGAGTAAAGCGGTTGTAAAATAAATAGTTCGGGAAATTATCGTTGTATCCATTGTGCGCATATCTGTGCACACTCAAAACACTAAGCAAGTTTTTGTTAAAAGGCCTAGTTAAAGGAATGTCTGGCCACTCCATGGGGTATTCCATTATGTGTATTGGTCCCCCATAAAATATCTTATCTGTAATATTTTCTCTCAACTGACTGAGCAATGGCTTTGTGCACTGTCTCCCCATGCAGCAGTATTAATCTCAGCTGATAAGGGACACCACACTGTGTCCACACTGTGATCACAGCAGGATGCCAATACACAGGGGTATAATACCACTTTTTTAGGGGGGGAGACGGGTTAGTCAAATTAAGAAGGATTAAGCTAGGCCTTTAATAAACTATGCAGCAGAGAAGTGTAGTATATATGGGGATAATGTGCATTTTATATTAAATTTTTAACGTGTTCTTATTTACGTACACATCGGGTAAGGAATTAAATAAACATCTGTATTGATTACTGAAACAGAACAAAACGTCTATTTAATCCTTTCATTAAACACTTGTTTATTAAAAACTACCAATTAAACGGAACTTTTATTGGATTAATTTAAAGATCGGTTTATATTATGTTTTGTTTAAATCTTAATGATTATTTGTGCACAATAACATCAACAAACGTCATCCATACCATTACATTTTGTGTAAAATGTTTTCAATTTAAAGTTAAACGTCATTTTAAGAGAATGTATTCAAATAATGCAAACACGTATACCGAGAAAATACGCGTATATATGCTCATATGCTTCGTGTATTTTTAGAAGTACTGTCTCTGGTCCTGTGGGTTTCAAAACCAATATTGCAAGGATCTGCGGCATTTTTCAAATGCGAATGCGATGAAGATGTGCTTGGTATACGATGGGGAAAAGGTAGTTTTCTGCCATTGTTTTTCATTGGTACAATATACAACATGGGTTACAATTGGGTCTGTACTGCAATCGAAGCTGAACCAAATAACACGTAATACAGTTACAGCTTCATTTCGAATTCAAGTAAACACTTACTGTGAAGAATCTGACTATAAATAATGACGGAGAGAATGGCAGTGTGTGGCATTTCCCAGAAGTGGCGGAAACCTACTTAGCAATGTTATCGTACTAAACATCGTCGGTAAGTAATTAGTTGTTCGATTACAGTAATAAATTATACAAAAGCTCGGAATGATTTTGATGTACATGTCATGTTTTATAACGGCGAACAATCATCACAGTCTTGTTTAGCTTTGAACTAATTTATAAAAATCATTCATTCCGACACTTAAGTCTACCACACTGTCCTATTAAACAATATATTGATGCAGGACACTTAAATAAGCACTTACACCAATACGACTGGCTTTAATATGACATGTGTGTTCAATGCCTTATAACAGCTCCAGTCAGTTATGTTACACTGACCCTATACATGATTTCTGCTATTGAGATGCAAACCATCCCCAACTATCAGTTGGTTTAAGAGCAGCAACACACAAACCACCGCGACAATAAATATAACACACCAATCGTCTTTGTTTGCAAGCAAAATGGAAAAACAAAACTCACTCATGCTATTGTCGTCCAGAGTAGACAATGGAGTAAACATCTGCTATACTGCGGAAAATGTTGCAGCCCCAACATAATAGAGGAAACTGTCCTTAAACATTATGCGTATGTCTTGCTATTATTAATATCTCTTATATTCGTTGCATTGGTTTCTACTGCACAATTTCATTATTACATACAACTACTATTTCTCGCTATGATCATTTCGTGTATTGATTTTGTACTCGTAACATACTATTATGTTACAAAGAAGGACCCTTCACGCCAGTTTGTAAATATCAAGGGCGGACAGAGAGTGGCCCATTCTGGATAATTTAACACAGTACATTTACAATATCCGGTGCTTATGATAGAAATCCGGCCTCAACGTACACGTGAACATATCCCACAGGTCTCTACTACGGACAGAATATGACACTTGGTAGTGTACACGCATTGCATGATTGCAATTTTACGGTCCAAGCAAGAAACACATTTCATGCAACTGGCAGTACAGTAGGTGTTAATAAAACGAACCAACACAATATCCGGCTGATAGTTTTGTGTAAGTAGTTTGGTGTAGAATAAAGACAAAATATCACACACGTGTGCGCATTTCGATATGTTAACGTGTAAGGAGATAATTTAAAATAAAAACAGCTTAAATGTTTATTTTACCTGCGTTATTGTACAATACCTCACTACTATGCATTGATAAATAAATACGTAAATAAAACCAAATGATACCAATGCATTTTGCTATGCAAAATACATAATCAGTGTGCTTTAATTTTTTTATTCAGATCCCCCAAAACAGCCAACGCTAATGATTGGCAATGTCGCAGTGTTTGGCTTTTTAAATGTCATCATTGGTAAGAATCTTAACATTATCTGCTCAAGTCAGAGTAATACGCCGCCTACATCGTACACTTGGACACCTGGTGGTTCTGGAAATAGCACTGATCTCGTACTCAGCATTGTATAAGATCCCGGAGCAAACATCGGTAACAATCTTAACATTAGCTGCTCAAGACAGAGTAATACCCCGCCTACATCGTACACTTGGTCACCTGGTGGTACTGGAAATAGCACTGATCTTGTACCCAGCATTGTACAAGATCCGGGACCTAACGATCAGTACACGTGTTCAACGGAAAACGTCAGGCAACCAACTATAGCTGAAGCGGTAACAGGACATTCGAGCTCGATTGTGACAGTAGATGTACAGTGTAATGAAGTGCATTACATGAATAGGAATATAATCTACATTTTGAGCCAATGGAATAACTGAACTGAACCCAGTATGTGCAACGCTAAATCATTAAATGCATGTTCTTAATAACGCTTTATCATTTAGAACAGGTTCTTAAACAAATGCTCTATCTTGCTTTCGTTTGGTTATTTGTAACCTCTCCTTCTTAACAAAATGGAGTCACCATTACCATACATGGGTATCTACTATTTACGTGTACGTTTTACTGCGCTCGCTCCGCCTTCTAAATCTATAATATTTTACTTAATATGTTCTAACCATTACTTAGTGTACCGCATGTGCAAGTAACAATCTCCATAAGTATATGCGAGTATATGCGAGCTGGTTGTAGGCTATTTAAATATGTTTTTATCCGTCCATGACTTAAATATTCCTTGCAGCCAGGTAAATATATGTCCGAAATTTAAAAAAGAAAAGACTTAACTAGAGCAGTCATGTCAGTAATGTAATATATCAGTGACAGTATACATATTTGTGTATGTAATATATTATTTCTTATGGTATATGTCCTAATAGTAATGCAGATTCACCAGATATTCCAACAATACACATTGGAAATATTACCGACCATGAAGTGTCCGGAAAGAAATTAGGTGTGGTGTAGGGTGCAACTATAGCTCCCGCCTGTCATTCTAACTCAAACCCGCCTCCATCCTATTCCTGGCCAAATCAGCCTCTTGACAGGAACAGTTCAACAAAATACCACAATTACCCCATTACCTCCAACACCATGTACACCATACTACATGCACCGGTGTCTTGAAATAATATTGCAACTATAAAAAATATATGTGTTATGTTAGTAGACGTAAATGCTAATCAAATAGTTTCGATCATTTGTTGAAAATTACCAATAGTTTACCGTAATGAAATGTGTCAATACAATTCAGTTGTTCGTATACATTAAAAAAAATGGAATCATCGTTTTTAAATTAATTAATATTAAATGTATAAAATATCACTTATATGTGCATTCCATGGTTTACTTTGTTGTATTGCATATAAAAATTCTAAATTCATAGACGAACATAAACAACTAACATACTTCTATGTCATTAACAAAACGATAACAGAAACAACAGTGGTTGTGACTTGGCTTCCGAAATTTAACGGCGATATGTCCCAAATATTTCAACTGCAATACCATGCATCCTCACAAAATTCATGGACGATTCGTACGATTTACGAGTCGTTATATGGTCTTAAGCCGATGCACGCGATGTTAATCGGACTTCAAAGTGAAACAGAATACATGTTCGAGTTGATTGGTTGAATCCAAATGGTAAATCAAATCCGTTCAAAGACAGATTCAGAAGGTTGGTGTCCAATTAAAACGGTATGCAGCTTACATGTATAAATATGCATAAGCACAATTGGATGATTGTTATTGAACTTAACCGTATTCCAAACATTGACATGCTGTACTTAAGAAGATGAGAGTATATATGATCGTCTCAGGTTTTAATGGCTATATATAAAAACGTGCAAGCATTGTGACTGATACAGTCATGTCAATACAGTATTTGTTTCTATCAATTATCAATAAGCGCGTGTGTCGCATGTTAACATGTATGAACTAGAATCTGTTTCGAAATATTGAAATATATTATGTTTCCATCCGTACCAATTAAAAGGTGGATGTCTTGTATTGCAGATAATACAACAACCAAATTAAAGAGAGGTACACCTGTAGGAGGAATTGTTGGAGGAAAACTGCCAGGATTTATACTCTTAGTAATTGCAGTCACTGGGATTTGCCTGAGGAGAAAGTTGGACATTCATTTACACGTAAACGTAACACAGCATCACTGTTCGTGGTTTAATGAAACCAAAAGCAAATGTACGCATTGTATTTAATGTATACATCTGATCTGTTTGAACATGTTTCACTTTAATGGCGGGAATGTAAACATTATATAAATGGTTTCACTTTAATGGCGGGAATGTAAACATGAAATAAATTATTTTTAATAAAAAATATATGATAATGCAACTCAAATATAAACACAGTTTTATACATGATTTATGGTATTTTAAATCTAATTATTACAAACAATATATTTCTGATTTATATTGTATACATTACCATTTAGACTATCACATATTATTTTGTAATATAAATTGTTTTCATGATCTATTTCAGAAAACAGGGACGAGCATAATACTAAATCAAGGTTATGTGTAAAAACTTTACTGGTGTCTCTAAATATTTATCCTATTACTAAAGCCTATTACAATTGGAAAACAACCCATCGTATAAATTTTAGTTTCCTTCGGTAGTTATTTTTAGCTCACGTTTTGTTATCGTTATTGTTAGAAAATGTAATTCAATGTGACGTCATACCAAATAATGACGTTTTTAGTAAACGAAACAAAAGTGCTGAAAATGGGAAACCAAAGCTATTTTTTTATTTCTGTCAACCTTTCACGCCGCTTACATGATTGCTGAGTACAGCATAATTTGATAAATGCAATATTAATATAAACTATATAGATAAATATAATATATAACGTTTTGGATAAATATCAAGTTTATCATGCTCGGCAGGAAACAGTGTACGTAGCGCTCGATATGTCTCGCTCTAATGGTTCTAAGCCTAGCAACACACCAACACTCGCATAATATTCTCTTTATTATTTGTTCACACCTAAGCAATATAAACATGCATACCATATGTATACACTATTATCTGTTTTACTACGCGTATTCAATTATCCGGATCTTTTGTATATATGATAAAATATTACCCGTTTAAAGTTTGACAACTTCTGGCGATACAGGAGCGTACACATCAATTCAGCATGAATTAGAAACCAACAGTCACCGTTATAGCACGCCTACAGCAGCAACAGAGCAACACATTGTGCAGAAGACGCAGCATGTTGAACGTTTACAAGCAGAACATAGTCAATTATATGAAACTATGATTGCAGATAACGAGTACGGACATGTATTTATGTATTCGTTTTAATTATTCATTATCGAATGGTTTAATACACATAAGTATCAGTTTCAGATGTCGTTTGTGTTGGAGATAATAATGATTCCTAACACAAATCACACGTATGGCTTTGGAAACCGAATAGCTGCGTGTACATCTTGAAAATGAAATACGACTAATACCGTAGTTTTCAACTGGGAGTAATATTTGTATCGATATGGTATTACTAAACTAAAAATACAGTTATGTTATTGAGTTCAAAACCAACCGGTCAATTCTTTCAAATTATTACTAATTATGTTGAATAGTCTTGAATGCAAATTCATAATCTATGTTTAAGTTGAGTGTCATTTGCAGCAAAACACAATGGCGGAAAAGTATGCATGGTGTGCATTCGTAGAGTTATTACTTTCCGCAATAATTAACTCCAGTAAATCGACGTTACAGAAATAATTAAACCAATAAATGTAAGCATTCTGTCCATACACTGTAATGTAAACGTCTGCTTCATGAGTACTTTACACTTTCACGTTTTTTCAGTTGTCCGGGCAATATAACTTACGAATCTGTTACCAGAAGTGCACATCCTGTAGAAGTGTATGAAATTGTTCAAACAACTAGACGTTGCGTGTGATATACGTGCACTTGTGTTGTTGGTATTACCAACTTTATCACCATAGTACGTTGAATTGACAGAATCTGATGCCAACTTGTAGACCTACACTTCGTTTCTTTATAGCTACTGTGTTATAAAATTCAATTATGGTGATTATGGAAGGAACTGTTTATCAAAATAAATTCTAAATTGTAACTTGTTCAGCGTCGATCAGGTGTATGTACTTATATATTCGGATATATATTTACATATTATACTATATATTAATTAAAACATATGTCCATTGTGCGAAAAACTAGTATACGCATACGTCATTTATTGTAAAATCGTTTGATTGTACTATATCCTCATATTATTAGTTCATGTGTACTCTTTAGCCCAGATCGAAATTTCATATGCATGTTACATATTAGTCTGCAGCTCCATACATCACATAACTGAACAAGGGGTGAACTAAGTATTAAACTCTATAATTTGAATAAACACAATATAAAATTACCACACTCTTCGATATTGATACTCTATAAACCGTAAAACAATGAAATGTGTTATAAGGCTTCTATAAAACATTAAGCATGGATAATTACAAGACGTACTCAATTTGGAGATTGTTCGGTACAAGTTGCTGCTGAAACAAATCGTTTACAATATGCTGCATTGAAAGGTGGTCTCTGTTTATTTTAGTTTAACTGAGAAATAGCAGCTGCCATTCAGTCAACCCTTTTTAATTACATAGTATAAATTTATATTTTCAACAATGAAATTTTCCCAATTCGAAATGTTCACGGATGTGGAATTGACATCGTAGATTTAAAATAGTTCATTACTCCCTATCTAGATTTCTGATAGATAATAACCATGAGTGTTCAACTAACTATTTATCGTAAACTTGAAATTTCCCTTGTTTAAAACGAATTAAATATGGTTTCGCCTATTGATTTAACTGAATCTAAGAAAACGTCATCTCCTTCAGCATGTGTAATGTTTATATGTTCAAGAAATGAACAATACCAATGCGTATACAATAAATAACGTATGAATAATTTACTACATTATGATACCTTTGTAAAAAAAACCGACACAGAAAAATACTTGAAAAAATAACTCACGACGACAGAGTCGTAAGAACAAATGACAGTAGACAGCGCTGTAACCAATTGCGCTATTTTGACTTGTGAATGAATGTGCATAGTATGGTTATATGACGGACCCACACATCGGGCGACACATTGTAAAGAAGAAAAGAGCCAAACAAACAAGATCTAAATTATATAACGATTTTGTTCTCAGAATGCATAAACTATTTTTTCCATTATATGCGTTATTGTCACCTTTATTATATGCCAATATTTATATTGGGCCCTTTTAGTTTGCATAGTCTCTTTAAAGTGTGTGTTTACGCATGTTATTACAACCAACATTTTACAAAATAAGAATATGATAGTGTAGTTCAAAGTAGCTTAAAATCAACCGAACGCTATTTTTGACTATAACGCTTGCTAATTTTGCGTTTTACAGCAACGGTCCTTATAAAAATGTATTCCTTTTAAATCGATGTAGTAATCGACTTTATTATGTTATTTTTATTTACGCCACTTTGTATATTGTAAGTATGTACAAACACATATTAACACTATGTATTGAAAACAAATGTCATTCTATATTAATGAACCTGGAGTGATTGCGGAGCTTTTGTTTTACTCATAATTATTGTTGGAGTATAAACAAACAAACACAGCAACGAACATACAGATACACGAATAGTCCAACTCGTAGTTGAGCTTAATAAAAACGAAAAGTAAATACGAGTAGATATTTAAAGTGTGCATGTACGATCTTAAAACAAATATAGTGGCATAAAGACAATTAACGAAACAAATTTCAATCTAAAATGGAATATAAAGATAAGAACAAACATTTCTTTTAAACGCACAATAAGCTTGTTTTTAATCACCAAGTAGTGTTCGTCTGTACAGACAGAAACTAAAATACATGGATATACGCTGACTTGACAGTTGGGTTAGGTTACACAACACTAATAAACGATGCAAAAACTCGACACCTAATACTTGTTCATTGATTATATTTGAATTGTTTCTTATGTCATGACAGCACACATACGTTTTTCTTTAGCAAGTTTAGTTTGTACGTTTAATATATATTCACAAATATAACATCTCAACCAAATGAAACGGAAACAAAATGTATGTATCTCATCATCCTCCGTTTCCCTATTCGTGCATCACCGGTTACGATATCTAAAAATATCACCTAATAGGAAGCTGTATAAATTAAAATGTTATATGTCAGTCTTGCATTCTTGATGAATTCACTGATTTTGACAGCATACTACTAAACGATTCCTGTTGATAAGCCGAACAGATCCTGTTACAAACCCGCATTTCATCGCCCACAGAAATTTCATTCTTTAAACGTTTGTCCTTGGATGTTTTAGAACAATATTGTTTGGAAGATACATTTTATAAAACTATGTTTAACATGGTGAATTAACTTATTCACCAGTAATATCTATGCCAATATTACGTGTATCAAGATTTAGGGAGATGATAACACGCATATATAATAAGTTCATTTTATCTTAGCAATTGACCGAATACATTTAATGCCCCTACTGAAGGCAACTCAAAAATAGTGACTTAAAAGGATGTGTTGACACATTCTCAAATGTTCTTTTCAAATGTCATAATGAATCGAACCTGCAAACACTAAAACAGTTGGACCAATGTCTCAAACATTACATTTGTATTACAATGACAGCATAAAGAAGTGGTGCTCTACTGTGGATTGCGTATACGTCCACCAGATCTAATGTCAATGTCTCGATATTTCCTGAGCTAGATGGCTGTATATACATCGTCGTCAATATAATGCTCCGTGAGTCATAAACGTTGTAATTTTCATCAAAAAGAGCAGGGGCGGTTCCAGGATTTTTGTGTTACGGGGGGGGGGGGTGAGGTGCGTAAACTGTTGATCATTTTAATATGCAGTTATGACCTTTGTATATTGTATATGGTTCTGTACTGACCAGCTGGCAGTTTTAAACTGCCCGTTTTCCTTGCTAAGTATACACATTTGCTAAAATTTATCCACACATACAATTATGTTCAATAAGTATCAAGCGAGAGGAAGTTGTTAATTTAAGTAACATTTATTCAACAAATGGGTTTATTAGTGACGCGAATAGTGTATTTTGTGCTCCTGTCGATTTCTTAAATAATCTCAAAGAGAATTTTGACAATTCCATAAATTTTGTCAATAAATCGTTTAGTTTCCAAAACTCAATAGCGACAGTCTTTTATCCAAATACTTTTTTTTTTTTTATGTAATTTGTAGTGCGTTAAAGGGTTGTGGTGCATCAATTCCAGCGATTTCATATTTGTCCCGGGACCATTAGTAGTCAAAATTAATCACGAGTATTGATGTATGACCAATGCTTAATCTATAAGAAGTACCTAAAATATTTTATCTAAGATATGAAGATCGATAGAACAATGCTGTAGAATGTAGCTTTAGAGAAAAATGAAGAAAGAAGTTGTTGTACCAGAAGTTGTACAAGTAGGAGGAGGAGAACCTCTCGTCGTGTTCCTGATTAACTAAGTTTTCGCTTGCACTGAAAATAACTAGTTCCTAACAAATAACGCTTCTTAATCTTAAAATAAATACGGATATCAGACTGCTGATATTGTTATGGATTAAAATAAAATTCATAACTTCGAGGTTTTTTAGTGCATCATCTACACGTTAAATAGTAATTTTTCAGAGACATACTGTAAAATTAATAAATCCCAGACTGTGATAAAGTCCAAACTACATTTTAAAGTGAATTGGGTCATAAAGAAAACCATTTATAGATTTGTTTTGGAAAAGATGTAAATTGTTTTAAGTATTAAACCCTTTTTGAACAAATATGGCATTGCAGACCTTACACGCTTCATTACAAAATTCAGTGTATAATTGTATGAAATTACAGTACACACCACGTACAACCCGCAAAACACGCGATATGCGACAAGCCGATTTTATCGCGAAGCTCAGAGCGCTCGCTCGCGATGACACAAATCTGCGTTAATTCTCGCGACGAAAATTTGCGCGAATAGCGACAACATTTCGTGATATATTCGTCGCGAAATTTCCCGATGGGGCCGTCCACTATCTTGTGCGAATCTTCGCGAACTTTCGTGACGTCCCTTAGCGAAAATTGATAAAGGCTCGCCATGACAGCGCGAATGTTGTGGCTTTCTCTAGGCGCGTACTGTAAAACATTCATGGTTTGCTCTTCATTTTCCTCATATATTCACCGATATATGTGACAAAGTTTATTCACCAAAACAAATTTATTTATCATACAGTTTATGCTTTAACCCTTTTAAAGGTTGGTCTTCATCTGCACTTCGTATCGACTTAGTTAGGCTTTTTCCATTATGGAACATACCATTCCCAGATAATTTTGTTTTTGACCCACGAAAACATACGGTTTAAAATATTTTAACATGATTCTTGCTGATTCTTCTATAATTTTTTTATCGTTGTTAAACTTCCAAATAAGCAACGCAAAAAGTAGTCCCAATTCATAGCGCAGCATAATACAATGTAGTTCTCATCATAATTGCATTCATATTTGTCAGATTATAATATAATCTATATAATGGTTTCGTTGTATATCGCCTATTAACAACTTTGTGTCGTTCTTATGTGTGGCCGTTCCTGCTTATTTTTTAAATAAACGTTTACATGAGCTTCTAGACATATTAATTTATTATTCTCAAACAGTTTACTTTGATACTGTGTCAGTAAAGATGCCGACTATTAAATAAAAACTTGAACTTGTTATCAATAATATATTTCCCAAAGATATTTTATATATTAAAACATGATTTTATTTAAACTCACTTTATACAGAGTGTTGCTTGACATATCGTTATACATGTGTACAATAATAGCGTATACTAACTCAGATTTATAGAACGGCACAATATTAACCTACTTGCCATTAGCCGACGACCTATAAAAACTAGTTTGGTCGTATCCTTCCTTGTTTGGATTACCAACGCACAGGGTGGTACAAGTTTTAGGTTGGGACGCACTAAATGTGGAGTCATGCATCTCTCCACATGTCAACATGTATAAAACTTCCGTATCGAAAATGTTAAAGTAGGAAGTCATTTCGCGATGTTTAGTTTAATAAATACGGCGTGTGTCGTTTTATTATGGATTACGTACCGAACAGGTATCGTTTGTTTGTTTTGCAGTTCGTGCCACGCGAAACCCCACAGCATTAGTGGTGTCTTTTACTTCCTTTGATTATCGGGCGGCTTCAGTACGATCTTTCGCGAAGAATATTAAGTTTTGCGTCCGACGAATATTAAGTTTTGCGTCCACAGCTATTGAATTCACACGTGTCTTTAGGGTCATTATGTAAGTTCACTGACCAAGGCCTATAACCTTGACCTGCAATTAAGCAATTATGCCCCTTTGTGTACTAAGAAAATTCAGATTAAATTTTGCGTGCAACAGCTCCATATCTCTGTATCTACTACAGATATTCAATTATAACTTCACACATGAAAATGTATTCGAGGTTATTATTATACTCAACAAAAAGAAAGCATCCACTTATATATTAATTATTGCTTTTTGATACCTGAATGAAATATTTAAACACAAAATTAAGTCACTTTAATAATCTTGCAATAAAATGCTTACAATTTTTTCTGAATTATTTTCATCTTTTTGGTTAAGCACAAAGAAAAACCTAAACAGGTGTAAATATCAAAAAATCGGAAAGCAGGAACGCGTGTGCAGACAATTAATTGTCGCCATTGTGGCATTAAACGTTCCACTTATATCAGTTAAAATCCGTCCGGCTCGCAGGATACCAAGAGCCTGGTTTCGCTCGTCCATATTTAAACATGCCATGGGAACTTCACATGATTTGGACGATTTTATGAACTATCCACACAAACTCGATAGCAATGACAACTTGCACAAAATGTGTTCACATGTTCATTACACAACAGGTAATTGCGTGTTGGTGGGCTAATATTGAACATTGAAGAAAATGATCTTTTAGTCGATAGTCATCAACAAAAAATCTGATTTTTTTTAAAGATACATGTGTTGTTTTTTTGTTTTGACTATGTACTTAGTGACTTTCAATTTTACACCTGTAACGTATGTGTATTGTGTTTGACAATAAATATATGGAATTCATTCATAAAAAATATTGCATTTTATTGAAAGATGATTAAGGTAACCTGAACTTTATAAATATTACATACAGGTATCGGAAACCAATAAAACTATAAGTGGATATTTATTTTTTGTTGAGTATATACAGTCACTGACAAGCAGTTACGCAGAATTATGCCCCATTTTGGACTTGGAATTATTATAGTTAAAATGTGAGTGCAAGTAAATATATCTGCTCAGTAACTATTACAGATATTTAATTGAAACTTCACACATGTCTCTGTGTTTATTATGTCGGGTAATTTATAGAGATATATCATCAAAGCGGTATGAATAGCCGAAAACGCTGTCCAGAGACAGCTCTTGTTATCCGAATTATTAATTCACCAATTAGTAAAAATACAAGTATTGCGTAAAAGTGTACGTTTATAATAATTACTTTCTCGTCACAATTGTCGAGGCACAGAATAAGTCGTCACGAAAGTTCGCTATAACGCGCGATATTTCGCCGCGAGGATAAGCGATTATTCGTGACATTGCGAGCAAGCGCTCTGCGCTTCGAGATAAAATCAATATGTCGGATATCGCAAACTTTGCGGGTTTCGAGTGGCACGTAAGGTACGTGTTAAAACCAGTAATTATCAGATTAATCTTCTTTTAAATTTACAGCCAGAATGCGAACTGGCAGCTGGTGTCTAGGTTTGCAGTTAATTTTTAGTAAGGGAATTCGGAATTGGCAACTGCCTACCAGTTGCCCGTTTGCCAGGCGTGTTGAATTCGCAGCCGGAATGCAAACTGGCAGATAAAACTGGCAACTGGCTTCTAATTTCATGTACATCCCATTCCCAAAATGGCAGCGTGTGAAATAGCATCAACTTAACACAACAGTCTAGAGCGTGTTCGTGAACATACTGTAGTGGCCGTCTCTTCTTCACACGTGTGTAACGTTATCACTTGTTTATAATCAAACTCAGTCCGTTTTCAAAATGGTATTTATTTAACTATATTAACTTTTAATATTTTGAGTTTCAATCAAACAAGTTCTTAATTATTCATTCCCATACACACTTTACACATGCTGCAGGACTTATGAGTCGCTTAAAAATTAGTTGTCCAATGTCGGGTAATTACTACAACAAACTGGTTTTAACGACGTCATTAAAGGTAACCTATTTTTAGCCGAATTTAGAATAGGTCAATAAGACATTGATATTTCTCAATGGAGTAGCGCTCTGGAACAGTCTATTGCACGTCAACGATTCCATGCGTTTAATTTATAATAAACCGAAGTTTGAAATGTAGGATTATTTAATTACCACAAATAATGCCAAAAAAAAAAGGATCAGTACTCGCATAAACTAATGATTAAACAAGGACGACATCGTCACATACCCCGGAAAGTAAGGATGCATGTACTCCTCGATTGCAACAAAATTTCATTTCTTCCTGATATGTGACATTCACGGGCAATTACGGGAACGCTACATCCTTCCTTACTTTACGCGAAGAAAGTGTACACGTATTAAATGTAAAGAAAAATGCGACGCGATTATAAGAAACAAGAAATGTATTTTTAAAGTACAATAGTGGTTGAAAATTTCATATTAGATATCAGTTTTACTCTTAACATAATACAAGAAAGGACCCCCGCTTTTTAAGTCCCACCTATATAAAGAGACTGCTCGGACCCCAGATTTTTCGAATACCATATCAAAACTTCTCGGACCCCCAAATTAATTTGATAATAATTCAATCCTTATTAATATTTGTACCGTGAATAAACTGATCATACCACCTATATAAGGAGACTTCTCGGACCCCAGATTTTTTGGATACCATAGGACAACTTATCGAACCCCCAGACTATTTCAATCCTTATTCATATTTGTACCGTGAATAAACCGATCATACCACCTCTTACCAGCAATGTTATCAGGTCTTGTGGTCTCAAGGCGGTTTAACCGCGTAGTACCATTGCGTCTTTACTCATTTTAGTTGACCTCGTGCATCTGCACCAGTCCGACCCTCGAGGCCTGCATCCCTTGAGATACAGATAGGGTGCAATATCCAAACTGAGCTGAAGCTCATAACGAAAGAGAATGATACAACATGTCATGATTCTGACTCGGTTTTATTTTCAAAAGTTTTATATCATTTTTCAACTTTGTTTACTTTGTATTCGTGAATATGATGAAACATGACCTTTTTCTATATGAGCTAATACGATCAGTGTGTAAACTACTAGAGCCAGTGTGTAAACAATTGGGGACAGTATGTCAACAATTCGGGACAGTGTTTGATCAACATGGGGCAATGCGTCAACAATTGGGGACAGTGTGTGAACGATTGTGGACATATTGCCAATAAGTAAGGACTACGAGTATCTGTTAAGATGTTGTTGTTTTGCAGGTAAGTCGATGGGTTTTGCCCCAATTAACGTATTACATAAGTTATGGCTATTTGTATTTATAACAAACAATACATAATAATCCAATATAATGAAATTGTTTATGATTGAAAACGAGCTAGAGCAGATAAGCAGCTTTTAAAGAATTGTCCACGATCATCGCACGGCTCGCGCGCGATACCCTTGAGGAAATGGTACAGTGTCATCTACAATATGTTTCCGGGCTACGAGCTTACGATTTAAAAAAATATGTATACATTTCAGTGAATCAAAATCTCTGAGGCTACGACGCCAGTAAATCCTTCGATATCGTACGAAAATCGAACGGCTTCCTCAAGGAGGACGCACAGAAAGCGATTTTCGGTCAGTTTACGGGCGCCGTAGACGCATCTGAGTCCACATGTAAATTAGGTCCTAACTATCGGATATTGTTTGCAACCATGTTTGTATATTCTTTTCATTTTATAAGTTATCTGTTTATTTGTTTTATATGATTGAATAAAATACGAGCCTCTTCTATGAATAACAAACAACATAATAAAATATTATCCTTCTGATCTACATGTCAAGTTAAAATTTGTAAAAGATAATAACACCTTCAGGATAGGAAAATAATACGGAAATTTTTTTTTTTTGTTGCTTAAATACACTATTCATCTCTTGCGGCGATCATTCGAACAACTTGCGATGACCGTGTGGTAATCTTATGCGACTGTGCGACAGCTGTAAACATATTTAACAATTGAACTGTAACCGTACGGATACGATGCAAAAGACGCACGTTATGTCAGGTTTACATTCGTCTAAGATTTTCCGTACGATTTGTTATGCATCGTAGGTGGCTAAGAGCTAAGGCATCTGTGTTCACATTCAATACGATCTCTTTGCGACTCTTTGTACTGACTGTCGGGAGCAGACGAGGGCAAATTCGTACGGAAACCGCACGGAGGCCGGACTATGGTTTTACGGGAATAATCGGATTTCAGTGCGGCCGCGGTCCTGATGTCTCCGCAAACTTCTCATGGAATCGTCCGGAGACTGTGCAGCATTTATGCATAGGCCGTGCGGCTTCCGTACGGAGATGTTGCGGCATTCTCACCTTACCCGTGCGAACGTCCAAGGTGCCACCTACAATATGTTTACGGCGTAGGTAAGTCCGTACAATATCGTACGTAAATCACACTGCGTTTTCAGGGAAGTCGCACGGATAGGGAATTAAGGACAGTTTACCGGCGCTGCAGACGCATCTTAGTACGAATGTAAACTTGGTATAAAGTCTACCATGCGCAGTCACCTTTACTATCCGCAAAATCGAGAATGCGCGGCAGCCGAACTACACATGGTTTTACAAAAGGTATGAGCTTGTCCGGAAGTCTCAAAACCTTGCGTTGGATATTCGGTCTCCGGCGACGGCAGTGGCCCGAATATGTTATTACCAAGGTTTACAATGAATGAAACTATGTAATACTAATTTGTCCTTACTGTTTGTAACTGTAGAAGCGAGGAAATGTATATAACATTGTGTTTTCAAAAATGTCTGCTCAGTCATTATAGATTTGATTCGTTAGGCATATCAAATCATGTAATTCGTTGTAATCTGGCAGTCATACTTCGTACCACTCTTGCCCGTACCTTATTCTAATACTGCCTTCGTGTTACAATTGTCGAAGATGTTTTAACCTTCGTTATTCTAGCTACAGGATGACTGGAGCGGGCCACCGGATGTCGCTTGAAGACAGACTTTCCCGCAGTATTTCTTGAATGCATGTCGGCATCCCCGACACCCCACACACCACCGGCGAAATAAATAGGCTCCCCCCTCGAATCCGCCTCTTAGCACCCGACCCAAATCAGCCGCACCGTCGTTTGATCCCCACCACCGCGATATCAGCCGCATTGCCCGACCCCAATTTCCCGAAATGGTCTAAAATGTTTTGCCCCACCTCTCCAAAATCGGCCGCATTGCTCGACCCCACCTCTTCGAAGTCAGGTGCAACGATCTACTCCAATTTAACGAAATCGGCTAAAACGCTTGACCCCAACCTCCTCGAAATGGACCGCAGGTGCCTGAAATCGATCCCCCCGCTCTCCACGATTGACATAAGCTGCCTGAAATCGGCCGAAACGCTAAACCAACCTGCCGCAACGATCGACCCCATCCGTCCGAAATCGGCCGCATCGCTAAACTACACTTAATTAATCTTTCTAAAATCACACTAACCGGGTTTTTGTTTTAATTGAATAAAACCGTGTTGCCCGAACTCACTTGGAGGCAGTGTACAAATTGAAAATACTAAGCTGCATTTCTTTATTTACGGAATTATTTTTTAATCGCTTATGGTATTTAGATACGTTTCAAGGCCTATCCATATCCGTGTTGAGATTCTGTCATGACCGCAAGTTGTTTCAATAACCTTTCGAATCTGACCGACTTGCGATTGTCTCCACTACTCTTGAAGTTGAAGAGGAGTGGAGACAATCGAAACTTACAATTAAACGTTACGGAAACAAACTGATTGTTGGTAACATGCATTTTTCGTAAAATCGCGATTGGTATAATCGCATCTTTTTTACATTTAATAAAGAAGGAAAACATACTTTTGATCAGGAGTTCGTGGGTGCGAGCCCATTTGGAGGCACATTTTTCATTATTTTATGCTTTTCTTCGCAGAGAACATTTGGGTTTGCTGATCCACACGCTTTAGTTTTTGAAGTGAAAACATATTAAGACAATTTAAAATAATTAAAATTATGAATAAGTCCATTTAAAGAAATTATGTCAAAGAAACATTGGTTTCCTATTGCATTATAAATGATTGTGATTGGAATCAGTCCTAAAAAAATATTCGTTGATTAATCAGAGCCAAAAGTGACTAATTCATCAAATATTCATGACGAAATAGGTGGTTTGTTGTTGTTCAGCAGAAATCATAATTTACCAACAGTGTCAATTTATTTTGTTAAACTTGCTCCTAAAGTTAAAACAAAAACGGTTTTAATTTGCAGATTTTGTGGTGCTAAAACACAAAATAATATAGTTTTTATCTGCTTGATGTAATAAGACAAAACGTGTATTACCATTTACATAATAATATTATCTATACAAAGGCTCTTAATAGATAAAATGTAGTGTATTACAATGACACCCCCATCACATTGTAGTGATTTGTCGGTTATACATGTAATATAAAAGACATCATGTCTCAAAACTAAACTAAATGCAAGTTTTTTTTTATGTGAAGAATTATTTGTTAATACAAATAGAATATATGTTTACGATTTTAAAATCACATTCAAGAATTTACTTGTGCAATGTACATTACATGCAATGTACATTACATGAATTATATACGAAGGACAGTAAAAACGTTAATGGACAATCTCATTATTTTTCGCATAATTGTAGACCCATGTAGATGAAAATACAGCTATAAAATAGTTGATGTGTGTTGAATATAATGACGAAAACGCATTTGGTTATTTTAATAAATAAGTATCTTATGACTACTTCATTTGTATATACAGTGACTAATGCGGGGCACTTCAGATTATATTTTCTTAAAATGTTCGATACAATATAAAGAATGATATTTTTGCGAGAAAACCTTGTCGAATTATAACGAAAATCCCACTGATGTTAAGTTTACATACATGTTTTAAAACGTTAAAAAAGTTGACGTCATACGACAAACATCAACGGAACGCTAGTCGTTTTGTCAAGACAGAAAGATGGCCTCCACGAAAACAACGTGCAATTATCAAGCTTTGCGTTAGAGCGGGAAAAGACACCCACGGACAAAATTAAATAGGGGTCCATTTTATTAACTGTAAATGAAAGCAGATTCTATGATGTACAAACGATTATATTGGCCTCCTCTTAAAAAAGCTTAAGTTGCCAAGTCGGACCAATTGAGAAGAAAGTCATCGCGGATTAGTATCCAGGATCAGACAGAACTCCTTGAGGCATTCCAATCATCTTTCGGGTGGCTGACAGAGTCGTTGTGTGCAGAGGTGTTTCGAAAATGTGTTATGAAACTCGGGAACTCGGCTAATATTTTGAAATAAACATTGACATTAATCACGTTAACGTCATGGAGTAGTATCTGAAGTGCGCCGTGGTACTAATCAGTGGTATATACAATGGTATGTAGTTCTTTTTCCTATTGTTATAATATCCTGATTTTGTGTATATCTTTTGTACATATACTATTTGATATTTGTGTAATTTTTCGGGCGGATCAGTTAAGTTTTAATAAAATTATGAACTTTGTCCATGAACTTTTTGACTGCCCCTCGTATATATCATCCTATTTAATGTTAGAGGTAACCAATGGTTGTGCGAATACCTATACGCAACAATAACCATAGTTCATTTTAACATGCAATACACGGATATTTAACAACAAAAAACTAAGATAATACATGCTTAATAACAACTCTTTATTGTAACCGGTTTTCAATAGCAAAATGGTATAATACGCACATTCTGTGCGCATATATATTTACAACGATTCTTGCAATAGAAAATTATCATTCACTCAGTACATGCAAAGTATTATCCATTCAGTATACACAACTGGTATGTAGTGTGGAATGTATTATAAATTTCATATTCAAACAAACCCTATTTTATAAATATTATTTACCCTGTTTTAGAACTAATGTAGGTCATAAATTCAACGATATGGTAAAATTTCTATCTTAGGTGAGCAGACGATCAAACATTGATATATTTTCCAAGCGAGCGGGGGGTCAAAGATAATTGCATTACCCACTCTCTAAGATATGACTGATTGGCAAGGTGAATAATGTGGCTGCGTTTTATAATCAAGTGTAGTGCAAAACGTATTCTTAATTTTATCATAAGAACGTTTATTGTATTTTAAGCCAGAATTGGGTAATACATAGCCTATACTGCTACTTAAAAACAACCAACCTCAAATCTTATCTGGATGTTGCGTTGTGTGGTTGATAATAGCTGCTAAGATGATACCATACACAACAATCATTTTAAATATTAAAGTAACTTTGTTTTCAACAATTCGTTTGCTGCATACGCCATTGTTAGTTGGAAGTGAGTTACGGATAAGTTAGTTGGTTCTGTCATAATGATAGAAACACATAAGCTATTCTTTGAATATTGAGTTCACACTGCACTGTTAAAGGTATTCATTGCTGACGTATAACGACGTACAGATTCAATCTGCTCTGTTTTTCCTTCTTTCATAAATTGTGAAAAGAATGTTAAATCGTTGTCACAACAAAGATTAGTTTATTGCTTCGGTAGGCTTTCAAACAGATGGGCTATATCGCAGGCAACCTACACAGTTTTTCACTAATTGTGAAACTAATGACCTCGTATGTTCGACAGTTTTGTAACGTTTTCCCTAAATAAAACACAAATAAGCAATATAAGTTAAAGGAAACACAGTGTGATTGTACTAGTGTACTATTAAGGAATGGTTAAAAGAGTTAACTTTCTTGTAAATATATAAAATACTGGCAACTAAAATTAAAAGACACAATTATAACATCAACTATGATTTTGGTTTTATAAATTCCAAAACCAGTTATACCAATGAAAGTTTTTCGTCTACTTTACACTGACTCTGCTTTAGGCGATCACTGTACAGCTTTTCGTCCGTTTTCTTGAAAATAATTTGATGTTTCGTCTGTGAATTCCAGCTGAGCTTGTGCCATACTGTAAACATGATGTGAAAACGCAATGCTTATATACACAATAAAGCATACGTTTGACCTTGAACCGATAATGCTGATAAACCTTAACCCATATTGTCTGACCTATTGACCTCTTTAAATAAATTAGATGATGACGTTGGTTGACCTCAATCCGAAGTTGAAGTGATCCGGGTCACAGACATGCGCCACAGTAACCTAAAATGACTGACCCAAATCACAAACCTTGACACTGACCCAGATGATGACGTAGGGTTGACCTACTGATCTGGATCTGGGGGTTGCGCCACTTGCGCCACCTCTAATAAACCTTATTTGCTACTACTCTTAAGACTTTGTGCGATTTACGCTCGGAATTTCTTCTTGGAATATACGGCAATTTCTGGTCGGTAGTTACTCTTAGGATATTTTGCGTTTTCCATTCGGGTGTCATGTTTATGACTATATGCAATTTCAGGTCGGGAGACCATCTTTGGACTTTCTGCGTTTACTGGTCGGGAGTCATACTGGACATTTTCAGCGATTTCCGGTCGGGAGTTGCTCTTGGAATTTTGGGCGATTTCCGGTCGTGAGTCATTTAAAACTTTCTGCGATTTTTGGTCGAGTGTCACTCTTGGGACATTCTGCGGTTTCCGCTCGGGTGTCATGTTTATGACTATGTGTAATTTCCGGTCGGGAGACCTTCTTCGGACATATTCCGGTCGGAAGAAATTCTGGACATTTTCGGCGATTTCCGATCGGGAGTCATATTGAGAACCTACTGCGATTTCCGGTCTGGATTCACTTTTGGTACTTTGGGCGATTTTTGGGCGGGAGACGTTCTATCAACTTTCTGCGAAATAATAATAATAGTAATAATAATAATAATAATTATTATTATTATTATTATATAAATGAACATTAATGAATACTAAGTACAGATCTTGTAAAGTTGCATAATAATGTAAGATTGAAACATGATGCAAGATTGTTACATAATAATGTAAGACTGAAAACATTTATTTTCAACAATCCATCCATGTATTTTTGCGTTATGCTAATTTGATAGTTATTCGTTTTGTGCAAATTAACGATAACAATTCATTTGTTGGCTGACTACCTTTGATCAATAACACTCATATTCTTGGATTGTTAAAGCCAAAGTATTAATTTGTGAAGCCCTGGGGTACTCAAACGTTTTAAATCACGGTGTACTGTATACTGTAGAATGATACACAACTCAGTTTTGAGATGCTACAGTGTTACACTTGAATGCTTATTTATCAGTGTCAATGAGTAAATGTAAACATAACAAGGAAGTTTAAAACACATCCTGGTCTAAATAGCAAAATGGTGAACGTGTTTAAAATCATAATGTTTTTTGGTGGATTACACATTATTTCCCGAGGTAACAGTTTGATTGTTTACTTCCACTTTTTAAACATTATGCATGTTCCTTAAATATTTAAATAAAACAATAATCAAAACGCAAACTCTACATTTATTGATCAATTATTAGAAATCTACGAAGTCACAGTGAGGTCTTAGACTTTGATATGATACGGGATATCTCACATGGCTTATCAGGTTTTCAGAGTATATGTAGTCCTGTGTATTAGTGTCTCCAACGGGAACGGTGGGTTGGGCATATCAAAGTCTAAGATCACACTAATTTTAATCATTCATAAATAAATTTCGATTAATTTATTAATTGTACGTCATCACAGTGTGACTTAGCCTTTGCTATGAAAATTTTAGTAGCCACCGGTCTACAAGGGAATGGACTACACAAATAAATTAAGCTCTCTGTGTTTTGTGATATGTTAATCCACTGAATAAACAGTACTTCAACTTTTGCAGAAATTGTTATATATTAACAAAAATACCGGTGCTATGGACATTTTCTCAGTTGAATAATTACATCAATTACACATCTTAATAACCCTTGTGGTAATCACAAACAACATTGCTTGTTATCATTGTTATAATAACTGAGAATCGCTAATGTAAACAGAAGTGTCGTATATAATCGGCTTATCATAAAACTGCCGGAAAATGCACTATTTTAGACCAACACGTTGTCCAAATGATTGGCGAGAGCTTGGATTTGTTAACACATTATGCAGAAGCTGCTCAAACACCATGCGGTTTGAATATGGCAATGTCAATACCTAAAGTACCAAGCACAGTTTTAATCCATCGAGCAATTGTGTCTTGTACAACATTGCTGTTTCCTTTCCCAAAAGAGACTTTGGTACCTCTAAGTACTAAAACATACAATTCAATTGACGTTACGACAGAGCCGTGTTAACCACGCCCACCGATTTTAAGGCAGACTTATTTGTTTGTGTCCGTCAAAAATATAATATAATATAATATGCTTTTGTGTTAGCATCTTACGTTGACAAAAGAGTAGCATGACCACTTCGGAAATCGTTAAATCCACGGGGAGATTCTAACCTACAGTAGTGTCAAAATGTCAAGTAGTAAAATAGTCGCACTGTCGATAAAAGACGATATTTTGATAGTATCGACATTAACAAAAATCGACGCGTGTAACAAAAAGTTTCATGCATATGCAAACAATGAAAATTTCCTAAATGCCATTACGAATGTGTATATGTGTGTTTTTTGTTTTCAGTTACATATACTCAGTAAATTATTTTGAACCTACCTAACCTCCGATACTTTCTTGTGTGTTCACAGTTGTATTGGTCCAAGAGGACTAACGGACAATGCCTGCGGGTATATATTTTACCCACAATGCATTGGAGCTCTTCATCTTGGTCCAAACCGTATTTTAACATCCTTAATTTGTATTTATCCTTACTTATTATTTATTCTTTATACATGCTTTCAGTTGTTCCATGTTGCCAAGCACGCACAGACTATGCCATAGTCTCCTTTGGTTTACATTGTATTGTTGTATTTGATGGTTCTCTAACTGCAAAATTAATCCATATTACCTTCAGATATCATATTGCAATTGTTTTGTAAACAAAATATATTGTTGTTTAAAGTACTCATTTCTAGTAATCACACTGAAAAATTGCAGTATTGAAGACGTTTTCAGTGTTCGTGGACGTTTCCTGTCCGAATGGCCTATAAACGAACGTCCGGCATAGATTCAAATCTTCCTTGGTTAGTCTCGATGTTGAAGACGTGGATTTCAAAGAGAGAGCAGTAACCGTTAAAGATGCTACCGAAAAATATAAAAAATTTATCCAATTTTGGCGATTAATCCGTATATAACAAATACAGAAAACACTTATGTACGTATTCGTAATCCATTTCTGAACACTCTTTCAAAGTACATTTTCGAGAGTTTGACAATCTAACGCAGATCTACGAATGTATTCATCTTGAATTCTGCCTACAACACTTGTGCGTTTAAATCCTGTGACTGTGTAAACTAAATCTACGTTAGCATAACGCGTCATACATAAGCTATTTTTAGAATCAGTGAATTTTGTAGAACTCAACGAACTTTCACTATAACTTTTACAAAAGGTTACACGCCACCAAAGCGTGACTACAAAAATATAACAATAATATTGGATTTTCCGACATGTTGGTCAGTATGACGGACAAAATGGCAGATGCAACACATGCTTAATAGAGCCGCGATCTGGCTTATTGACATGTCAATCATCGGTCCGTCGTAATGTCAATTCTATTCATTACGATAAGCCCAGTGATTTTAACTTCACCTAAAATGATAATTTGAACGTGATCGCTTTAGCAAATCGCCATATGGTAGTATTATATCATTACTACCAATATGTATATTTCTGATGTTAATCATAGGCAAAGATTTGATACGTTGTCCTGCTAATGAACATAAATCATGGCAGTCTTTACTGACAACTATTTTAAAACAACTAACTCTATTATTTATAGTTAAACTAACTAGATAATGTGACACATTGTTTACATCTGATGTTTATGAATATCTTGGCGATCTGTCGTAGCAGACAGAGTTCCCACATAAATCGTTTAATAAGATGATTTTATTCCGAATATAACCATAAATGTACTTAAAGCACTCTGCACCGGATTTATGGCACTAAATTCAAGCCCTAGCTGAAAATAAGTGAGGCAAATTATGTAAATACATCGTTTACAATTGATGACAAGGGATTATAACTCCTTTCTTTACAAAACAATATCCATTTCTCCAAATTTACATTATAATATATAATATTATTGTTTTAGTACTATCTTTCCATGAGTACATAATGATGCTGTTAGCAGATTGTGGTATTCATTGCAATATAAACTGTTTCAAGAGAATATAAAAACAGTCAAATGTAATTTGTTTAGTATCGTGTGTAAAGTGTCGATCTGGGTAATGTCAACAGATCGTTAGTCACAGGCAAAAGTCTTTGGCAGTGGAACGACATTCTCAGAAATTGGGGAAAATCACAGTTGTAACTTCAATTGCCGCCCCTGTCTGAAGTTATAACTTCTGTAATGCTGGTCCGACAAAAAAAATGATGCATAATAATAATAATATTATTATTATTAATGATGATATTATTTATAAAAATTAATAATAATAATAATAATAATAATGTTGCATGACACTCTCAATGGCAAGATCCTACGGATCAGCTTTGTATGCGTAATACGTTTTTACTTGTCTATTCATTCTTGAAGCAAATTATTCTATGTCTGACACATCAACACATTTAACATTCTATGAAATACAGATCTTAAAACCATCCACACTTTATCTACATTAAATACTCGGGACTCTGTATGAAACATACATATCAGATGAAATTTTAAATTTTAAGACCCATTCATATTTTCAGCTGACAACCACACATTTCCGATAATTGCAAATAATAAGTGGGACCTTTGTTGAACCTTGCTTATTAAAACAAACTACAGCGTTTGAACTATCAGCACAAATTCTGATATGCCTGTCTATTATTTCTCTACACAATGAATGAAACGCTAATCAAACTGATTTTAGTTCATGGCCATTAACCAGTAGACAGCGCTGAGATAGCTCCGCCTACTGATCACATGACCAAAGCCTTGGATAACTTAAGGCGATTAAAAAATGGCCGACACGGTATCGTTGCGTGCTCTTCCCAGCGCGTTTGGCGAACATATTTTGCAATATAAGCCGTCATTGCGACATAGAATTGAAGGGGAAAAGTTTACCAATGAGTCGTACGTTCCCTTTGGAAACTTTTAAAAAGGTTTGGATACGGAAATCTTGGTTAAAGCCGGTGTTTATCGAAGCTAAAAGCGTAATGACGAGGCGCATACAATCAACTTGTCGGTGGATGGAGTTTTGATTTCGTATGCACTATGCAGTTGCACGGCAGGGTATGTCAAATTTACGTGTTCGTTGTTTGTAATTAAGTTGTATATAACGAATATTTAAACAATTAATCTTAATAAGCTATTGTAGAAAGTCCGTATTGTTCTAAATAATTATGTAAACATTGCATCACTGTGCTAATTAAATTTCCTAAACTACATTTGATCTACATTCTATAGTACTATATTATAATAATTAATATATAGTACACCACTACCCAGTATAGACGGTATGAATGCTTGCTCTAGTGTTGGTAGTGTTTTATTGCATTTAAGAAATAATTTTCGATTTATCGTAAACAATTTGTCAATAAACACATATTTGGAGTTCTGATGCGTAGGAATTAAACCACAAGGGCGTTAACTTTTTTCAATTCTAACATGATGTGTCAAATAATGTTGCATTTGTCATGAGAAATACATTTTACTATGCTGCGCTAAGAATCTGGAATATTTGTTTCGTTATTTATTTCGTATTTTAAGAACGAAAATTGTGTCCTTTGTCTTAAGAAGCGAGTTTAATGAGAACCATTAAAATCTTGTCTTGAAGCCTCACCGACTTGTACACTGAAATTCGTTTTGATATTTCGATGGGATATGTGAATTATTGGCACTAGAAAAATATATCTATTTATGAATTGTGTGTACACGTGTCCAGTGTAATACTTAACGTTATTGTTAATAGACGAATCTCTCATATATTCAACGGTAATTAGTTGACTTTGCTGCTGGCTTTTGCATTGTTTTTGTCCCTAGTTTATCACATTTTTAAACTTTAAATGTTCACGTCTTAGTTCTTCATTACGCAGTATCTGATCTGCTAGTTGCCTCTTCAAAGAGTCATTTCAGATGTGATTGCCAAAAGCTGCAAAGGTGTCACACCAGAATCTGGAAAAAAGTAATTATATACAGTTATTGTTTATGGTGTTACATATTTTGTATCATTAATCTATTTCATTTGCCTCTGGTTCAACAAGCTGATAACCCTGTTGGTCAGTCTTTTCCTTGTGGACAGCTGGCTTTTCCAGTGGTTACATACACTGACTGGAGTAAGGCTGATGATGACGACTGGTCAAAAGTTGAGCTCACTTTGTCGGAGGCTGTCCAGTTGGAAAAAAAACACAAGACAACAAAACAGCTGTGAGTTGTGGATGGACCAGCGGAAGAATTACTGCGTCAAATGTGGGCGCTATATGAACAGGCGCGTGACTTTCACACAGACAATTGTGGATTGTTTTCAAAAAGAACGTCATATGGCTCTGCAAATGAAAATGTTGCCTGATGTATCAGTAGAAAACTAGTAGCCATGTGCATGACTGCGGGCTTGTTGTCATTCCGGCATTCCCATTCATTTGAGCAACATCGGATGGGAAAGTGTGCGACTCCAAGACAATGGAAACGGGAATCCTACAAATAAAGTGCACGTTTTCCATAAGGGACATGAGTATTATAGATGGTATAACTGCCATGAAAGGTCGCACTCAATTCCATTAAGAAATGGATGAGAACACAATCAAATAAAAAAGATCATGCATACTTCTTTCAAATGGAGGAGCCCAGTTTTGTGATTTTGTAACTTTACAAAGTGTGACATTCTTGTCAAAATAATTTTTCATGACAAATATGTCCAGTCTGGTATAGTAAAAAAGCTAGAATGTATAACACCTTTCAGTTGTAAAAGTATACCTGAAGTAGAGCTGTCTTATGGTTGAACTTGACTGCACACGTCTTGAGTAATCTGGGGGTTCGTTGCAACATTCTCTTTATTGCTGAAAGTATAATTGTTATGTTTTACAAATAATGGACGGTTGTTGCTTTAACATGTCAATGTTATTGATATGATTGTTTGATATGTTGTCAGCAAGCATTTAATGGTTCTTCTAATTTTACTTCTTTATTTAGTAAAACAAATATGTTATGTCATACTAGTGACAAACCTGTTAAGACATGATTATGTTATTGATAAGCCTTTATTTCCAAGTGTATTGTTTTCTATTGCTGATGGGTTGAAAGGTGTATTAATAAACTGCATGATAAGTGATCTATGATAGTTGCTATTCCTAGTTTCATTATGTAGAAATCACTAGTCTGCATACAAGTGCAGGCTGTTATTTCAGTTAATCACAGTAGCCAGTATATAAAACAGTATTTGAAATAACCCACTTGCCTGAAGCCTGGGACCAGTACAATTCTATACCGACAAGTTAAAATTTTGACTTGTCTGTACGAAAGAGCATGTACACGAAGGATGAAAATTTTTGAAATTAAGATTCAATAATACGACAATGTTCATAATTTCTTTTCTCAGAATATATCATAACCTGATTTTCTTTCTATATGACTGACTACACGAAGACATCACAATCATTTATTTATAATGGTTTTATAATCTCTGGGTTTTATTTCCTCACTTTGGACAAGTTTATTTCAAATTGTATGGCTTATGCCCAAATGGACAAGACCTTTTAAAATAATTATTGTGAAGACTGCTAAAGTGCATTTAAAGTTAAAGAACATACTTGTACCAGGACTTTTTTCGAAATAGCGGATACTGTGCGGTACTTATGTGGTGGACGTCATGGTCTAACTTCATGTCTTGAATATGGGGGGTGGCAAGTATTGGGTATGGATAAGCTTCACCTGGCCTTCCATCATGGAACTGCCAAAATAACATAACATTGATATGCATAAACTTGAAACTTATGCTGCTTCTCTTACAGCAACATGTAAAAAATAAGTAAATATTTACGTGTACAATTAAATAAGCTGATGCTCTTTCAAGAATACAACAGTAAACATAATATAGACTCCTACTTGTCATCAGAATTTTCAGAAACATAAACAAAAGTCTTTTAGATCATAGCAAGCAATGAAACAGTCTTTTTTCCATTACACGTAGTGCTGCTTTCAGAGTTTCCATTTTGAAATGCCTAGAATCAACGCTTTCATTCAAACGGCTTAAAATAAATTAATATCAGTCTTATTAAATTGTCCTTGTTATGTCGGATAAAATGTTAGACGCAAAGCCGTCAGATGTGTACGTTACTTCTTTAATAGCTCACTTTGAAGCAATTTAAAAAAACATCATATATTTTAATTGTTTTGTGCCAACGTAAAGTAATATGTGTAGATACAATATGTTGGTGTGGCCAGTCTATGAATTAAATATTAACGCCCTTGATAGTGCTCAGAAACGTTTGATCTTATATGATGCTTTCAACTGCTCAATGAAACAGCTTATTTTCCCTGAAATACATTTGTTATAAGCTCACAGGTTTATCAGTGACAACAATTATCTGAGGTCCCTGTTTTTCTTGAAGCGTTTCCTCAAATAAAGCCCTTTCTTTGTATTTCCCTTTTCAGCAGCAATTCAATTCACTATGTGAATCTCTGTTCAAATTATATTTGTGCCACACTGTTCGCATTTTAGCCAGATAGCAACTCAGTGTGTTAAGGATTCGTTTTCCAAACCACATATGTATTTTATTCCAAACTTGAATATTTACTTAGGAAATACTTAAATACTGGCAATGTTCAAGCTGCTGGAACTTATCTCTTATTGCATAAGCATTGTTTTTTGCTAACACTTTGTGAAACGATAAATTGATATGTTTTGCTAACCTATCTTGCCCCTTTTTATTTACATTGTCAGACTCATCAACGATTTTAGATAATTCTGCGAGCAAGCCTTTATAACCATTAGTCACATCCGCCACATAATGCGAGGATACATCCTCCAATCCGGTTGGTGGTAATTTCCCCGACATGCCATCAACATTTTACACTACTATGTCACTTTGGGAGCTTTGTCCTGACATGTCACTGTGGGTTGGTGGGCATATGTCCGACATGTCATCAACAACTGACACTACTGTGTCACTTTATGAGCTTTGTCCCGATATGCCATTGTGTGTGTGGGGGCATTTGCCGCCACAATTACTACCCTCCATAATAATGTCCCTATCACGTAATATTCTAAAAGCAATATCTTCACATCACTCTTCTTGTTAATTAAAGTAATATTATATCATTTAGTCCAAATCACAAAAAAACGATATCTAAATAGAGATCTACACTTAAAAACCTTCTTCCTTATGCTACATAGTCCAGCCCTAATTGTTATAAACACTCACTCCCGCTAAGCGTATAAACAACCTCCGATTAGCCACTGGATATATCCTATCTCATGGCAAAGTGAGTCACACTGTGATGATGTGGACTAAATGTTATGTAGAACAACAAGTCTTGAAACACAATCTGGTCAATCTTTGAATTAAACAATATGTGTTACACGGTTCTTAAGCTCAATAGATTCTTGCATAGTCATATATTTTGTCAGTGACCCTACATAATGACCCCCGACGACAATTGGATATCTGTAGTAAGTACAAAACGAGGCATTATTCTTATGAAAGCTGGCCATAGCTATGGGCCTTGGCCAGTGACCTTCTTTTATTATCCTGAAGATATGTGTGAAGTTTCAGCTGAATATATGTAGTAGTTACAGCGATATTCACTAACACGCAAACCTTAACCTAAATGTTCTCTTGCACGCGAACCTTAACCCGACTCTTCTTATTAGGGGTATAATTCTGCTAAAATTCTGGTCACAATTAAGGGCTTTGGCTAGTGACCGCATATAACGACCCTGAATATATGTGTGAAGTTTTTAATGAATATATGTAGAAGATATGGATATATGGAGTTGGTACAAGCAAACTAAAACCTGAATTTTTAAGTACACAAAGGGGCATAATTCTGCTAAATTGCAAGTCAGAGTTATGGACCTTGGTCTATGACCTTGCAAAATGACCCGAATACATGTGGAATGTTTCAATTAAATATATGTAGTAGATACATAATTGTTGCACGCAAACCTTAAAGTTAACCTGAGCATTACGCCGACGCTGACGAACGGGTTAGAAGTATAACTCGAACTATTCGATAAATTAGACTGAAATATAATTAACCTTGGAAATGCACTGCCTCCTTGCCTCCTGCTTTTATATCTTTTTGCTCTTCTTATCACTTCATCACACCCATGATGCACATAGTGTCACTACAATAAATATGTTTATTTTAAACATCAGATTACTATAAATTCTTAGACATTCAGGTTTATTCTATTTGTTCTTTTTTTTTAAACTGAAAGTCTAAGTAATTGAAAAAATGCATTTATGTCTGAGCTATAATGTTGTGTTTTACTCTACAAAGATGTGCCAGTATTACTAAGGGTTCACACATTTAACTTTCAATTTGTTGTTCCAGCATTGTTTCTTACATACGGAGTTTAAATTATATACATGTACAACTCTATATGAATTAAATCTCAATGCATCAATTTAGATATTGTTATAGTTAAGACAATTTAATACTATAAAAATCAACGGCACATTCCTAAGCACTGCGTAAACAAGTGTGATCAAATTGTGGTAATACCGCATTTTCAGAGCATAAAAAAAAAGTATCACAAATGCGTAAAAAATAGTTTCGTTTAAGATTACATGACCAAATAAATTAGGGTAGGTAAGTAGGTGGGGATTTTTTTATTTAGAAAATGGTCAACTTGAAGGTTATAAATCTGAATCAATATTCAAAACACTTCAGTAATATTGTTTAACAAGTCGACGCTAAAACACTTATTTAACAACAAAAAACAAAAACATTCAGTTATTAAAACAAACATTAAAAAAAGAAAAAATATCTGACAAAAAATTAAATGTTTTAGGGTCAGGCCATTGTTTAGGATAGGTCGGGTGACCTGAAACCATTTTTTACGCCTTACAATAATACTAAAGTTCTAGAGGTAACTAGTCTCATTTTTCACGACAAAAAATAAGCGTATGTTTACGAATCGCAAAGGTTTTCCTGTTATCTAATACAAAAAATCACAATAGCAATTCTTCACTTGTAAGAATATGCTTTATTGTAATGTGACTGCAGCAATGATTATCATTTAATATTTAACAGACAAAGGTTGTTTTTTTTGCTATTTGGGGGAAAGGGTCTGACCTTTTTATAGGATAAAAAATTAGTGTGAAATGCCTGATTTTGGGGGTAAAATAAGCAATGTAAGTGGAAAATATTAACAACTATAACATGCACACAATTCACCTATTTTACTCTGCGTAAGTGTCATGTAATGGTACGATGACTTTTGACTATTCCGTAATTCAAGGTATTATTTAAACTTATTAATTGAGGAACAAACTATTATGTGAAGTTGGAATAAGAAGAAAAACATAGAATAAACTGTTTTATTACAACAATGTTTTAAATGCAGTTAACCAGTTGTAATTAAACTGTAACTGTTTTGATGAACATGTCACGGAAAAATGCTTATTATACCACAAGTACTGATAGAATTTAACAAACATACATAAACAACATGAAATGCTCAGTTTCATGAAGGTAAGCAAATTGTTAAAAAATATTATTATTATTATTAGACATGTACTAATAATAATGACACCTTATATTTATTCCAAAGAAAAAGAAGGCCTGTCTTTGTAACAGCGACTTTAGCCGTATATTAAAAGTCACTCTTAACTTGTTGCCCAAGAAGTACTTAAATGTCTAAGACTTGACTAAATAACAAAATGCTTCTCTTTTCAGGCAACAATGATGAGGGGATTGCTGTTGATAATGGTAGCTTGTGTAGGCTACTATGAAGGTATGTACTAATCTTGTTACATATATAAAACGGTATTTTTAATGGTATGTATTAAATATGGTTTATCATCTGGCTTTTCTCGGAACACTGGCCACTGGAAGAACCTACCTCGATGTCCTTATTATTTAAATTTATTTATATATTTCATTGTGCTATATATCAATGCCATGATGTCAGAATTAAATAGTATGTCATTACCAAAAGCACCTGTATACTGAGATTACATGCACTATATTAAATGTATTAAACATTGTAGTTTATGGATCATTGCAGTAACTTGAATAACTTAAGTTTTATGTCTATGTTATAATATTTACAAGCGATTTACACAATACTATTATTTATATTAATAAAGTAAAATTTGTAAATAATATGATGAATTGCTGCCCTCTGATTAATATATAAAAGCTTAACAAAATATACACCAAATAGTTACGTCAAAATTATAAAAGGCACATATACATGTATAAACAACAACTTATTTGCAAAATCAAGAACAATCCACTTTTACTTTACTGTCCGAAATGTAAACATACCCGATAACCAGTCCATTTGACACATTAAAGACACAAAATTTCACACTCCATATATCAGCAAGATAATTCTTTAATTAACTGTTGTGCATGCTGCTTTTACGAGAAATTGCAAGCAATCATATTTAATTAGACAAGCAAGACAAGAGACCAGACAAATATTAAGACTTGTACAGTGTACATCGTTTAACACTTAAATGTTACTGTTTCTGCATTTTCCAGAATTGTCAATAACTAAATGAAAACGGGTCAGATAAGAATATCGAGAAAAATGATTTGAGAACCATTAGCAAAAAACGCACATCCACTACCCAACTCATACTTTAGTTAGCCCATTGCACTAACCGATGTTTTAAATAAAAATTAATCCTATCCCCCTTTGCGTATTGTTTAGACACCTTAATTGTCAAACCTATCACAACAGTATGGTCTTCATCCGTACAAGTTCTCAGGTTAGCGCTTTGGGCCATCACGGCCCTCTTGTCAAATAACTTGAAGTCAGTAGAACTAAGTTGAAACAAATTAATATATTATGTTCATGACTCTTAACCACTTAATATGATATATTACTCATGGTAAAACAATTGACCTTTCGACTTAATCACATCATGAATTGTTAAGGCTGCTTCAACTTCAATATTATATCATCATGTTGCACCCAAAGAATGTCCTGTGTTGGCCACACTAAAGGATCATTTGATCTCATTTGATTGAACCATCAAAAAGCGAGTTATGAATGGTACCTACGTTACTCTTTTATAATGTTGTTGGCAATAGAATTATGTAAAAACATATTTCGTTTAATATACCCTATACCCTATGTTGACAATTTTAGAAAATTTTATTGTAAATATGAAATTATTCAATTTATGATGCAAATCCATATTCCATTAGTAAGTAACATTTTCTTTATATTTGCAAGATCTGTGTCCACATTATATATTATATTATATATGCATACTTACCAATTTTTGTAACAATCAATGTAAAATTGTGTTTTGATAACAATCTTGCAGAGTCGTATGATATTAAATTTAATCTATTTAAAAAAAATCTGAGGTATCATGCATTTCTGATAAGGCATGCTACGCATTTATAAGCTGTTAAATATTCAGACTGATTGTATTTACATAATACGTAACCAACTGCATTTATAAGCTTAACTAAATCGTTTTTGTAATCATAGCAAAACTCTTTACCCAAACTTTTAGATACCAAGTTTTCATCGGTCAGTACATAACATGATAGCCCTCCATTATTTGTTTTCCTAAGGTTCACCACAAGTACTTTGTGAACTTGATGACGTCATGCAAAAACAATGGCGTAATAGCACATACATATAATACTTTTACAAAATGTCGATTTAAGCTGTAACATAGATATCGGTAACATATGTATGGCAAAACGATACAATGATAAATACAGACAATCTGTAAACAATTAATATATATTTTTGACAGGTTTTGCAACCTAGAAATTTGACGGAAATTGTGACTTAAAAAAACAACATTTTACGAATTGTATTTTGTTCTCAACCACGTAACATATATATTGAGTTTATATATAACACTCCAACATAAACAAATGACTGACTAACTTTGCAGAAGAAAATATAAGAAAAGGTTGTTAAACTAAGTACCCATCAATTACTATATATGTATGACCTCTTTTAAACACAAAAGTAACAGCTTTTTACTTATAGTTTATAATTTATGGATGCATATAGAGAATATTAGGTTAGTGTCTTTGTTTACTTGAATTTATCCGATGAGTTAAAGAAAGGTTTACACGGCGAGGCTTGCCGAGCCTTGTAAGCCTTTCGGAGACGAGTCGGATAAATTAAAGTACACAAAGACACTAACCTAATATTCTATTTATCCTACCATATTTTTATTTATTTATTTTATGTTTAACAAACACAATATTAGCGTTTAATTATTTGAAACAATTCTCAAAAACGCATTAAATTTACTGAATCTAACCTTGCGTAGTAATACGGAATATATTCATGATGTATCCGCCACTCAAAGTTGTCCGAACCAATTCAATGCAAAACGCAGTGTAACAAGATAAAAATCGCCTTATGCTTCGTTTCAAATATGTTCACCATGCCAAATGCTACACGCTACAGCAGATAAAAGAAGGTTTTATTCAAATGCAAGTCCGTGTTTCGACCAAACTGTTCAACAACAAAAAACCAAAATGGCTGGCAATGTTAACTTTCCAAAAGTGTATATGCAGGATTTATCTTCGTCGAGATTTTTATTATATATACCATGGACATAATATTAAAACGTGATAATGTAATTTTATCATGGACACCATGCGGGCTCTCAAAATTGCGCATGCGCAGTATGAAATAGATTCCCCGCATGCAGCTTTTTTGCATTTATGGGTTAGGTACAAAATAAATGGATAAAATATTCACGTATGCACAAGGTAAAACCTCGTCAGCATTGTTCAGGGAAAGTATCTAATTGATCGAGATCAACAAAATAGAAATCGCCGGTAAAAACGCACTTATTTGGATGGGGTGGCGGATTTAGGCAAGTGGCGGATTTAGGCACTGCGCCAGTACCGTTCCCTTTAATGACACTATGAAAACGTACTTAAAATATGTTTGAACATACTCGTTTTAAAAACACATTGAATATGAACAAAATATCGATCTTTATTTTCCAAATACAAAATCTGTAAAATCTCACTTTTGCTAACAAATGATAGCACTCAAAACAGGTCAACCATAATGATCTCACTTAAAAAACAAGCGTCGTTCAATACCGTTTTTTGTCTTTATTTGGGTTATGACATCATCTAAGGCTGGTGCACTCGCTATTGTTCTTTACAAACTTAAAGTGCAATCTATTTTAATCTCAATTTTTGTGAAATAATACTCAGTTTAAGTTTAAAAAATCGAGTGAATATCAATGGAAAATGGGTACTAGCACTGCTGTTAAACACAATACCAGAATTTGAAAGTAGCGCACTAAAAGAGTGATTGTTTTGCTAATTTAACATAATTGTGTGGCTTGAATTTACTGAATGACGATGTCTGCATAGAAGCATATATTTCCAGATTGTCAGGATACCGAACACGCTTTTATTCTAGAGTAACTTGTGAAAAAAAGTATCTGAGATAAAATTGTTTATGAACAATAATGGACTTCCCATTTTTGGCTTACCTGAGCACAAAGTGCTCGTTGAGCTATTGGTATAGGGGACCTTTCCGGCGTCATCTGTATGCCGCCAACAATTTGGACCGCAATCAGGATAAAGATTATATTTTTATTGAATCTTGACCAGACTTGCACAGTTTGTGTATGACCATAAAATCTTGGACGGGGTAGATAATGAGCCCGATCGGACCAGGACCACCAGAGTTATTGTCCCTGTTTTGCCCGAAAATCATCTATTCCTGAATAACGCACTTGGTAAAGGGAGAGAAATGCAGTATCAGGAAGATAAGTGTCATAGATGTGTTATTTCCCTTTGCAGGCTGTTCACAAATATAACCCAGATAGTAGTCTGCTTATCAGTAAAATCAATACATCACTCTGAGTCAATATGATACTGCTATTTTAGATCAGCATCATTACACATAGTAGCCCATGTATAGCCTGCTTCTGACCTATATTTTGGCTATGTGTGCAGCTGTAAAATTTTCCACTGCCTGTCTTGGCATCCAGTCAGGGAAAAGATGTAAACAACAATAAATAACTGAAATTCATGTTGTAAACAAGCAAAAATGAGTAAGTCAGTCCAAAAGTTACATGATTAAATGATACTGAATAAGTTACAAACTGAACAGTCCAAAATCTACAGAAAAAAATTAACCCTTCCAGACACTAGATCATATGATATAAATCCTATATTCTGATTGCTTGTTTACATTGTTGTTGTTTCTGGGTTTATGCCACAGAAGGACTATAAACCTAGAAACATCAATAATGTAAACAAGCAATCAGAATATAGGAATTATATCATGTGATTTGGTGCCTGAAAGGGTGAATTATTGTCTGTAGTTTTTTGGACTGTTAGTAACTTATTCAGTATCATTTAATCATGTAACTTTTTGACTGACTAACACATTTGAATTGGGATTTTGGAAACTCAAGTATTTATCTTACATGATTTTTGGAGCTTATTTATTATTTCCGCTTAATTGAAAAATACTTCCACACTGTTTTGACTAAATTGGTGTGATAATGAGTAAGTTTTTACACAAATCAACTTAAAGGTTGTATAGTTATATATAATTTAATCTGACAATGTTTATAGTTGTATGGTTCTTAATGTTAACAATGAGTATTCCTATATAACCTAGACAATTTCCTGTCTCCTAAGAGTACATTTGGAAAGTTTGTCTCTGTGAGTGTCATTGACTAAAAATTGGAGCGATAATTATTTAGTTTTTGCACAAAACAACTAAAAGGTTTTATAGTTATTTATAATTCAATCTGACAATGTTGATAGTTGTATGGTTGTTAATGTTAACAATAAGTATTCCTATGTAACCTAGACATTTCCCATCTCCTAAGAGTACATATAATGGCGGTCAGTTAACCAGTTAACACTTTTTCTGGACAAACTAAGCCGATCTAAGCGGTTTATCAGTACCAAGTGCACAAAATTATGCCAGTAAATGACAACTACCCTACTTGAATCAGAGGTATGAGGAGAATGGGCTTAGAAATTATTTCATGACCAATCCCCACACAAGTTATGTGGCCGGGCTGGGGCTCGAACTCACGAACCTGTAATTGAGAGTAAAGCGCTCTACCAACTGAGCTATACCGTATTACGGGCCCGCAAAGCCATAATAATCTACTTGGTTTCATACATTTATATGGTGCCATTATAACGATATTTAGGAATTTTTCGTAGAGTGTAGTAACGATAGAGTGTCACTGTATGTACCAGTTTCGATACCCTTAAGGGTTTATCATTGCTTATGGACTTCGTTGAAAACACATTAAAAACATTTTTGAAAACGACAATACAGAACAATATGTCAATCACTGATACGCAAAGTTGAACTGACATCAAATCGGTCTGTGTACTGGTGTTAATGAATAATTTATTATTTTAATTCAAACATATGCCGGTATGTGAAAAAAAGATGGTAGTATCCAATCATAAGCTCTTTATGTATTTTAGCTCACCTGAACATGAAGTGCTCGGTGAGCTATTGGTATAGGGGACCTCTCTGGCGTCATCCATCGTCAGTCGTCAGTATGCCGTCAACAATTTGGATTGTTACCGCGATAAAGACTACATTTTTGATTCAATCTTGACCTAACTTGCACCGTTTGTGTATGACCATAAAATCTCGGATGGGGTTGGAATTGAGCAGATCACACCAGTAACACCAGAGTTATTGTCCCTTGTTCATGCAAAAAAGTGCACACATGCCCTTTTCCAACGTATAGACTTTATTTTTCACCCACTATTAACCAAACATTCACAATTTGTGAATGACTATCAGATCTCAGTAGACGCGAAAAATGGGTGAGCGCTTTGGGACATCGTGGGCCTCTTGTTAGACATTTGCTTCACTTTGTAAAAACCTTTTTTGTCATTTTCAGTTTTCCTAAGCAGTTTTTGTACATTTCGTATCTCACGGAAATTCCCTTTTAACCTTTAATTGTGCTTATTTACATTTCTAATTGAATAATGTCCAATTATGTTGTGAAATTTTTTAAGTAGTTCTTTTTGACGACTTATTTTATGCAGTCAGCATTTGTTGTGTCTGTCTTTCATATTTGATAGTCTGGTAGTTCAGCAGATTGGCCTCTTTTAACAGGCTATTTTCATGGTCAGTCTGTATATAATTAGCTGTGGAAAATACGCCCCTGGTTTCTTTTAACATTGCCACTTTGTATATCACTTCAGTGGCAAATGATTGGGCTTCTTCTGTCACATTCTCCAAATGATGATTTTCCTTTACAAATTGTTTCATGGGCTGTGGTGGGGTGAAGGTTTTACTCAACAGCTCTGATACACTTTTTGCATCAGCTTGTTTTTTTCCACTGTATTTTGTTTTTCTGATCACATACCCGTGATATTTTGCTTTTGAGCGACTTAACATTCACATTGCTATTAAGGTTTGTATCAAGCTGTTATAAAACAGTCAAAATGTGATGTGAATTTCTTCCAATGCTTTCAAGAAACGAGTTAATCTCAAGGATAAGTCTGTTTGAAAGAGTGTGTTCAATGTTTAATTTTATATTCTTCCCATTTTGCAGATCATACTTGGTTATGTTCAATCTGTTGTTCACAGAATGGTCCTGGGAAGTCGGCCATGGTCTGTGATTGCCAGCCCGTCCTGAAAAGACCAATGAAATTATCATCAAATATGCTGTTAATTGTTATAATCTGAATATTATTTGTTTAACCCTGTTCTTAACACACAAAAAAACAAGTCAACAAACATTTATGGACCCTTCACATGAGAACACCATGAATCATTTATTTAGTTTATGTATATTTTGGGTTCTGTATGATAACTGTAAGCATTATTAAAATTCATGATTGATGTTTATAATTTAAATGAATTCATTCCATGTTTAATAATAAGACATTTGAAATTATATTTTTGATTAAGTTATTTACTTCACAGTTCTATATTCGTTGTGTATATGTCCCAATACTACTAGTAAGTCACCATGGTTATGATTTTTGCAGAACTGCATGTTGAAAAGTTACTTAACTGATGTACATGTAAAAATGAAGTCACTTATAAATATCGATAAAAATAATTATCTACCGGTAGCTATATTTATTCAAAATGTATTACCTTTTCTTACATATCCTGTATTAAATGCGTAATTGATTTATTTTACAATTTACAGGAAGAATTTATCTGAACGTGCTGTTTTTTGTGGATATATTGGAAATTGCAAATGGCGGCTGGCGTGTTTTGGGGATTTTCTGAAATTGTCAAATTAAATGCGGTCAGTTTAGTTACGTTTGTTTCTATAGTTACTATATGTTTTAGTTACTATAGAGATCATAAAATATATTAAAGTGATTTTGTTTTGGAACTTTTACAACTACCTGTGCCTTTGAACTAGGAGAATTTAAGCGCGACAAACCTCACAAAAAGAAAATAGTAAAGATTTTTTATATTCTAAATTGTTAACTGTGAAAATGATATATTTTTATTTTTCTACTGATATATTTGACTTACTATACTGCAGTGACTGTGTGAACACCTTAAACACATGATCATTAGATGATATGATTCTTGAAGTTAGATAATCATTGTATTGGCAATTGGTCTATTGCCTCAAATAAAGTACTAACGGATGGTAATACGTGTTTCTCTCCTGATGATGTCTCTGGATTTTCATTATTCCTATACTAAAGTTTAACCAAAAAATGGAAAACTTCTATCAATTAGAGTTACTTGATTGTCACAGCAAATGTTCATTTAAATTTCACAATATTTGAATGATGAACACAAGAGTCAGATTTCTTAGGGCAATTGCTGAGTCGCTATGGTATTTTTCTGGCCCTTGAATTTGTCAACCAATAGCTCAATATCTTCCTCTGTCAGGCGTCTTTGGTGGTGGGAAATCCTCATAGTGGCATCTAGATGACCATAGGTTAGCCGGTTTCTCTTCTTAGTATGTATAGTGGCCATTATTGAGAAACTTTTTACCCTATAATATGGCTATGAAAATGTGGTGCACATTATACATTGTAACAGTAAATAATTTAAAGGTGTTTTTTTTTTCTATAAAAAAAAATCGTAATCTATTCATTATATTTTGTTCATTATTAATTCATAATGTTTTTTAAACACTTAAACACTGCACTATAATATATTGCAAAAATATTTCTAATTAGAACAAACAATTATATCCTTTAAAAACGCGATTCGAATAATATAATCTGTTAAAACTAAAGAATTACCTGAACAAAACAAGCGCTGTAGTTAGAGCATCAATGCATAAGCGTTCAAAGGGAAATATCAAGGATTAAACATTTCAAATGGTTGTTTTGTTGCATTGGATAAATTGGATATTTAATTTCGGGCTGACATACTATACATTGTCTTGATTATTTATAGGATTTAATTATATTTGGATAAATACGTGTTTCATGCATGTGTGTATTTGAAATTTACTAAGTGTAAATTACGTTTTGATTTAATTAGTTTAATATTTCAAAATATCATCATTAAACAAAAACGGACAAATACCCGCAAATGAAAACAAAGAGCACCATGGTCACACGCGTTGGTCATGACCTTTGGCTTTCAATGGGAGTAGCGTAGTAAAGGGCTAGATTGCAGTTATGAATGGAAACTATCCAGTTAGAACCATACGAATTTGACGATCTTTAGTTTATTTGAAAGATAATTTTATTGTCTTTTAATACATGTACATTTAGTTATTTTTTGAATAAGACATGAGTATTTTATTACGAAAAAAGTCTCACTGGTACTGGAATTTCCCTGATCTCCTGATTAGTTATCGGATTATCTGCGATAAGCAGGGGTTGCTACAATATATATATTTCTGACCTACCGCCCGGCCTTTATGAGCATGAGTCGCGGGAGGGTAACAAATAATATTTCAATTTCGGCCAAACCATAATATGGTTATATAGGCAACTTTGACATGCCCTTCTGCCCTTCTAGAATGAACACTAGACAAGAAGATTGTCAAAGTTGCCTATAAGGGCAGAAGGCGTAGCACTTGACCTGGAAAAATGACATTTTAAGCGCAGT